>CAMPQE020000010.1:600000-1083179 GCA_946902985.2 Meconema thalassinum | reverse complement strand
GCTAAGTGGACTAATAGCAGCCATTACACCACGAGGTGACCCCAATATACGCTCAATCAAAGCGCTTAGCTAAGGGATCACCGCTAAGTGGACTAATAGCAGCCATTACACCACGAGGTGATCCCAATATACGCTCAATCAGAGCGCTTAGCGAAGGGATTACTGCTAAGTGGACTAATAGCAGCCATTACACCACGAGGTGATCCTAATATACGCTCAATCAGAGCGCTTAGCTAAGGGATCACTGCTAAGTGGGCTAATAGCAGCCATTACACCACGAGGTGATCCCAATATACGCTCAATCAGAGCGCTTAGCGAAGGGATTACTGCTAAGTGGACTAATAGCAGCCATTACACCACGAGGTGATCCTAATATACGCTCAATCAGAGCGCTAAGCGAAGGGATTACTGCTAAGTGGGCTAATAGCAGCCATTACACCACGAGGTGATCCTAATATACGCTCAATCAGAGCGCTTAGCGAAGGGATTACTGCTAAGAGGACTAATAGCAGCCATTACACCACGAGGTGATCCCAATATACGCTCAATCAGAGCGCTTAGCGAAGGGATTACTGCTAAGTGGACTAATAGCTGCCATTACACCACGAGGTGATCCCAATATACGCTCAATCAGAGCGCTTAGCGAAGGGATTACTGCTGAGTGGACTAATAGCAGCCATTACACCACGAGGTGATCCCAATATACGCTCAATCAGAGCGCTTAGCGAAGGGATTACTGCTAAGTGGACTAATAGCAGCCATTACACCACGAGGTGATCCCAATATACGCTCAATCAGAGCGCTTAGCGAAGGGATCACCGCTAAGTGGACTAATAGGAGCCATTACACCACGAGGTGATCCCAATATACGCTCTATCAGAGCGCTTAGCGAAGGGATCACCGCTATGTGGACTAATAGCAGCCATTACACCACGAGGTGATCCCAATATACGCTCAATCAGAGCGCTTAGCTAAGGGATCATCGCTAAGTGGACTAATAGCAGCCATTACACCACGAGGTGATCCCAATATACGCTCTATCAGAGCACTTAGCGAAGGGATCACTGCTAAGTGGACTAATAGCAGCCATTACACCACGAGGTGATCCCAATATACGCTCAATCAGAGCGCTTAGCGAAGGGATCACCGCTAAGTGGACTAATAGCAGACATTACACCACGAGGTGATCCCAATATACGCTCAATCAGAGCGCTTAGCGAAGGGATCACCGCGAAGTGGGCTAATAGCAGCCATTACACCACGACGTGATCCCAATATACGCTCAATCAGAGCGCTTAGCGAAGGGATCACTGCTAAGTGGACTAATAGCAGCCATTACACCACGAGGTGATCCCAATATACGCTCAATCAGAGCGCTTAGCTAAGGGATCACTGCTAAGTGGACTAATAGCAGCCATTACACCACGAGGTGACCCCAATATACGCTCTATCAGAGCGCTTAGCGAAGGGATCACTGCTAAGTGGACTAATAGCAGCCATTACACCACGAGGTGATCCCAATATACGCTCAATCAGAGCGCTTAGCTAAGGGATCACTGCTAAGTGGACTAATAGCAGCCATTACACCACGAGGTGATCCCAATATACGCTCAATCAGAGCGCTTAGCTAAGGGATCGCTGCTAAGTGGACTAATAGCAGCCATTAAACCACGAGGAGATCACAATATACGCTCCATCAGAGGGCTTAGCGAAGGGATTACTGCTAAGTGGACTAATAGCAGCCATTACACCACGAGGCGATCCCAATATACGCTCAATCAGAGCGCTTAGCGAAGGGATCACTGCTAAGTGGACTAATGGCAGCCATTACACCACGAGGTGATCCCAATATACGCTCAATTAGAGCGCTTAGCGAAGGGATCACTGCTAAGTGGACTAATAGCAGCCATTACACCACGAGGTGATCCCAATATACGCTCAATCAGAGCGCTTAGCGAAGGGATCACCGCTAAGTGGACTAATAGCAGCCATTACACCACGAGGTGATCCCAATATACGCTCTATCAGAGCGCTTAGCTAAGGGATTACCGCTAAGTGGACTAATAGCAGCCATTACACCACGAGGTGATCCCAATATACGCTCTATCAGAGCGCTTACCTAAGGGATCACTGCTAAGTGGACTAATAGTAGCCATTACACCATGAGGAGATCCCAATATACGCTCAATCAGAGCACTTAGCGAAGGGATCACTGCTAAGTGGACTAATAGCAGCCATTACACCACGGGGTGATCCCAATATACGCTCTATCAGAGCGCTTAGCTAAGGGATCATCGCTAAGTGGACTAATAGCAGCCATTACACCACGAGGTGATCCCAATATACGCTCCATCAGAGCGCTTGGCGAAGGGATCACTGCTAAGTGGACTAATAGCAGCCATTACACCACGAGGTGATCCCAATATACGCTCAATCAGAGCGCTTAGCGAAGGGATCACTGCTAAGTGGACTAATAGCCGCCATTACACCACGAGGTGATCCCAATATACACTCAATCAGAGCGCTTAGTGAAGGGATCACCGCTATGTGGACTAATAGCAGCCATTACACCACGAGGTGATCCCAATATGCGCTCAATCAGAGCGCTTATCGAAGGGATCACTGCTAAGTGGACTAATAGCAGCCATTACACCACGAGGTGATCCTAATAAACGCTCAATCAGAGGGCTTATCGAAGGGATCACTGCTAAGTGGACTAATAGCAGCCATTACACCGCAAGGTGATCCCAATATACGCTCAATCAGAGGGCTTAGCGAAGGGATCACCGCTAAGTGGACTAATAGCAGCCATTACACCACGAGGTGATCCCAATATACGCTCAATCAGAGGGCTTAGCGAAGGGATCACCGCTAATTGGACTAATGGCAGCCATTACACCGCGAGGTGATCCTAATAAACGCTCCATCAGAGCGCTTAGCTAAGCGATCACTGCTAAGTGGACTAATAGCCGCCATTACACCACGAGGTGTTCCCAATATACGCTCTATCAGAGCGCTTAGCTAAGGGATCACTGCTATGTGGACTAATAGCAGCCATTACACCACGAGGTGATCCCAATATATGCTCTATCAGAGCGCTTAGCTAAGGGATCACTGCTAAGTGGACTAATAGCAGCCATTACACCACGAGGTGATCCCAATATATGCTCTATCAGAGCGCTTAGCGAAGGGATCATCGCTAAGTGGACTAATAGCAGCCATTACACCACGAGGTGATCCCAATACATGCTCAATCAGAGCGCTTAGCTAAGGGATCACTGCTAAGTGGACTAATAGCCGCCATTACACCACGAGGTGATCCCAATATACACTCAATCAGAGCGCTTAGCAAAGGGATCACTGCTAAGTGGACTAATAGCCGCCATTACACCACGAGGTGATCCCAATATACACTCAATCAGAGCGCTTAGCGAAGGGATCATCGCTAAGTGGACTAATAGCAGCCATTACACCACGAGGTGATCCCAATACATGCTCTATCAGAGCGCTTAGCGAAGGGATCACTGCTAAGTGGACTAATAGCCGCCATTACACCACGAGGTGATCCCAATATACACTCAATCAGAGGGCTTAGCGAAGGGATCACCGCTAAGTGGACTAATAGCAGCCATTACACCACGAGGTGATCCCAATATACGCTCAATCAGAGCGCTTAGTGAAGGGATCACTGCTAAGTGGACTAATAGCAGCCATTACACCACGAGGTGATCCCAATATACGATCAATCAGAGCTCTTAGTGAAGGGATCACTGCTATGTGGACTAATAGCAGCCACTACACCACGAGGTGATCCCAATATACGCTCAATGAGAGCGCTTAGCGAAGGGATCACCGCTAAGTGGACTAATAACAGCCATTACACCACAAGGTGATCCCAATATACGATCAATCAGAGCTCTTAGTGAAGGGATCACTGCTATGTGGACTAATAGCAGCCACTACACCACGAGGTGATCCCAATATACGGTCAATCAGAGCTCTTAGTGAAGGGATCACCGCTAAGTTGACTAATAGCAGCCATTACACCACGAGGTGATCCCAATATACACTCAATCAGAGCGCTTAGCTAAGGGATCACCGGTAAGTGGACTAATAACTGCCATTACACCACGAGGTGATCCCAATATACGCTCTATCAGAGCGCTTAGCTAAGGGATCACTGCTAAGTGGACTAATAGCAGCCATTACACCACGAGGTGATCCCAATATACGCTCAATCAGAGCGCTTAGCTAAGCGATCACTGCTAAGTGGACTAATAGCAGCCATTACACCACGAGGTGATCCCAATATACGATCAATCAGAGCGCTTAGCGAAGGGATCACTGCTATGTGGAATAAAAGCAGCCATTACACCACGAGGAGATCCCAATATACGCTCAATCAGAGGGCTTAGCTAAGGGATCACTGCTAAGTGGACTAATAGCAGCCATTACACCACGAGGTGATCCCAATATACGCTCAATCAGAGCGCTTAGCTAAGGGATCACTGCTAAGTGGACTAATAGCAGCCATTACACCACGAGGTGATCCCAATATACGCTCAATCAGAGGGCTTAGCTAAGGGATCATCGCTAAGTGGACTAATAGCAGCCATTACACCACGAGGAGATCCCAATATACGCTCAATCAGAGGGCTTAGCTAAGGGATCACTGCTAAGTGGACTAATAGCAGCCATTACACCACGGGGTGATCCCAATATACGCTCAATCAGAGCGCTTAGTGAAGGGATCACTGCTAAGTGGACTAATAGCAGCCATTACACCACGAGGTGATCCCAATATACGCTCAATCAGAGCGCTTAGTGAAGGGATCACTGCTAAATGGACTAATAGCAGCCATTACACCACGAGGTGATCCCAATATACGCTCTATCAGAGCGCTTAGCTAAGGGATCACCACTAAGTGGGCTAATAGCAGCCATTACACCACAAGGTGATCCCAATATACGCTCAATCAGAGCGCTTAGCGAAGGGATTACTGCTAAGTGGACTAATAGCAGCCATTACACCACGAGGTGATCCCAATATACGCTCTATCAGAGCGCTTAGCGAAGGGATCACTGCTAAGTGGACTAATAGCAGCCATTACACCACGAGGTGACCCCAATATACGCTCAATCAAAGCGCTTAGCTAAGGGATCACCGCTAAGTGGACTAATAGCAGCCATTACACCACGAGGTGATCCCAATATACGCTCAATCAGAGCGCTTAGCGAAGGGATTACTGCTAAGTGGACTAATAGCAGCCATTACACCACGAGGTGATCCTAATATACGCTCAATCAGAGCGCTTAGCTAAGGGATCACTGCTAAGTGGGCTAATAGCAGCCATTACACCACGAGGTGATCCCAATATACGCTCAATCAGAGCGCTTAGCGAAGGGATTACTGCTAAGTGGACTAATAGCAGCCATTACACCACGAGGTGATCCTAATATACGCTCAATCAGAGCGCTTAGCGAAGGGATTACTGCTAAGTGGGCTAATAGCAGCCATTACACCACGAGGTGATCCTAATATACGCTCAATCAGAGCGCTTAGCGAAGGGATTACTGCTAAGTGGACTAATAGCAGCCATTACACCACGAGGTGATCCCAATATACGCTCAATCAGAGCGCTTAGCGAAGGGATTACTGCTAAGTGGACTAATAGCAGCCATTACACCACGAGGTGATCCCAATATACGCTCAATCAGAGCGCTTAGCGAAGGGATTACTGCTGAGTGGACTAATAGCAGCCATTACACCACGAGGTGATCCCAATATACGCTCAATCAGAGCGCTTAGCGAAGGGATTACTGCTAAGTGGACTAATAGCAGCCATTACACCACGAGGTGATCCCAATATACGCTCAATCAGAGCGCTTAGCTAAAGGATCAGTGCTAAGTGGGCTAATAGCAGCCATTACACCACGAGGTGATCCCAATATACGCTCAATCAGAGCGCTTAGCGAAGGGATTACTGCTGAGTGGACTAATAGCAGCCATTACACCACGAGGTTATCCCAATATACGCTCAATCAGAGCGCTTAGCGAAGGGATTACTGCTAAGTGGAATAATAGCAGCCATTACACCACGAGGTGATCCCAATATACGCTCAATCAGAGCGTTTAGCGAAGGGATCACCGCTAAGTGGACTAATAGCAGCCATTACACCACGAGGTGATCCCAATATACGCTCAATCAGAGCGCTTAGCGAAGGGATCACCGCTAAGTGGACTAATAGCAGCCATTACACCACGAGGTGATCCCAATATACGCTCTATCAGAGCGCTTAGCGAAGGGATCACCGCTATGTGGACTAATAGCAGCCATTACACCACGAGGTGATCCCAATATACGCTCAATCAGAGCGCTTAGCTAAGGGATCATCGCTAAGTGGACTAATAGCAGCCATTACACCACGAGGTGATCCCAATATACGCTCTATCAGAGCACTTAGCGAAGGGATCACTGCTAAGTGGACTAATAGCAGCCATTACACCACGAGGTGATCCCAATATACGCTCAATCAGAGCGCTTAGCGAAGGGATCACCGCTAAGTGGACTAATAGCAGACATTACACCACGAGGTGATCCCAATATACGCTCAATCAGAGCGCTTAGCGAAGGGATCACCGCTAAGTGGGCTAATAGCAGCCATTACACCACGACGTGATCCCAATATACGCTCAATCAGAGCGCTTAGCGAAGGGATCACTGCTAAGTGGACTAATAGCAGCCATTACACCACGAGGTGATCCCAATATACGCTCAATCAGAGCGCTTAGCTAAGGGATCACTGCTATGTGGACTAATAGCAGCCATTACACCACGAGGTGATCCCAATATATGCTCTATCAGAGCGCTTAGCTAAGGGATCACTGCTAAGTGGACTAATAGCCGCCATTACACCACGAGGTGATCCCAATATACACTCAATCAGAGGGCTTAGCGAAGGGATCATCGCTAATTGGACTAATGGCAGCCATTACACCGCGAGGTGATCCTAATAAACGCTCCATCAGAGCGCTTAGCTAAGCGATCACTGCTAAGTGGACTAATAGCCGCCATTACACCACGAGGTGTTCCCAATATACGCTCTATCAGAGCGCTTAGCTAAGGGATCACTGCTATGTGGACTAATAGCAGCCATTACACCACGAGGTGATCCCAATATATGCTCTATCAGAGCGCTTAGCTAAGGGATCACTGCTAAGTGGACTAATAGCCGCCATTACACCACGAGGTGATCCCAATATACGATCAATCAGAGCTCTTAGTGAAGGGATCACTGCTATGTGGACTAATAGCAGCCATTACACCACGAGGTGATCCCAATATACGATCAATCAGAGCGCTTAGCGAAGGGATCACTGCTAAGTGGACTAATAGCAGCCATTACACCACGAGGTGATCCCAATATACGATCAATCAGAGCGCTTAGTGAAGGGATCACTGCTAAGTGGACTAATAGCCGCCATTACACCACGAGGTGATCCCAATATACGCTCAATCAGAGCGCTTAGTGAAGGGATCACTGCTATGTGGACTAATAGCAGCCATTACACCACGAGGTGATCCCAATATACACTCAATCAGAGCGCTTAGCTAAGGGATCACCGCTAAGTGGACTAATAACAGCCATTACACCACGAGGTGATCCCAATATACGCTCTATCAGAGCGCTTAGCTAAGGGATAACTGCTAAGTGGACTAATAGCAGCCATTACACCACGAGGTGATCCCAATATACGCTCAATCAGAGCGCTTAGCTAAGGGATCACTGCTAAGTGGACTAATAGCAGCCATTACACCACGAGGTGATCCCAATATACGATCAATCAGAGCGCTTAGCGAAGGGATCACTGCTATGTGGAATAAAAGCAGCCATTACACCACGAGGAGATCCCAATATACGCTCAATCAGAGGGCTTAGCTAAGGGATCACTGCTAAGTGGACTAATAGCAGCCATTACACCACGAGGTGATCCCAATATACGCTCAATCAGAGCGCTTAGCTAAGGGATCACTGCTAAGTGGACTAATAGCAGCCATTACACCACGAGGTGACCCCAATATACGCTCAATCAGAGCGCTTAGCTAAGGGATCACTGCTAAGTGGACTAATAGCAGCCATTACACCACGAGGTGACCCCAATATACGCTCAATCAGAGGGCTTAGCGAAGAGATCACTGCTAAGTGGACTAATAGCAGTCATTACACCACGAGGTGATCCCAATATACGCTCAATCAGAGCGCTTAGTGAAGGGATCAATGCTAAGTGGACTAATAGCAGCCATTACACCACGAGGTGATCCCAATATACGCTCAATCAGAGCGCTTAGTGAAGGGATCACTGCTAAATGGACTAATAGCAGCCATTACACCACGAGGTGATCCCAATATACGCTCTATCAGAGCGCTTAGCTAAGGGATCACCACTAAGTGGGCTAATAGCAGCCATTACACCACGAGGTGATCCCAATATACGCTCAATCAGAGCGCTTAGCGAAGGGATTTCTGCTAAGTGGACTAATAGCAGCCATTACACCACGAGGTGATCCCAATATACGCTCTATCAGAGCGCTTAGCGAAGGGATCACTGCTAAGTGGACTAATAGCAGCCATTACACCACGAGGTGACCCCAATATACGCTCAATCAAAGCGCTTAGCTAAGGGATCACCGCTAAGTGGACTAATAGCAGCCATTACACCACGAGGTGATCCCAATATACGCTCAATCAGAGCGCTTAGCGAAGGGATTACTGCTAAGTGGACTAATAGCAGCCATTACACCACGAGGTGATCCTAATATACGCTCAATCAGAGCGCTTAGCTAAGGGATCACTGCTAAGTGGGCTAATAGCAGCCATTACACCACGAGGTGATCCCAATATACGCTCAATCAGAGCGCTTAGCGAAGGGATTACTGCTAAGTGGACTAATAGCAGCCATTACACCACGAGGTGATCCTAATATACGCTCAATCAGAGCGCTAAGCGAAGGGATTACTGCTAAGTGGGCTAATAGCAGCCATTACACCACGAGGTGATCCTAATATACGCTCAATCAGAGCGCTTAGCGAAGGGATTACTGCTAAGAGGACTAATAGCAGCCATTACACCACGAGGTGATCCCAATATACGCTCAATCAGAGCGCTTAGCGAAGGGATTACTGCTAAGTGGACTAATAGCTGCCATTACACCACGAGGTGATCCCAATATACGCTCAATCAGAGCGCTTAGCGAAGGGATTACTGCTGAGTGGACTAATAGCAGCCATTACACCACGAGGTGATCCCAATATACGCTCAATCAGAGCGCTTAGCGAAGGGATTACTGCTAAGTGGACTAATAGCAGCCATTACACCACGAGGTGATCCCAATATACGCTCAATCAGAGCGCTTAGCGAAGGGATCACCGCTAAGTGGACTAATAGGAGCCATTACACCACGAGGTGATCCCAATATACGCTCTATCAGAGCGCTTAGCGAAGGGATCACCGCTATGTGGACTAATAGCAGCCATTACACCACGAGGTGATCCCAATATACGCTCAATCAGAGCGCTTAGCGAAGGGATCACCGCTAAGTGGACTAATAGCAGACATTACACCACGAGGTGATCCCAATATACGCTCAATCAGAGCGCTTAGCGAAGGGATCACCGCGAAGTGGGCTAATAGCAGCCATTACACCACGACGTGATCCCAATATACGCTCAATCAGAGCGCTTAGCGAAGGGATCACGGCTAAGTGGACTAATAGCAGCCATTACACCACGAGGTGATCCCAATATACGCTCAATCAGAGCGCTTAGCTAAGGGATCACTGCTAAGTGGACTAATAGCAGCCATTACACCACGAGGTGACCCCAATATACGCTCTATCAGAGCGCTTAGCGAAGGGATCACTGCTAAGTGGACTAATAGCAGCCATTACACCACGAGGTGATCCCAATATACGCTCAATCAGAGCGCTTAGCTAAGGGATCACTGCTAAGTGGACTAATAGCAGCCATTACACCACGAGGTGATCCCAATATACGCTCAATCAGAGCGCTTAGCTAAGGGATCGCTGCTAAGTGGACTAATAGCAGCCATTAAACCACGAGGAGATCACAATATACGCTCCATCAGAGGGCTTAGCGAAGGGATTACTGCTAAGTGGACTAATAGCAGCCATTACACCACGATGTGACCCCAATATACGCTCAATCAGAGCGCTTACCTAAGGGATCACTGCTAAGTGGACTAATAGAAGCCATTACACCACGAGGTGATCCCAATATACGCTCAATCAGAGCGCTTAGCGAAGGGATTACTGCTAAGTCGACTAATAGCAGCCATTACACCACGATGTGACCCCAATATACGCTCAATCAGAGCGCTTACCTAAGGGATCACTGCTAAGTGGACTAATAGCAGCCATTACACCACGATGTGACCCCAATATACGCTCAATCAGAGCGCTTACCTAAGGGATCACCGCTAAGTGGACTAATAGCAGCCATTACACCACGATGTGATCCCAATATACGCTCTATCAGAGCGCTTACCTAAGGGATCACCGCTAAGTGGACTAATAGCAGCCACTACACCACGAGGTGATCCCAATATACGCTCAATCAGAGCGCTTAGCGAAGGGATCACTGCTAAGTGGACTAATAGCAGCCATTACACCACGATGTGACCCCAATATACGCTCAATCAGAGGGCTTACCTAAGGGATCACTGCTAAGTTGACTAATAGCAGCCATTACACCACGAGGTGATCCCAATATACGCTCAATCAGAGCGCTTAGCGAAGGGATCACCGCTAAGTGGACTAATAGCATCCATTACACCACGAGGTGATCCCAATATACGCTCAATCAGAGCGCTTAGCGAAGGGATCACCGCTAAGTGGACTAATAGCAGCCATTACACCACGAGGTGATCCCAATATACGCTCAATCAGAGGGCTTAGCGAAGGGATCACCGCTAAGTGGAATAATAGCAGCCATTACACCACGAGGTGATCCCAATATACGCTCAATCAGAGCGCTTAGCGAAGGGATCACCGCTAAGTGGACTAATAGCATCCATTACACCACGAGGTGATCCCAATATACGCTCAATTAGAGCGCTTAGCGAAGGGATCACTGCTAAGTGGACTAATAGCAGCCATTACACCACGAGGTGATCCCAATATACGCTCTATCAGAGGGCTTAGTGAAGGGATCACTGCTAAGTGGACTAATAGCAGCCATTACACCACGAGGTGACCCCAATATACGCTCAATCAGAGCGCTTAGCGAAGGGATCGCTGCTAAGTGGACTAATAGCAGCCATTACACCACAAGGTGATCCCAATACATGCTCAATCAGAGCGCTTAGTGAAGGGATCACCGCTAAGTGGACTAATAGCAGCCATTACACCACGAGGTGATCCCAATATACGCCCAATCAGAGCACTTAGCGAAGGGATCACTGCTAAGTGGACTAATAGCAGCCATTACACCACGAGGTGATCCCAATATACGCTCTATCAGAGCGCTTACCTAAGGGATCACCGCTAAGTGGACTAATAGCAGCCACTACACCACGAGGTGATCCCAATATACGCTCAATCAGAGCGCTTAGCGAAGGGATTACTGCTAAGTGGATTAATAGCAGCCATTACACCACGAGGTGATCCCAATATACGCTCTATCAGAGCGCTTAGCGAAGGGATCACTGCTAAGTGGACTAATAGCAGCCATTACACCACGAGGAGATCCCAATATACGCTCTATCAGAGGGCTTAGCGAAGGGATCACTGCTAAGTGGACTAATAGCAGCCATTACACCACGAGGAGATCCCAATATATGCTCTATCAGAGCGCCTAGCGAAGGGATCACTGTTAAGTGGACTAATGGCCGACATTTGCATAAATAGATCTACAACAAAGGAATGCACATGAATGGAACACAGCTAGGAATGTTCATCACCATCTGCATGGCCTATTAACGTAATTGTATTTACGATTTGCTTGTTTCTCCTACTAATAGATTATCAGATGGAACCCTGTCCGCTATCAATAATATCGCTCTCTTGCAATACGGTCGTGAAATAAATAGGTATGTTTGATATCGTACTGTTTTCCATACTCGTTTTATTATTATTATTACATCATTTTTGCCCTTATGGACAGTGTATGAACTTAAATATCTCATGATGTCACAATTTTTACTTCTTTCCCTTCTTCTCTTCCCAAAATCTCTTCATCCTTTGACTGTGTTCCTGTTTCCTTTGTTCCTTCCACAATGTTCCTATCTTCTTCCTTTCACTTGCTAAAAATTTGGCGTTCTTAATTTTGTTTCTGAATTTTTCTCTGTTTTCTATCATTTGCATGTTGATCCCTAATCGCTTTAAGTCGTCTTCTATTTCATGACACCAATTTGTTTTCCTTTTTGAACTGTTTACTACATCAAAGATTTTCTTTGTTAGTCGTTTATTGTTCATTCTCTGTATGTGCCCGTGGAAAGTTAGTCTGCGTTTCCTAATGATATATGTGAGTCTGTCTGTGTGCTCATATAGCTCTTTGGTAGGTCTTTTCATCCATATCCCATCTCTGTGTACTGCTCCAAATATTTTTCTCAGAATTTTACGTTCAATTTTTTCTGTTTCTATGATGCCAGATGCTCCAATTGTGGTCGTTTCTGACGCATACAATGCTTCTGGTGATACAACTGTTTTGTAGTGTCTAAGTTTGGCCTGTCTTGATATGCTTTTCTTATTATAATGTGACCATGTAAGTTTGTATGCTTTCTGGAGTGTTTCCATTCGTTCTATGTTAGACACCTTGTTTGATCCTCCTATTTGTATATATTCTCCTAAGTACTTAAATTTTTCAACTCTTTGTATGGATCCATATATGGTATGCATGGTTTGTACATTGTTGGTGTGTCGTTCCATGTATTGGGTCTTCTCATAAGACATCTGTAAACCTGTTTTAGCAGCTATTTCATGTAATCGTTCCAGTGCTTCCTTTGCCTCCTGTGTGTTATTGCTGAGTAAGGCTAAGTCATCTGCAAATGCCAGACATTTTATGATTGTTTTTGTTTCGCGGGTTCTTCCTAGCTTTATTCCTTTAACTTGTTCCTCCCACTGTTTAACAATTTTGTCTAAGACCATGTTGAACAAGATTGGTGAGAGGCCGTCTTCTTGTATTACACCTGTGCGTATATGAAAGGGTTCTGAAATTTCACCCATGAACTTAACTTTAGAGGTGGTGTCCGTGAGTGTTAGTTGTATAAGTGCCCTGCTTTTTTGTCAATGCCATATTCTTCCAGTACTGCAAAGAGCGTTTGTCTATCAATGCTGTCGTATGCTTTTTTAAAGTCCACAAAGGTAACTACAGTGTTTTTTGTCTGTCTGACTTTCAGTAGAGTTCTCAAGTTCCAGATCTGTTCGATGCATGATCTCCCTTTTCTGAAGCCTGCCTGGTATTCTCCTATTTGTGGATCTGCTTGTGGTTCTTGTCTGTTAAATAACACTTTAGAGAATATTTTGTAAGCGACTGGCTCTAGAGAAATCCCTCTGTAATTATTTGGATCTGACTTATCACCCTTTTTATTTAATGGGTGGATCAATGCACTTTTCCATTCCTCTGGCATTTTCTCTGTGACCCAAATGTCTGTGATGATCTTATGAATTGTTTTGGTGATATTTTTATCTTGAAGCTTCCATACTTAAGCAATAATGCCATCTTCTCCTGCCGCTCTGCTATTTTTCATTTGTTGTATGATCTCCTCTATCTCCTCTATTGTAGGTGGAGTAGAATTGGGATTGGATGTGGTTTTTTGGAAGGTCAATTTCTCCGTGGGTTCTGTACAATTGAGAAGATTATTAAAGTATTATTTGAGAATTGTACAGCTTTCTTTCGTGTTCGTTTCCAGGGACCCATCTGTTCTTAGAAAGCAGAGGCTAGGAGGCTGATAACCCTTAATATTTTCTTTGAATGTTCTGTAAAAATTTCTTGTGTTATTTCTCTTAAAATCTTCTTCAATTTCTTTTAGCCTGTTGTTGTCGTACGCTCGTTTTTCTCTTCTGATTTCCTTTGATGACTGTTTTTGAACTTCGTGAAATTCCTTCCATGTTTCGGATGTTCTGTTACTGCTGAACTTCATCCATGCCTGTGTTCTTCTCTCAGTGGCTTGATCACAAATTACGTTCCACCACCTATGTTTTCGTTTTCTAGGAGGTTGCGCCCAACGCATTGCCTTTTGAACTGTGGTCGCAAGATCTGTCCAAGTGTCTGTTGGATGCCTATTAATTTCTTCAAAGATTTTGTCCCTGTTTATCTTCAAATATTCTGGATCAGGCTTCACAATTTTGTTTTTTGTTGTCTTTTTCTGTCTTGGGATTGGTCTAATCTTGACTTGTAACAAATAATGGTCAGACTCGAAGAACCCTTTACGCGTTCTGACATTTAAAATTTCCTGTGTATTTTTCTTAGAAATGGCCACATGATCAATCTGGAATTCTCCCCATACGGTGTTGGGTGCTTTCCATGTTGTAAGTTTTCGTCTAGGCTTTTGAAATTGTATCGACATAATTTTGAGGTTAAAATTTTGACAATATTTTATGAGTTGTTCCCCATTTTTGTTTGTGCGATAGTGTGCTGAATGAGGGCCTGTAATTTGCCTGTATTTTCTCTCCTTACCTAATCTGCGCGTTAAAGTCTCCCATTAAAATTTTAACATGCCTTTCTGGTATGTTGTTGGTTACTTCTTCCATGTCTTCCCAGAAGTCTTCAACTTCTTGGGGTTTATTTCTATTATGCTCATTTGTAGGAGCATGTGCACTGATAATCGTGTAACTTTTATTACCTGATTTGAAGGAGAGTGTGGAGATCCTTTCTGATATGGAATTAAAGTCAATAATGTTTTCCATGACTGATTTGTGTACTGCAAATCCTGTTCCAAACAATGATGGTGTACCTCTTCTGACAGCAGGTTTACCTTTTTTAAATCCTATAATTTTCTGTGTTGAAATGATTTTCATCTTGAAAACGAGTCTCCTGAATCGCAAGAATTTTTATTTGAAATTTTTCTAACATGTCTGTGAGTTGTTTTAGTTTTCCAAGTTTGAAGAGAGTATTAACATTGAGAGTGCCAATGTAGTGTTTGTGTAGAGATTTTGAGAAGCTCCGACTCTTCTCCTCATGATGTTCCTGGTCCCCCAGAATCCGATGACCAGGAAAGTCCAGCACGGTGACTGGGGCCTGTGGTAGCGGATTTCTTTCCTTTTGTTCCATCATGATTACTTCAAGTTGAAGGTGGTTGTGGCGATCTTAAAGAAAGATCACGATGATTGCTGACTTGATTGTTGAGATCAAGACATATTTCACAGCCGCACCAACTAGGTGAACAGACGCTGACCAATAATCGCTGGATACCAGAACAGACACTATTGGATTTTGTGTGTTTGGTCCGCGAGAGCTATTTTATTTCGCTCAAGTCCACCGGCAAGCCGGTGAGGACCCCCCTATCCACCACCTGGCACGCGCCACGTCGGAGTATCACCTCTCCGCCTGCTACGACAACGTAGTAGGTTCGTGGTCCATACTCGTTTTATTAATTTTGCATATTATTTGCAATTATGTTCATTGTGTTGGAAAATAGGCTATAATGAAAATTATTTACATGCAAAGAGAATGTTCATTTATTGCTATTTATGATTAATAATCAAAATAACAGTAATGTTTTAATAATATAACGTAGGCTACTTAACTATGAATGAACATCCCCCGAGAAAGAAATCCTACGTACGCCACTGAGGCTAGGAATAATTGTTAGGTAAGATTTGTAAGGAAAACACAATAAAATTACGTCTCCACGATGAAAGTAAGAATGCGTTATACCGTGTGGTTAGTCTAGTGATGTAAACATTAGCCTGCGAGTCTACTTAGTGAAGCAGCGTGAAGACGTGCTTGTGACCAGTAGGCCCAGGCCTAAGAAACTCCCTAGTACTTTCTCCGTCCGTTAAATAATTATTCTTTTGTTTGGGCCCAAACTCGGTAACTTTTATTTCCAATGATGGTTGTCACTAGATTTTAGGGTCTTTCCGTTTATTTTGTTGGTCGTTAGGAAAATTAACGCAATGTGATGGACGGTAATGGAAACGTGTGAGGATTTTGTGAGGAGAAGCTGGGAGATTTATAAGGTAACAAGCTGTACCCGGCATGCGTTGCAATGCCAATCAAAGAAAGTGTTGGCGTTGAAATTCTGTTTCTTGAAGTGCTTTTGGATACACAACATGTTAACTGCCTCTAAGCTATCGTAAAATGGATTTTCTAATTTAGAACCATTCGTGGGAACGTGCACAACAACTTTCAAAAGTTTCATCGCTGTCACTCATTTGTTGAATCTACTCGTACGCTACCTATTGTGAAATGTATTTACTAAGTCGAAACACTTCCCTGGCGTGTACACAATAACTCATCAATGATTCATCGCAATCGGATGAATGGTATATGCACGTATAGGGGTTTTTGTTCAAACGATTCGTGCGCTGTCACTCATTTGTTGAATCTACTCGTGCGCTACCTATTGAGAAATGTATTACTAAGTCGAAGCCCTTCCCTGGCGTGTACACAATAACTCATCAAGGTTTCATCGCAATCGAAGAATGTTATATGAACGCAATAGGGGATTTTGTCAAAACGTTTCGCGCGTCGTCACCCATTTGTTGCATCTACTCTTGCGCTACTTATTGTGAAATGGATTTACTAAGTCCCCTTCCCTGGCGGGTACACAATAACTGATCAATGTTTCATCGCAATCGGATGAATAGTATATGAACGCATACCTGATTTTGTTTAAACGATTCGCGCTCCGTCACTCATTTGTTGAATCTACTCGTGCGCTACCTACTGTAAAATGTATTTACTAAGTTAGAAACCGTCACGTAAGTGTCCACAACATCTCACCCAAGTTTCATCGCTATCGGACTAATGGGATATGAAGACATAGGGGACTGTATTGAAACGCTCCGCGTGTCGTCGTTCATTTGTCGAATCTACTCGTGTGCTACCTACTGTGAAATGTATTTACTAAGCCAGAAACCTTCCTTGGAGTGTCCACCATATTTCACCCAAGTTTCACAGCTAACGGCAGAATGGTATATGACCTTATACGGGACTTTGTTGAAACGCTTCGCGCGTCGTACCTCATTTGTTGAATCAACTTGTGCCTGCATATTGTATAGGGGATTTACTAAGCCAGAAATTTTCCATGACGTGTACACAACATCTCACGCAAGTTTCATAGCTACGGACGAATGGTACATGTATGCATACGGGACTTGGATGAAACGCTTCCCGTGTCGTCGCTCATTTGTTGATTCTACTCTTGCGCTACATATTGTAATATGGATGTACTCAGCCAGAAACCTTCCCTGGAGTGTACACAACATCTCACCCAAGTTTCATCGCAATCGGATGAATGGTATGTGAACGTATACGGGACGTTGTCGAAACGCTTCGCGCGTAGTCACTCATTTGTTGAACATAAACGTGCGCTTCGTATTGTAAAATGGATTTACTTAGCCAGAAACCTTTCCTGGAGTGTACACAACAATTCACCAAACATTTATCACTATCAGACGAATGGTATATGACTTTATACGGGACTTTGTTGAAACGCTTCGCGTGTCATCGCTCATTTGTTGAATCTACTGGTGCGCTACCTATTGTAAAATGTATGTACTAAGCCAGAAACCTTCCCTGGAGTGTACACAACATCTCACCCAAGTTTCATCGCTATCGGATGAATGGTATATGAAATTATATGGGACTTTGTTGAAACGTTTCGCGCGTCGTCGCTCATTTGTTGATTCTACTCGTGCTCTACCTATTTTTAAAGGGATTTACTAAGCTAGAAACCTTCCCTGGAGTGCACACAAAATCTCAGCCTAGTTTCATCGCTATCGGACGAATGGTATATGAACGCAAACGTGACTTTGTAGAAATGCTTCGCGCGTCGTAGCTCATTTGTTGAATCTACTCGTGCGCTGCCTATTGTAAAATGTATGTACTAAGCCAGAAACCTTCCCTGGAGTGTACACAACATCTCACCCAAGTTTCATCGCTATCGGATGAATGGTATATGAAATTATATGGGACTTTGTTGAACTGCTTCGCGCATCGTCGCTCATTTGTTGAATCTACGCGTGCGCTACCTATTGTAAAATGGATTTACTAAGTCAGAAACCTTCCTTGGAGTGTACTCAACATCTCACCCAAGTTTCATCGCAATCGGACGAATGGTATATGAACGCATAGGAGACATACATACCCACAAACTATCACGTTACATTGATTTTTATATATATAGATATTGTCTGGACATTTGGTGATTTACAGAAAGGTAATGGTTGTTCCAGTCCTTAAAGTGGCAGTTTATTTATTGTTTGTTTATTTTGTGTGTTTTCGGTCGTGCCAAAGTTAAAATAGAGACTTGGAGAGATCCTGTATAGGTTAACCGACCTTAAGCTCTTCATTATTTGAGAAGTAATGATGGATGTGATGTGTGTTGTTCGTAATCCAGCCATTGGCTAGAAGTTTAGAAAATCTGCTGTATGAATGAGAAATTGTTATATATCTTGAAAATGTGTTAACACATACCAGTAGGCCTAGACTAGTTAAGTTAGTTATTGTTGTTTTAAGGGGCGGAACTACGAGGTCATCTGTCCCTCCTAGACTAGTTTTCTATTGGGATTAATGGTGTGAATTATATTTAGGGGAAGGATGAACATCCTCTCTATTCTCTCCATGTAGCCCACATTCTCATCATTTCTCAAACTTTTGTTTCACTTGTTGTTAATGATGAACAGTCTGTCACTTTATTTCAGAATTACCATGCTGGCAAGAAGGTCGTGTAACTTACTGCTGTGAATTGTGATGGCGACAAATCAGCTTAGGCACCTGTGTAGATTTCCCTTGGATTACCGTTGTACACAAATCCTTTGTATAAACCAGGTACAGTATTGTCCATTTTAGTCACCTTTATCTGTGATGTAGATTGGTGTCTGTTCATCCCTGTAGTTAAGCATTTATCAGTAAGGTAGGCAGTTAGTTATTGAGGTTTTAAGGGGCAGAACTACGAGGTCATCTGCCGCTATCAGTAGATATCGTAAGCTTCACCCAGCTGTTTTCCATGATGAAGTTGTGTTTCTGGTTTGACAAATCATGATCATTATGACTATGTTGACACCTTGAAAGAATTATACATGCAATTGCAAGTTTCCACGGTTAACATAGAGACAAACAATTAGGCTTGTGACTGTTTGGAGTGTGATAAAAAGGGCTCGGACTTTTAGGTGCTAAAGATCGGGAAAATATGTATTTGTTATGTACTAAAAATAGACTACCTGAAATATGTGACAAAAAATAAAAATATTTTATTATAATTTAGTTTATTAATGTGAATATAAACAATATGCAGTAGGCTGTGCCTCACTGACTGCTGAAGCATTACAATTCACAACGAGATACATCTGCAGGTTGTCCATCACAAATGACCGTCGATTATCGCGAAACACTTATTCTGAAGGCTCGAAACTGCGGCAATATGTTTCTTGTTCTTGAGGTGTTGTGTAACTTGGGATCGCTGTTCAGCCTTGATTGCTTTCCCACATGGTTGGCAGAACAGAACGCCCCCATCAGAAGTAAAATTATCGTTAAATTCTGCAATAGATGATAACTTGTAGTTCCTTGAACAAGACCATGTGTAGGTGTGCTGCGTGATATATCCGTATATTTGGAACATCTGTACCTCAGTCGTGATTTCTAAGTGATATTTGTGACTTGGCCTTGTGTTCGTATTGTCTAGGGTAACTGATGTCTTTATTTGTTGTTATCAGGGTTATCATGTTTGTGCGCTAAGTGACGGCCATCTTGGTTTTGAAACAATCAGTCCACAGATAACGCCAATTAGAAGGGCGGTTTATCATATCTGTGCCCTAACTGTCATCCATTTTGTCGGTTGTAACACCATTGCCATAGAAATCACGAAACAGACAGGAACTCTATAACTACACAGAGTATACATTGAACTATTACATCTTCTGCCCTATCTATGTCAGCGATTTGTAAACAGGACAAAATGCTTATTTGGCATTATTATGATCATGTTAGGAAATGCCATCATGGTCCTAAACTCAATGACAGGAAATACCTGTTATTCACCTTTCCGCTGTAGAGAGGGGGCAACGTTTGGTGTATAGTTACATACTCAAGCGGCTAACGAATACAGGGACTGAATATCTCCCGGTATAAAGAGATACACTTCCAACCTATTCTAACAACCTCTTCGGAGGGTGGAAGAGTGGATGGAAGTTTGGGCGCTCTCTTGTCCTAGGGGTGAGAAATTGCCCCTGAAGGCGGATGAGCTACTAGTTGGTCAACGGCATGAGAATGCAGAAAGCAATGAGAAACTACTGAATTCAAGATCCATATGGATTTCTCTAGTAACACATCATGGCTGTGTTCAAAACCAAATGTTCCGGAGTTTCAAGTCCCCCAATCGGATCTCCGGCTTCGGGAAAGTTATCAGTGAAAGATGGTATAAAGATTAGCACGTGGAATTGCAAACTATGGTGCAAGCTGGGAAAACCCATAATGCGATTCAAGAAATGGACAGAATGAAGATAGAAATTATGGGCGTAAGTGAAATGCGTTGGCCAGGATCAGGTTCTTGTGACCTCAATGGACATGTAGTTTACTATTCAGGGAAATCCAATGGATTATATCAACACGGAGTAGGAATTATAGTATCTAAATTGGTCGCAAAGTGTGTCACCAATTTTATACCTATCTCAGAGAGAGCATTGTTGCTTCAAATAAATACTGAGCCTGCGCATCTTAACATCATCCAGGTGTACGCTCCTACGACAGACCATAGTGATGAAGAAGTTGCAGAGTTTTACTCCCAAATCACGGGTGTTTTGCACCAGTTACCAAAGAAAGATCTAACAATAACTATGGGAGATTTCAATGCAAAAGTAGGACATGGATCTGAAGGCAGTATTGTAGGTCAATATGGGCTTGGTGAAAGGAATGAGAGAGGAGATCAACTTTGCGCATTTGCAGAAGAATGGGGATTTGTAGTAACCAACACATTCTTCACATTTCCACCACGACGTTTTGTAACATTTTTCAAAGTCCTTATCTCTGTGGTGACAACTGTAATGGTTCAATTAAACAAACATGATCATAAGAATAAATAAACACTGTGGTGTGCACTTACCTTTGATAGTGTAATAGGATATAATAAGTTGTTGAGCGCCAGATTCCTATTTAAGACAGAGAATCGAAATTTATAAAATATATCCTCGGCAGTCAGCAGTAGAGTCGAGACCACTTACCCCTGGTCGTAGTGTAACTTAGTTGACTAACCATTCAGTATTTACTTATAAGGAGTAGTTGAATTTGCCTATGGTATTTACTAACCACTATGAAAGAAATAGGCATTACGTTAAAGAAAATGAATTTATTAAATGCAAAAACAAAATATTAATAAAACAGAATAGTGATAGCCACACAATTGAATTTAAAATTACTCAATGCGGCAATTAATTTAAAAGAAAATAAACATTAATGAATTGAATCTATCTTGAAGTTACATGTTAATAGAGACGAGAGCTATTTAATTGCTTGCTCACCCAGTCGAAGATTCGTCATATATAAGGTTATGGCAGATCACCTTAATATTCCGTCACGTATGTAAAAATGTTGTATTATATCGTAAGATACAGCATACTACGATCCATTGAGTTGCCATCTATAGATTTATTGTAGTATTGAACTATAAGCCATTGTCGGCTTTTATATATATCTTGTCAACATTGTGGTTATTATGTCGAGATATGATGTATGCTAAAGCTATGAATGAGCTTTCAGGTAGCAGTCGGTGGAACTCAGTCGCTGCTCCCTCTCAATAATATGTCACTAATGACTTGTCGTTCACTAAACATCTTGTAGACGCGGGTTACAGCTTATATCTTCCTTGTCACGTGGTGTCCCAACCTCCCTCTCTTCATAGTCAAGTCACCCCTTCTACCTGGGACTTGTCCATTCATTGACGCGTACCTTGGCTCCAGTAGTGACGTATTGGTTGCACCATGAGTGAAATATAATGTTATATTCCTTCTCGAAGGAACTCGATGGTGCGCACGTGATTCTTAGCATCCCATGACAGTGACTCTGCCTGCCGTTGTGAAATAACTACTGCGTCATTCTGGGGTTTTTAAGATCCCGGGACAATGGCTACCTGCCATTGTGAAATAACTACTGCGTCGTTCTGTATGTGACACATAGGGTTGGTCCGTATTGGCAATCTTGTTGCAATATACAATACTTCGTGTCTTTACAAATAAATGTTAATAAAAATCTGTCTGACTTTAATAATAAAAACCGCTTACAAGTATCTGATATAAAAATCATCTCATAGATGTATTAATTAATAAGAATAATAAATATGATAATAAATGAATAACCCTTTAAATCGAATCGTTACAGTTTGTATACTTGGAAGTCTCCTGGAGATTCAGGTGAAAGAATTATAAGGATACAAATTGACTATATTTTGATAAATCAAAGATATAGGAACAGCCATGTCTCAATGAAAACATATCCCGGTGCGGACATTCATTCCGATCATATCCCTCTAGTTGGAGTTTTTAAAATCAAAATGAAAAAGATTCAAAAGAGAAGACCCATAAAGTATAATATGCGTAAATTAATTGAACCTCCAGTAAGACAAAATGTAGAAGAGCAGCTCGATGATGAACTTGGATCCCTATCTGATGCCTTATGTACCGAAGAGAAAATTAAAACAATAACTAATACCGTTGAATCTATGAAGAAAGATCACTTAGTAACATATATCACTAAAAAGAAACCATGGATGACTGAAGAGATTATTAAAATGATGGATAAGAGAAGGAAAGCAAAGGGTAATCCTGATGAATATAAGAACATCAACAGGGAAATCAGGAAAGAAATAAGATTAGCTAAGGAAAGGGACATGCAAGAAAAATGTAATGAAATAGAGATGTTACAATTAAACCATGACAGCTTCAATGTTCATCGAAAAGTTAAAGAAGTGACAGGGAAATAGATTGGTCAATATTGAAGGAAAACTAGTTGTTGGAAAAGAAGAGTTTAAAATTACGTGGCAAAGATATATAGAACACTTGTTTTATGATACTCGACAGGAGCCACCTCGAATAAATGGTGAAACAGGACCCCAAATTCTGGTAGATGAAGTACAAACCGCGATAAAAGCCATGAAGGATGGAAGCCACTGGCCCTACAATGTGAATGCTGAATTTTTAAAGCTTTTGAATGAAGATAATGTGAAATGGTTGACTAAAATATTCAACGACATTTACAATTCTGGGAACATTCCTCAGGAATGGCTTTAATCGGAATTCATCACACTACCTAAAAAACCCGGAGCTAAGTTTTGTAGTGAGTACCGAACAATCAGTCTCATGAATCACATCTTGAAGGTATTTCTGAAGATCATTCATCGCAGAATATACAAAATATGTGAAGAACAAGTTTCTTCTACACAATTTGGTTTTAGAAACGCATTTGGCACACGTGAAGCCCTATTTAGCATTCAAGTATTGTTTCAAAGGTGCCGTGATGTGAACTGAGATATATATGCCTGCTTTATTGACTATCAAAAGGCTTTCGACAGAGTAAAACATCATAAGATGACAGAAATTTTACAAAAGATTGGCGTAGATGATAAAGATTTACGAATAATTGTGAACTTGTACTGGAATCAATCTGCTTATGTGAGGTTGGGTAACGAGAACACAGAAGATATAGATATTCTAAGAGGTGTAAGACAAGGCTGTATATTGTCTCCATTGTTATTTAACATCTATTCGGAATATATCTTTAAAGAAGCTGTAGAGGTTGTTGAGATGGGAGTGCTCTTAAATGGTAACTGGATAAATAACATTCGATACGCCGATGGCACTGTGATTTTTGCGGATAGTCAAGAAAGTCTGCAACATATATCTGTCCGAGCCCTAGTGATAAGTTATAAGCAGGGCCCGGATAATCGTGTACTAAACTCCTCCTCCCAAATGCCTTGTAATATCTGTCCGAGCCCTAGTGATAAGTTATAAGCAGGGCCCGGATAATCGTGTACTTAACTCCCTCCTCCCAAATGCCTTGTAATATCTGTCCGAGCCCTAGTGATAAGTTATAAGCAGGGCCCAGATAATCGTGTACTTAACTCCTCCTCCCAAATGCCTTGTAATATCTGTCCGAGCACTAGTGATAAGTTATAAGCAGGGCCCGGATAATCGTGTACTTAACTCCTCCTCCCAAATGCCTTGTAATATCTGTCCGAGCCCTAGTGATAAGTTATAAGCAGGGCCCGGATAATCGTGTACTTAACTCCTCCTCCCATATGCCCTGTAATATCTGTCCGAGCCCTAGTGATAAGTTATAAGCAGGGCCCGGATAATCGTGTACTTAACTCCTCCTCCCAAATGCCTTGTAATATCTGGACTTGTAGCGAGGAATTCATAGACTTGCTACTATTACGAAATGCCTCTGGAGCTTTGTCTCTTCAGTACTGCCACTTGTCGTACATCAACTATGCTCAGTGACTGACCTTTTACATAACTTCTTGTCTGCCTTATTGTGTAGTGACTTGTACTCTTGGCTGTCACCACTAAGTCCCGGGTTCGATTCCCAGCTCTGCAGAGAAGCTTAATTCTGGCCTGAGGGTCGGGCTGGAACAGGGCACACTCAGCCTCATGAAGCAAAAACTAAGAAGAGGTGAGTTCCAATCCTACCTCAGCCATCCTGAAATTCGCTTTCTGTGGTTTCCCCACTTCTATTCCAGGCGAATGCTTAATTAAAACCCCAGCCGCCTCCTTCCTAATCCTCATCTGAGTTACAACTACACACACTAATGCAGCCTTACCAATAACACAGGTTATCAGACAAATTCCACCCACACCTAAGTACACGGGGCCACTTGACCACAATGTCGCAAAGCCCCGAAATAAATCAACAACACCATATAATTTCTTTGGGTGGCTTCAACACTGTAGCACCCTAGACTACACCCAAGGTATCCTCTGCCTATCATACGAGGCGACTAAAAGGAGCAACCTTGGCTATTCTTTGAGGCTTCCTTGCTTCCCCCTCCCAAGGGTGGGAGAGAGGGAATACACCCACAAGCAGAGTTGGACAGTTGGCACACATGCTGTGTAGGTGTTCTGGAAATATATATAATCTGGTGTAACAGTATTTTAATTTTGTGGTAATTTCTAAAGCAGATACATTTTTTTTTACATTGTACTTTCAGTGGGCTACACACTGTGTGTATTCTGTGTATAGTTTAATGTAAAATGTTTACATATTTGGTAGCTGCAATCATGTAAGTGCAGTGCTAGGCCATGGGGCCAATCTTTCTGTCGACTGTTTTTCTTTGTGGTCAGGTTTACCATTTTCAACATCTCCCAATGGCCAGGCTGGTACCTCGCTTCATTCCAAATGCTTGGTCACATTAATTTATTTAATCTTTTTATGAGCTCCTTGTGATGTTGCCATCTGTTACAACATCCGGCTATAAATATTGGCTAGGTGGAACCACATCGACTTAAATTAATGCAATATTTCAATGGTGGTAGTCTATTGGATAGCGGATCATTGAAATATTGTTTCAATTTTTATAGCAATTCATTATATCTCATCTCCGATCCCTCTGAAAGAATAATACTTAGGTGTAGGTATGCCGACAGCTTAAGCGCAGCGTTCGGCCATGGGACCAAGCTCTCTGCTGACTTGGTAGACTTGGGTTCGAACTCCACCGTCGGCCATCCTTGAAATGGTTTTCCGTGGTTTCCCATTTTCAACTCCAGGCAAATGCTGGGACGGTACCTTCTGACAGACCAAGGCCGCTTCGTTCCACATCCTTGCCCAGTTTCATTAATTCATCTCTCATTCCGATGCGCAGGTCACCCACGGGCGTTGACTAGAAAGACCTGTACTCGGCCTGTCAGGAGGCCACACGACAAAAAAGATGACAGGATAGGTATACGTGCACATGTTTTGAACTTCATCGGTCCTTCTTCAACAAAGCAACAATGTCATCATTGCCTAACTTTAAAACGATAGACTTTAGCATTTAATGTGCACATTTCAAAACACACATGAAGGGTACAGGGAAAAAACGATCAGAGTCAGGTAAACCACATTTTGAAGCGTAATGTTTTTAAAGTTTGAAACGCTCTTACAATTACAGTTTGGAATAAATCAGCTTTCTCATTTCCTTGACAATCCTCTACCCTGCCTATAGTTTTTCTGTAGATACTGTTGAGGGCAAGTAAATTGCAATGAAATGACATTTATTGGGCATATTCAATTTATTTAGAGAAGGAGGTATAGCAGACAAGAAATCAGCCATAGTGGCGTACAGGGTTGGAATAGGGGTACGGTAATTTTGAGGTTATGGTACTGCGCCAGAATTTATTTAAGGCCATTACCTAAGAATCAATCAGGATATGAACCAAGGCCCAGGAAAAATAAAAGAGTGGATTAAAATCTTTTATTGCTTAAAATTCGTGAGATATGGGAAAATCTGTGAAGAAAGTAATGAAATACTATGCATCTTATACAATTATGAAAGGCAAGAAAGAAGGAATGATTTGAATATGGATATATATTTATTATACGTCATGAAGGGAGGTCTACTTTGCGAGAGATATCACGCCACATGTAGCGAGAGTTACGTCATGAAGTAGGAGAAGAGACGAAGGTCGAACTACGGACTGAGTGAGGAGAGGTGGTAGAAGTTACGTCACACCACGAGAGAGGAGGCAGGGACTGTAACTTGCCGAGCGCAGAGAACCGGACAGGGGAGTTCTTTCCAATTTGAGATTTCATCGAGTCAAGACCTCGAGAAAAAGCCAGAATTTGTTATAACAGTGCCACGCTTTATGAAATTTGGAAGAGAAGAAGAGTGCAGTACAGTAAACTGTAACTTGCGGAGCAAGCAAGATTATCACGCAGAACAGAAAAGCATATAGCTGAATATTACAGTGTTTTCAATACAAAGCTGTTATACGTCGCATAGAAACATTTCTACAAGAAGAGATTCACTATTATTACGTTTGAACGCATACTTGAACAATATACATAAAAATGCAAGTTATAAATCAGCAACGGGGAAGTCTTATATGTATCATCAGTGAAATGAGAATTACCATGTGCTACGCTACAGCATAGGGAAGTGGAGACTACAAAGATGAACAGTTGAATTCCAGAATTCACTATTATGGAAGGCGCAGCAGAACATCCACGTGATGCGCAAAAGCGCAGAACGAATATCTACTTTTCTACAAGAGTTCTTATACATCTAGAATACTCGCAAACGCTTGTATAAACGACGATTTTCAACCTTGAGACGAGATGTCAATTCTGAAGAGATGGGAAATCGAAGGAGGAGTGAACGGGAGACGGAGTGCAGACGAAGCAGGCTGTTTCACGGCAAGGTCGCTCACCCGAGCATGTCGCCGACCTTGTTCCACTGGGGGAAGAAGCAAGCTGGTCCCGACACAACCGGTCTACATAGCTGGGGGCCATGCGCTCAGGAACCCTTGGTTTGGCAGACGAGACGAAGGTATTCCCAAGACCAGATTCAACTCAAGGTAGAGAAGAGATTGCTTTATATCACGTAGAATTGTAGTTATGTTCTGTGTTTATCCTTATTGACCAACATTATAATTTCAACCGTATAATTTTGTCAGTATAATTTAAATTGTGTAGATTTTGAAGTAGTAATATTTTTGTATTTTTATTAGGAATCATTTTTCTTGTTCTTGAAATTTCAGTCACTTGCATAGCGCAGTTATTAATGTTAAAGTCATTTCAGAGTAAAACCGTGTAGAATTTTTGATATTTGCGTTAGATTTAAACTAAATTAAATCTGTTTTATGCGCAGCGATGGAAGGTATAATGAACATATTACGGAAAGTATAATGAACTATCTAAAGAGAATTAATTGAACGAATTAAGGAAGAATATAATTGTGAATGAAGTAAAGAAAGTATATTGAACCAAATTTAAGTACCGCATATTTGAGAAGTTATGTCACGAAGTGTTAAATATTTCGACAACTCATGATGTTGATTCGAGTGTCAGAAATTTATTTTCAACTAATTATGAACGAAATTGAATTGTTACACGACACAAAGTATGATAAAAAATTAATTAAATGTTTGATAAATGATTAAACTAATGAATATTAAATTCACAGTAATGAGACAGATAGATATGTAGATCTATGCTGTAACTTGATAAACCACATTTTCTAGAAACGAAAGTATTGCAAGAACTTGTATACACATATGTCTAATGGAAATTTAGAGCATTAAAAAGCCTAGATAAATTTGTTAAACAAATATATTCACGGAAGGAAGTCAAACTTATATCATTTGTTAAAAATATGAATTCTTACTGATAATTCTTTAAAGGTTGAAATAATGTAAAACTAAATTCAAACACGTGGAAGAAAAAGTTAAGAAAGTTAAATCACAGGCTGATCTAAATGTAGATGTACAGAAAATTATTGCAGAAGTGGAATTATAAGCACGAGGCGAAGTGTGTAAGGATAGAGAAGAGTGTTAAAGTGTTTGTTAGAAAATGTATTGAAATGGAAGTTTATATTTGAAATACCGTTCAAGTAAGGAGATATTGACGTAAATGAGTTACGTATTTTTACGAAAGGAGACTGAGGAGGAGTCTCAAGTTTTTCTAGTATTGATCGCAGCGATTGTGAAGTTATTTGAGTGTATTAAAGGAAAGTTCTGTACAGGGTGTTTAAGAAGTAATGTGATTGTTGTATAATTTTGGAAGAGAAGTGTGAGAATGAAGGTTAAATGCCATGCACTTCTAGTATTCACGTTTATCAGAGAATTATTAACAAAGTAAAGAATTTCAGGAATTTTCCAAATTTATAATCGAATGGGAAAAGATAAAAGAAGATCAGTGCTTAACTTGAATGTTTGTCACATATGTTCTACTGATATAGACAAGTATTTATACTTTCAACCCGATAGAGTTGCGGTGTGTGTTTGTTTGTTTGATTATTACGGAAGTTGAGTAGGTAAAGACTCATTGGAACATAGACAATTTGATCCTTCGACACGATAAAGTGTATATTTGTGCGAACTATGCATTAGTGTAAATATGAACATAGTAAATGTTGAATAATTTTTCTTAGATATGGAACTACGGTTCAGAGATGAAACGGACTTGTATAAAATAGGGAAATGCTTAGAATCACGCCGTTTCACAATTTTCATCAGTGCCACGTACAATTTATTTGGAGATTATTTTTATTGGAGTGTCAAGGAGACACCGTTTTACAGACAGGAAGTCAGTTTTGTTGTACTATGATTTAGCACAATAAACGGCTGGCGCTCCTTAGCGATTCAGTCAATTTTTATCTTAGCTGACATCGTTTTCACTGTCGTCATCGCCGAAAATAGTACTGCGAGGTGTAGATACAGGCGCTCACTATAGAATAACCTTATCACCCCTCGAGACTGGAGTTTCTCGATTTGCTCTAAATGTAAATGATGGTAGAAATTTGTACCTAGGCTGGTAGTACTATTTTCTTACGAATAATTATCTATCCTATGTGTTCCTGAAAATCCCAATTATTACTTAGTAGGCATGGTAAGTTTGTGAGCTAGGTATTTACATGTCTGCAATCCTTTACAGTGCAGCGGATATAGGTACTGATTGGTGAATTCGGGCGCAGTACCTTAATATTGCAAACTTGATGAAACTTCATGATTTATTTATTTTTATCGTTGAAACTTCAAAAAAGACTATTCGCTTGTACTTAAACGTCTTAACAGGCCTAGCAACTGAAAAAAGTAGGAAATAAAACATCGACAGTCCTCTTTTTTCTTCTCATCTTACCAACGTCACAGACCACAACGTACGTACAAAATTCAATTTTAGGTTGTCCGTTGTCTCTTAATATTCAATCTAAGTAATATATTGGCGTTCAAAAAGAAAACGTAGTTGTTTTAAAGCAACAATAACGAGGTGTATCCAGATTAATCAAACTCGATTCGATTTTCTCTCATTTCGTAAGTTGGCTAACGTACTCGGCGAAAGCAACCTAGATCCTTCGGTCACTTAAATTTCTTGCACAATATACGACCAGTTATTGCATCTCAGTGGCGTTGGAATTCGCCACGTGGTGCGCACCAAGCAAAGCTTTTTGGTAGCTTTGCGCACCATGTGCTTTTGAGTTGGAGCCCAAACAATGACGCAATCGCTGAATTTAACGGAACGCAGAAATAGCAGAGAGTCCCTCTTTTGTTATTATACGCTCCTTGAGTAGGCCTACTAACACCCCAGCTGATGGTACAGAAGTGAGGTACGGTATGTATCTTGGAACAGTTTTACCGCGACTGATTGTCTCATTTTACAGGGTCTGTATAAGAATCTTTCTTTTAAGTGGATTCTTCCTACGGAGGGTTACCAACATGTCCTGCTTTTCATTCATTGTGGTTATGTCCGACCGGCATTTCTAATTTAAGTTATCGAAATGTTAAGCAGTTTTTCTTGATTGCTCATTTAGGTTTCCCGCTTGAAGTCGGATAGATGTTAAATACATTTTCAGAAGATGGTTTGGATATAGAATGCAAGGTGTTTATGTTTCTATGAAACCTGCAATGAGTACCCAGACCTAGGAAAGTCCATACTACTTTCTCCGTCCGTTAAATAATTATTCTTTTGTTTGGGCCCGAACTCGGTATCAGTTTTGTGACCAACCTTGTTTGCTTGTTTGTCACTAGATTTTAGGGGCTTTCCGTTCATTTTGTTGGTCCTTGGGAAAATTATATATCCATGGCAACGTGAACATGGTCGGTGAATGGATACATGTGATGTGGAGTTCGCAAACCAAGATAATTATTACGTCTCGACATTTGGTGATTTACAGAAAGGTAATGGTAGTTTCAGTCGATAAAATTGCAGTATATTGTTGGTTGATTGTGTGTGAATTAAGTTCTGTTTTAGGTCGTGCTAAGTTTAAAATAATAGAGACATAATGAGATCCTGTATAGGTTAACTGATCTTAAGCTCTTCAATATTTGAGAAGTAATGTTGGATGTGATGTGTGTTGCTCGTAATCCAGCCATCGGCTAGAAGTTTAGAAAATCTGCCCGCGTATGAATGAGAAATTATTATATGCTATATATTGAAAATGTGTTAACACATACAGTACCAGTAGACTTTTTCTATTGGGATTATTGGTGTACATTATATTTAGGGGAAGGATGAACATCCTCTTTATTCTCTACATGTAACCTACATTCTCATAATTTCTCAAACTTTTGTTTCACTTGTTCATGATGAATAGTCTTTGTCACTTGATTGCAGAATTACCATGCTGGTAAGAAGGTCGTGTACTGCTCTGAATTGTGATGGCGACATCTAACCAGCATAGGCAACTGCGTGGATTTCCCTTGGACGACCTTTGTATAAACCAGGTACAGTATTGTCCATTTTAGTCACCTTTATCTGTGATGTAGATTTTTTTCTGTTCATACATGTAGTTAGGCTATTATCAGTCAGGTAGTTGAGGTTTTAAGGGGCAGAACTACGAAGTCATCTGCCCCTATCAGTAGATAGCATAAGCTTCACCCAGATGTTCTCCATGAGGAAGTTTTGTTTCTGGTTTGACAAATCATGATCATTATGTCTATGGTGACACCTTGAAAGAATTATACATGTAATTGCAAGTTTCCACGGTTAACATAGAGCCAAAAAATTAGGCTTGTGACTGTTTGGAGTGTGATAAGTTATCAGCAGGGCCCGGATAATCATGTAGTTAACTCCCTCCTCCCAAATGCCTTGCTGTTTGGTGGGTTGTAATATCTGGACGTGTAGCGATGAATTCATAGACTTGCTATTATTACGAAATGCCTCTGGAGCTTTGTACCTTCAGAGGTAGAAAAGTCTTAATTGGAACAACTGTGAATGTGGATGCCATTGCTATTGTAAACCGGATACCAATTGCCTGATCAGGTATACTGTACTGCCACTTGTCGCACATCAACTATGCACAGTGACCATATACATAACTTCTTTTGTGCCTCATTGTGTAGTGGCTAGTACTCTTGGCTGTCACTGCGGAGCGTGGTGGCTCAGCGGTCTAGCTGTATGCCTCTCACCAAGGCGGTCCGGGTTCGATTCCCGGTCAATGCATGTGAGATTTTCGAAGTGAAATGCCATGTCCTGTGGTTCGGATTCCACGTAAAAAGGAGGTCCCGTGGCTCATGATCTCAAGATTAACGGTCACGTTAAACTGCAAGCTTCCTGTCACTGCGGAGGCCCGGGTTCGATTCCCAGCTCTGCCAAGAAGTTTAATTGTGGCCTGAGGGTTGCACAAAAACTGAGAAGAGGCAAGTTCCAATCACACCTCAGCCATCCTGGAAGTGGCTTTCTGTGGTTTCCCCACTTCTATTCCAGGCGTATGCTTAATTAAGACCACAGCCGCCTCCTTCTTAATCCTCATCTGAGTTTCAACTACACACACTAATACAGCCTTCACAATAACACCGGTTATCAGACAAATTCCACACACACCTAAGTACACGGGGCCACATGACCACAATGTCGCAAAGCCCCGAAATGAATCAACAACACAATGTAATTTCTTTAGGTGGCTTCAACACTGCAGCCCCCTGTGGGTGGGGGTTTAGACTACACCCATGGTATCCTCTGGCTATAGTATAAGTATAAGGCGACTAAAAGGAGCAACCTTGGCTATTCTTTGAGGCTTCCTACTTGTCTTATGAATTGCCCCCCCCCCCCCTCAAGGGTGGGAGGGATGGAATACACCCACAGGCAGAGTTGGACGGTTGGCACACGTGCTGTGAAAGTATTCTGGAAATATATATAATCTGGTGTAACAATATGTTAATGTTGTAGTAATTCCTAAACATTGCACTTTGTCAGTACATGTGTGTGTACTGTATATAGTTTAATGTAAAGTTTTTACATATTTGGTAGCTGCAATCATGTAAGTGCAGTGCTAGGCCATGGGGTCTATCTATCTGGTGAATGGTTTTGGATTTTTTCTGGTCAGGTTTACCATTTTCAACATCCCCCAATGGCCTGGACGGTACCTCGCTTCATTCCAACTGTTTGATCATATTCATTTATTTCATCCTTTTATCAGCTCCTTGTGATGTTGCCATCTATTACGACATCCGGCTGTACCCTTTGGCTAGGTGGAACCGCATCGACTTAAATTAATGCAATATTTCAATGGTGGTATTGTATTGGATGGCGGTTCACGGAAATCTTGTTTCAATTTTTATAGCAATTCATTGTATCTCATCTCCGATCCCTCTGAAAGAATAATAATTAGGTGTAGGTATGCCAGCAGCTAAAGCGCAGCGTTCGGACATGGGCCCAAGCTCTCTGCTGACTCGGTGGACGTGGGATCGAACCCCACCGTCACCATCCTTGAAATGGTTTTCCGTGGTTTCCCCATTTTCAACTCTAGGCAAATGCTGGGACGGTACCTCTGACAGGCCACGGCCGCTTCCTTCCACATCCGTGCCCAGTTTCATTAAATCATCCCTCATCCCGGTGCGCAGGTCGCCCACGGGCGCTGACTAGAAGGACCTGTACTCGGCCTCTCAGGAGGCCACACAACAAAAAAGATGACAGGGGGTAGATATACGTGCACATGTTTTGAACTTCACCAGTCCTCTTCAACAAAGCAACGTCATCATTGCCTAACTTTAAAATGATAGATTTTAGCATTTAATGTGCACATTTCAAAACACACATGTTGTGAGATAATGGGTGAAGTTAAAGTCCAATGTAAATTTATATTTAAAGGGCATAGAGTATTTTCAAGAATATTGACAACTTGTCTGTAGGACACACTCTTTCCCGGCGGCTTCGGTGGTGTAGTTGGTAGCATGCTGAGCTTCTATGCCCAAGATAGCGGGTTCAAACCCGGACGAAGCCATCAGATTTTTTAAGAGCGTTAAAATCCCTCAGTATGCCTTCCTTCGGAGGGGAAGTAATGCCGGCGGTCCCATGTCATAGATTTATGGCATGTTAAAGAACCTTCCACTAATTACACCTGTGTGAAGCTAAATTGGATAGGTTAAGAATGTAAACAACGCTCTTAGGTTTCTACGTTCGTTGCCAAGAGACGACTGTGGTGGCGTCTAGTAGCTAAGTTCTGAACTAGGCCTAGTAGTCATTGACGGTGGCGTTTGGCGGCAGAAGTAAGAACTCTTTGAAAAATTCTAATTTGCAGTCTGTACTTAAATTAAAAAACAGATACACACACTAATACAGCCATCACAATCAACACCGGTTATCAGACAGTTTCTGCACACACCCAAAGTACACGGGGCTACATGACCGCGTTGCCGCAGCCCCTAAACTGAGGAACCAACCAACACTCTTTCCCCTCTCTCCTTTAAATCAATGTGCACAATAATCCTGTGATGCAGATTTTTTTCAGTGTATTTAACAGTAATATGATGTGGCTTCGTACATTTGGCCTGCATGGGTCCTTTTAACATGCTCGAAACAGGAGGTTTTTGATTGCCATTAAACTGAGGTGGGGGGTATTAAATGTAATTGGTAATGTAATGCACCATTACGTTCAACCACATCTTCCAAATGTCCCCTCCCTCTTATTTCTTGCAGAAATTCTGCGTTAACTGGAATTGTGTTACTTTACAGGCTGAAAATTCATGTTCACCAAAAATAATCCTCTTTGAGTTCTTCTTCAGCTTCTTCAGCCTGAGGATTGATCGAAGCTAACCAAGAGGTTTTCCTGCATTGGAGAGTACTTGGCTGTTGGTGATCAGTTGTTTTCCACCGTCCTGCAGCATAGCCAATCATCTGAGTGCAGCCAGGCATGGTCTTCTTCAATCCTGTCTCCAGTCGACTTAGCCATTGACGTTCACACATCAGAAGTTATGACTCACATGTGAAAGAATGTACAATGTGTACCGTGATTGAACATAAATTAATAAATCAATTGAAACCGTTTGGAAAATCAGCTTTCTCATTTCCTTGAAGACAATCCTCAACCCTGCCTATATTTTTTCTGTAGATAGTTGAAAATCATTTAATCATTGAGGCAAAGTTCATTGTAATGAAATGACATTATTGGACATATACAATTTATTTAGAGAAGGAGGTATAGCAGACAAAAACTCGGCCATAGTGGCGTAGTGGGTCGGAATAGGGGTACGGTAATTTTGAGGTTATGGTATCTTAATATTGCAAACTTGCATGAAACTTCATGATTTATTTATTTATTTTTAACGTTGAAACTTCAAAAAGACTATTCGCTTGTACTTAAACGTCTTAAAAGGGCGAAGCAACTGAAAAAAGTAGGAAATAAAACAACGACCGTCCTTTTTTTCTTCTCGTCGTACCAACGTCATAGACCACAACGGACGTATGGAAATCAAGTTTACGGTGTCCGTAGCCTCTTAATATTCAATCTAAGGAATATATTGGCGTTCAAAAATAAAACGTAGTTGCTTTAAAGCAACAATAACGATGTGTATTCAGAATAATCAAACTCGATTCGATTTCCTCTCATTTCGTAAGTTGGGTAACGTACTCGGCGAAAGCAACCTAGATCCTTCGGTCACTTATATTTCTTGCGCAATATACGGCCAGTTATTGCATCTCAGTGGCGTTGGAATTCGCCACGTGGTGCGCACCAAGCAACGCACTTTGGTAGCTTTGCGCACCATGTGCTTTTGAGTTGGAGCCCAAGCAATGACGCAATCGCTGAATTTAACGGAACGCAGAAATAGCAGAGAGTTCCTACTCTGTTATTATATGCTCCTTGGTGCACGGTTTTCACCATAATGTTTGCACTGAAAAGAAGTATCACCAGCCAAACTTAACCTGCGTGTGTATTTTATGTAAGAGGCAATGTGAGAGATATCATGTTTTAAGGGACACTGGGACTGAAATTTTAGTGAAATTTGTGGAAAATGTCGATTTTCGTTTTTTTCCATATTAATACACCCCTATCCCCTGCGGATCATATAGCAGTGTTTTTATCCGAATTCCGCCATTTTTAAAGCCCTGGCGTAGCTTTAAAACGCACGGTGTGTCCTTTAAACGCCCCAGCACAGTAAGTGTCCTGAAGGTTCTGAGTCTTGGTGTTTCTACAATCGAAGTATCGCAGCTGGTAAAACACCACAGAGTCATGACAAAATGGCTGTAGAACTTTAAGAACCCTTAGTTGTCAAGATTATGCCTGTTTATCAAAGGCTGGCATCAGATGAGCTACTATCCAGATGCATCCGTGGTGCTACTGAAAATCAGAATGAGTCACTGCGTTCTGTTATCTGGAGGAAGTGACCAAAGGAGATTTTTATTTCACGGAAGATACTTGAAATTGCTGTTAGTAATTCTGTAGCAGAATTCAACATGGGGTGTAGTGCAACAACAGAGTTGAAATCAGGAATAAGACTAACTTCAGTATCTCATGTCACAGCACAAACACTTGAAAGATGTGTCAGTCGCAGGAAGTATGTAAGTCCGCGGTCATAATTGGAGAAGCGAAAGGCATGTCGACGGAAGGTGAAACTGACCGAAATGAAGGAGGAGGCTGCAAAACAGAAGAAGGAGGGTGTCACCTATGCTGTAGGACAATCCTAATGTCATTGGTAAGCTGAAACCTTGTAAATTGTCCATCATTTTAGAAAATTGCTGTTTTCTCTGATTCACTTTTTCAGGCATTCAAAATGTCACTCGCGTTATAAATCTTATGATATTGCTTTCAAAATGGGAATTTATTATCTTCATTGCAATGACTATAAACCTGCGGATCGTTTTTTAGATTGCACTTTTGGTATGGCTGCAAAGAAAATTCAAACTGGAAAAAATACGATTTTTTTGTAGAAAAAAATTTGGATATGGAAAAAAATTAATTTCTTGACACTCATTAATGCAATTCAAAATCGGATCCGTAGGTTTCTTCCAATTGTTATAGTACAATAGAATATTACCTAAAAGTTACACTATCTTGTTTTTTTTAACGCGGCTGACCTTTATAAAACTTGAATAATTAGCACAATAAATGTACAAAATAATTAATATCTGGAGAACTAATCAACTTACAATGCTCACGTTTCCCACAGTGGTTAATAATATGACTATTCATAACCATATAAAATTTCAAAGCTGTACCTCAGTTTATATAGAATTTGAAAATTTCAGTCCCAGTGTCCCTTAACATGCGGTGAACGTCAGGTGTCTATTACAAAATTTTTCACCGAATTAACTTGTATGGTATTCCTACTATTATGACCTTTGGCTGAAATAAAATTTATTATTTCCAGTTGGTAACGCTAGTCCTACATGAGACAATTATGTGAGTTTTGTTCTGAAGTGGTTGCATTGTAACACGAGAGGCAGGGAGTTTAGCTAATTTCTTTGAACTCTCGGTACCTTAATACTGTACTGGAATGCCGACTGAGTGGGAGTCAAGTGCGACTGGTTACGCCTGGTCCTTCCTAGACAACGGAAAGTGTGTTTTTCTCTCGATATTTTAGACTAAAGTTAAACTCTAAATAATTCCAAGAAAATTACATGTACCGTAATATTGTAAAACTGTAGTTCTGTCAATAAGGAACACTGTTCGGAAATATCACACTCAGGTAAAGTAATAATAGGTCCTACGTGTATTCGTCATATACTATTTAGGCCTATTATATCGACATTTGATGTAAGACGTATCCACAAACGCAGAATACTTAATTACAAATCTTTATTTGAAATTTAAGTTGATCGTGAACCTAGAGTGTAAGATGTAACGTGCGCTGCAGATCAAAGTTGTTAATCCGCGCATATATCTCACTCATTAATTCTGTACTCACGCTGCGTGAAAGTTTTTGGTTCAATCCTCGGCTCGTGTTGTGTACGGTCACAATATAATTCGTATAATATCTATGCTCAGTATAGTGCAATTTGTTCCCTTTGCTTTGACAATTCGTATCAAAGTGACTGGGGGTTGAAAGTCTGTAGCCTACATTATGCTGAGTAATGTAGACATAGTAGGCCTACTGCACTTCAGCAATTACACTGTCTCTCTGAATCCCCAGTCCTATTTAAACAATCTAGCACTGTTCATATGATAAACACACAAACACCTCCTGGACGTTTATAATTTGTGATGATGCAAACATTTCACGTGGAAGGTTCTTACCAAAATAAGGCTATTCATTCCATATCAGTACCAAATAGTTAGGCCCCTTGAAGCAGCAATCAACACCACCACCTCTTTATTGGTTACTAAGAAGGAAACACTTCTGGAATGTTCCGGAGGGGTAGACATTTACAGGAATACCAATTCATCATCCTCATAGCCCTGACGTAGATAGAAATTCCATTTTATGTACGGTTGCATACATTTAAAGAATATAGAGCAAAACACAAGAAAAATTCCTGGAAGGTTATTGGAATATACCATTAAACTTTTGTGTGTGTAAATGACAAATATATCCTGTACTTGTTACATTGTATCCTGATAGTTAAAGTATATTACTTAATTATCCTGTGTTTTAGATTCCTCAACATTATGGAGGGCCAACCATCTATCAAATGTGAACCAGAAGAATTCCCTGAGATTGTAAGTTGTATTTTAGTTCCATATATTGTGTACCATTACTGATGGGCATGATAAATCTTTGTGTACCGTAATTAATAGGAATTATGTCATGTACTTAATACTAGCAAATAGTGATGGTTATAATTCTTGTTTTGAGGGGCCTAACATCTAGGTTATCGGCCCCCTACCAAATAATAATCTGAATCTCTAATGTTTGCTTTTAATTTTCCTAATAATAATATTAACACCTCCGTTCTTCAGTCCATGATTTATTGGTCCTTGCATACATTTTCTCAGCCAAATTGTGGTTGTTAATTACTGTTTTAAACTGGGGTCGATCTTATATAATTTCTTCTGTGATTCCAATTTCTTGAAGTTCATTTTCTATTTCACTAAGCCACTGGTTCTTGACTTTCATTGATAGAGCAAGGTTGAGAATCTTTTGGTGATCTTGCGATGGTTCATTCTGAGAATGTTACCGTAGAACTTAAAATGCCTTTTCCTGCAAGTGTCAGTGATCTTTTCAGAATGCTGATAAACTTCCCAAGGCTTTCGTTACTCCCAGATTCCTTCTGAGCAGACTGGACCAAGGATTTCCCTAAATATTTTACTTTCTTGTTTCTCTATGTTCTTACTTAGAGATCTACCTTCAATGATCAATGTTTCTGAGCCATATAGAGCTTCAGGTTTGATTATTGTGGTATAATGTCTTAGATGTTGATTTTTTAATTATATCTGTAGGTATAGGCCTTCTTGAATGTTGAGATTCTCTCTTTGTTTGCGTCACGACTCAGTCGTGAAGTAAAGTACTATCCCGTCATTTGCCTGGAGGGAGTGTGGATAACGCAGGGAAAATCACTCAGGATGGGTACTGGCAGCGGGATTCAAACTGAATTGCTGCAGCTGCCATCAAGGCCGTGGTTCACGGTTCAATGAGCAAGGCTACGCTGTGGGGTTTGAAATTATTTACTTGATTATTTTTTGCCGAATTTCGTCTTCAGAGGTTTCCTGTCTAGATGACGAACGGATTCGTCTATGCATTTGGAGTCCGGTCTTAGCTGTAATTTAGTGAAGTTTTCAAGGACCTGAACTACCTCTTGTCTATTGTTGGAATGAATAGCTTGATCATCTGCGAATGCCAAACACTACAGATGAATTTTATTTTTGAGTCTTCGACCAATAGTTATGTCTTTTGTTCCCCCCCTCCCCCCCGGGCTGTTATTCAAAGACCCTATTGAACATTTTTGGAGATAGCCCATCTCCTTGTCGAAGTATTTGCTAATATGATTACGATCTGAATGTACCCTTAAATTTAACTATTGAAGTTAAGGCTGTCAGTGTCTGTCGGATTATTACTCTTGTTTTCCTGTCAACTTTGAAATCTTCTAGAATATTGAATAGTGTGTGTAGGTCTACTGAATCGTCCGCTTTCCTGAAGTCTCCAAAGTGAGCATTGTTTGCCTGGCTTTATGAATTTGCAAGATGATTTTGGGATTGTGAATTTATTCTGTACAGGGCCTGTCATTTATGAATCATGTCTGTTATTCGCCAATTAGTTGATGAGTTTGGATTTCAAGTCTCGTGAATAATGCTTTAGAGAGAATTTTGTACGCGAGTGATAGTGAGGTTAATTCTTCATAGTTATTAATGTATGTTCTTTCCCTTTTTAAAATTCGTGGGTGAAATAGATTGCAATTCCTGTCTTCAGGAATTTTCTCCTTGACATATTTTAGTTATGCTTTCACCTCTTAATTTCAATATTTCAGTTTTCTTTTTAGCTTTGTTATTTTTAAGTTTAGTTTACGGTTACTTGCTTGATTTCTTCTAATGAAGGGAGTTTTGAATCTGGATTAGGAATCCGTTTCTCAAGTCAGATTTATTCTTCAGGAGGATCGTAGGTTCAAAGGTCATGGAAGTAATCTGTGACAAGTTTGCAGTTTTCCTTTTTTATTTCAGGGCCTTATCCGGATGTTGTAAGTTATAAACTAGGTGCTTGGTAGTGTGATGGTTCGTCAGCAAATGTTCTGTAACCGTTCCTTGTACTGTTTTTTTATGTAATGTGTGTTTTTCAGATCTGATAATTCTCGAGGCTTCTTTCTGGTCTTTGAAGAATTAACGCCAATTTTGTTTCTATTTCATTGGAACTGTACCTTTGAAAGGTTTGAATTAGAGTCTATGGCCTTATCGCTGGTCTTCGGGAAACTCCCAATAGTGTATCTTCTAATGCCATCTAAATGACAGGATTTTGGTTCGTGTTATTTGCAAGGAGATTGTTTGAGTTAGGTTTAAAGACATTCCAGATCAATTCTGACTTTGGGTCTGTCGGGTTGAAACTTATCTTTAATTAAAGATAAATGGTGATCAGAGTAAATAATTATCTTTTATACTTCAAATTCATAATAATGATTTTATTATTATTACCAATTGTTGTTCAGGGGGATAAAAGATCATGGAAGTAATCTGTGAGAAGTATTATTTCTAGAGCCTCTTCCGCATGTTTATGACGTAACTACGTGCTTGGTAAGGTGATTGTTCATCAGCAAATGTTTTGTAACAGTGTCTTGCTATTATTATTATTATTAGTATCTTTAATTTCTCATAATTATGGTACAATTCAGTTTACAAGGTACGGATTTGTTAATCAAGAACCCTGTAAACCTATTACTGGGATAAAAATAACCTAACAATATGGCACGTATCCAGCAGCACTGCCTTCTGTATTCTGGCAATCAGATGTTTCATTTTCAGTTCCTCCAAAGCCATTGCCAACGTCTTTGGAACAACTCCCGTGGAAGAGCTCACCACCGGCAAAATCCTCACGCATTTTAATCCCCACAGTTTTCGTATTTCTTCCGCCAACGGTGCGTACTTGTTTGTCTTTTTAGCTTGGGTAGTTTGCATATTTTGGCTAAGTGGGACAGCAACGTCTATCAGGTAGGCCTTTTGCTCTCTTTTATTGAGATAGACAATATCTGGTCGATTGGCCAAGATTTTCTGGTCGGTTAAAATAGGTCTATACATCTTATAATGCTCATTTTCAAGCACGTTGGCAGGCTGGTAATTGTAGTACACAATGCACGTGTCCAGAAGTCCAGATTTTATAGCGAGCTCTTGATGTAAGATCTTAGCAACATCATTGTGCCTCTTTGTATTCTCTATACCAGCCAGCGTAGAGCAGCCACCGATGATATGATCGATGGTTTCCAGCGCTGAGGTGCATCTACGACTTCGATCATCTGCTACATTCTCTTTAAGGATGTGCTTTCTATAATTTTTGGTTGCAATGACACGATCCTGTATCGCAATTACAAAGCCCTCAGTTTCACTGAAGAGCGAACCATGCTTCAACCATAAGTTCGACAATGATCGGTCGACATGATGTTGGCTGAGCAAGTGAGGGTGTACACCATGCAGTTCTTTTCGTAACCATACCATCTGGCGCTGTTCAAACGAAGTAACGTGCTCTTTTGTGTCATATTGCATGTCTGCAAGTCGTAGTGGTGTGAATCTATTATCACTTTCAACAATGACTTCATACAGAGGAGTATTTCTTGCGCCAAAGAAATACTGTCGCAGACGTTCCACTTGCTTACTTTGGGCGATACCGGGTGAGTTAGCCGTGGTGGTTACGGCATGACTGATGGCAGTCGCTCACATCCGGGAGGCGAGGAGGTTCGAATCCCCCCGCCGGCAACCTTGAAGATGGTTTTCTGTGGTTTCCCATCTTCCTTCCAGGCAAATGCCGGGGTTGGTCCCTAACTATAGGCCACAGCCGCTACCTTCCAACTCCTCGTCCTTACATTCCAACTTCCCTCCTTCCCTCCCCAACGGTACTTGTAGCTCACCCATTGGGTGTCCGTCTCGAAGCAGCTACAAAACTGGCGAGCCGAACATGTCCTCGGACACTCCCGGCACTAAAAGCCATACGCAAAAAAACTTTGGGCGATTGCGAGATCAATGACCCCTCGAACGCCTTCGCTCCGTGGTAGTGTGATACGCTCGATCGCTGCCTTTGGATGATGAAGCCGATATTTTGTCAGAGACTCGTACTCTCCGTTCTGTCTGCTCTAAATCTGTCTTAGACCACTCAACGATCACGAACGAATACGTAAGTACAGGTACTGCCCAGGTGTTAAGGGCTTTGATCTTCTTGCTTGCATCCAAGTATGATTTCAAAACTATATCCACTCGATTAAAGAACTTTTTCTGTAAATTGGCTTTAATTTGTGTGTGTCGGATCCAACGAAGCTGAAGAAAGCCCAAGTATTTGTAGGTCTCGCCCTCATCTAAACACTCGATTAGCTCATCTAGACCAACATTGAAACCCTCTGCCCTATCAAGTTTCCCTCTTGCCAGTATGATCGCCTTGCATTTTTGAAGTCCGAATTCCATCGCTATATCGTCGCTAAACGTCTGCGTAATATCTAAGAGCCCTTGCAGTTGACGCCGTGTGCTTGCATAGATTTTTAAGTCATCCATGTACAGTCTATGTGAAACCTTGTGCTTCACCTCACCAGCTCGTATTTCAAATCCCAATCCACTCCTATTTAACTGCCCACTGAGCGGGTTTAAGCACAGACAGAACCATAGAGGACTGAACGAATCTCCCTGAAATATTCCACGGTCAATTCGAATTGCACGGCTCGGAGTGACTTGGCATCGGTCTTTTAGATGAAGTTTCACATTCCTTCTAGACATGATAGATTGTAGACATTGGACAATGATGGGATCACACTTGTAGATTTTTAATATTTCGATCAAATATGAATGAGGTACGGAGTCATAAGCTTTCTTGTAATCAATGTAGGCCATACACAAGTTTCTTTGTCCTTTCATAGCCAAATATACAATAACTGAATCTATTATCACTTGATCCTTGCAGCCTTGCGTTTTCCGTCGGCACCCTTTCTGCTCTTCAGCGAGTATCCCATTCGCCGCGCAATGCCCATACACTCGTTCAGCAATTATAGCCATAAATAGCTTGTAAAGCACAGACAGGCAAGTGATGGGCCTGTAGTTCGACGGATCTCTTGATTCTTCACCTTTTGGTATCAAGAAGGTATCTCCCATGAACAGAAATTCCGGAGCTTCCTCAGGAAATCGTAAAATTCGCGTGAAGGCTTTGGCTATTGCCTCATGGGCAACTGTGAACTTCTTATACCAGTAGTTGTGTATAAAATCTGGCCCAGGCGCTTTCCAGTTCTGTGTACGTAGAGTCGCTGCCTTCTCCTCATGCTCCATGATGTCAGGGCTATTCATTTCATTAATCGCACCAGAAAACCTCGCCTCTTCTTCTATCATCCAGTTGGCACGACAATTGTGGTCTTTGGGCTGTTCCCAAATATTAGACCAGAAATTGGTGGCCTCTTCGATTGAAGGAGTATTATTCTGACGTTCCGGATTAGAGTTTTGCAAGCTGTTGTAGAATTGTTTCTGGTTCAATGCAAATGCTCTATTCTGATCCTTCCGCTTTTGACTTTCCTTGTACCTGCGTAGCCGTTTACTATAGACAGCCAATCTCGGAGTGCGCGTGCCTATTATTTCCGACAGCTTGTCTTGATCCAGCTCATCTAAACGACTTGGCTGTATTATGCGCACTACATTCCTGATTTGTTTAAGGGACCGATTTCCTCTTTTGAATTGTGTCAGTTGACCAAGTTCTCTACGAAGCTCCTCAATCTTCTTCTCCAGGCGCTTTTGCCATGGGGGAGGCATCACTGAGCTCGCACGGACCCTTGCATATTGTGGCACAATTTTTATACCAATCGCTTGAACGGCAGCTAACGCACCACAATAAATCACCAGTTGTACGTACTCTATATCATCCACACCATCTAGAGCTTTAGTGACCACTGTGTTGTTAAGATGGCTCCCGATTACGCCAAACTTTACAGAGGTGTTTACCTTCGGGATCTTGAGACGACAACATGGGTTAGTCCCATAGTACTTCTCCATTGCTTGTTGGAAATAGAGGACTGCTTGTTCACACAAAGCCGCGTATTGTATATCTTGATGCAGACGAGCTTGTGACTGAGGTTCTCTTTCCAACTGAAATTCATCTTTTTCTTCCAAAGCAATCTGTTCTTCCCGTATTTGCAGTATGACATCTTCGGAGTCTCTGATTTGGAGCTGTTCTACGACTTCGCATTTTATTTCATTGATTTCCAAAGTTGACAACAACTTTTTTCCGACAATAGCTGTTCTTCTATCCGCTAAATTGTGTACTGTGAGGCGCTGAGACAAGCCAGGGTATTTCTCGATAAATTTTTGCCACAGAAGGTGCCTGTACATAGTCATATCAGTTTCTAGTTTCGTAACGGAATAATAGAGACGCATAACTTCCTTGTTCATTTCATTTGACCATTGAATGCGTCTTCTCGGTAGTCCTGCAGCAGTGGTTGACGTCTCAGATTACGGCAAAACATCTACTGAGGACGCAGCTGGGAGATCTTGGGTGCTGCTTATAGTTATTAACGGTGAACTGTTTTCAGTATGAGCTCGACCGATCGGCGATATATCCGTTCTCGGCCACTCGCGGTTCGATGGGAACCTCATCCCAGGACCACGTCCAGAGTCCTCCTCTTGCACATTCCTCCTCCTACTTATTTTACTTTAAATTATAGTGCTCTTCAGTCTACTCGCCGAAAAGAAATGAAACAAATTGCCCGTGGCCAACATTATTAGATCATATGAATTTTCAGAGGAAAATTACGAAGAACTTCATACTATGATCGACGTCACTTGAATAGTTCACCAAAGTTGGACATTGCATAAGCATGCACTACATGAAATCATAAATACTCACAGTGTCAGGAGATGTGGAAACAGATGGATACACTATTGTAACTGAAGGACGGACACAATTCAAGAATCAGTAGCTCCGTATAGTTGATATCTTCTCACATAACCCTACCCTGCGTGTCGTATGAATCAGAACAGCGTTTCACAATAATTTATCGGACAGATGATACAATTGGACAGTGATCAATTAACGGGGTATAAATACACAACTCAAAGTCTCAATTTAACTATTCAAAGAAATATTACCATATATGAAGATGTATAACCTAACCTGGTTCAAGTTATTCCTAAGCAACAGAGTAAACAAAGATCTCGCGCAATATCTCTATACGAGCTCTCACAACACCATAAAACACTAAATACCAACAGCAAATCGCCCAAAAGCAACGTATACATCATCAAACAAACAATTAAACGTGAAGGAACTAAAAAAAACTATATAAATATCAGGAGCCTCAGTTCGACCAGACTCACTAAGTCACTGCCTCCTTGATCTTGATATTATTATTATTATTATTATTATTATTATTATTATTATTACTAATATTATCATCATCATTAGCTCTTATTCTTCAACTTTTACATATAGTCATGCTTCTTTATTACTTCCCAGGATTTGAATGAGCAGCCACCGTCTGATAGTCCGGTGGGGATGAAAATTGAAAAATCTGATGATGCTTTTGAAGATGCAAGATTCATAACTCAGAGTGCATTTGTTAAAGAAGAACTTGATTGCCAGGTGATTATGTACATTATTTCCTACTTTGGATAATTCTCAAATTTTTTCAATGATATGTAGTTCTCAACATTTCATAAAAACTTCGTCACACATATTTCCAAAGTTTCTCTCTACAATATCTGGCATGTACACATCAAGCATCATTTTTATAACCTAACTTATTCAATATACACATCTCTTCAATTCTATGCTGTTTTTCAAGTCATTTTTATATGCTTTATTAACAAGGTTATCGTAACAGATCTGGTTTTTTGAAATTTTACTCTGTGAACTTTTGTTACGGCACTGCACAGTTCCTTATCCTTTTGGTACGGTACTACACAGTTCCTTATCTTATTGGTATGGTACTGCACAGTTCCTTATCCTATTCCACGCTCAAGAAGGTCACAATGTTCTAAATATTGACTTTAGGTAATAAATAGTTTATGATAATTAACACGTCATAAGGAATGGGGCTCTCTATGTTATTAATATTGCGCATTGAGTGAGATCGCTCCCTTGGGCTGGTAATTTATTATTTCGCCAGATGTCTATAATAATTGAAGCCTGCCCTACAAGAACGTTGTATACATCAGAAATTGAATATGTTGAGATTTTCGGTTAAGAAGGTTGGATATCATCCCACCGACACTTTGCAAACCTAAAATTAGTCAATTTGAAAAAAAAAATGGACAGAAAATTTATGGTCCAAAAGGTGGCTTACCTGCAAGAAAGTTGTATATCAACAAAGATGGCGGATGTTGGCAATTTGAATGTGTAGCATTGAATAAGAGCAGAAAAAGGAAGATAAATCAATTTCAGTGGAAGAACAATGTGCGGAAGCGACTGAAGAATAGTGGTAAAGCTTATACAGCAACTTCAGAGCGTGCAGTTCAACAAAATCATCACCCAAGTCATACACGATAAGAACGTTGTATATCAATCAGCTGGGTGGCGGCATAGCACTTCCAGGAACGTGTTATGATTATAATGCTGCTACAATTTGTATGTAATCCCTTGATTATCACAGAATTCTTTTAGCCTATTTTCAATTATGAAAAACAAGTAGGCTAATGTGTATGTGTGTCTGTCCCAAAAAATCTATACGGCTGGAGCGATATCAATAAAACTCGGTAAGGTCAAAGTACTATTTCGTCCGACCACGACCGTGCCCTTTGCCATTTATTACTTCTCACCAATCCAACATGGTGGCTGTGCGAAATATTTCACAGGCATTCTATGTCTCCACAATTATTACTGATATCTCCCTGAAATTTCGTACGATGATAAAGGGCACAACTATAAGTTCACCTATGTGACTTTTAAAAACCTGTTAAGTACAGAACGAACATGGCGGCCAAGTGAAGTTGAAACAATTAAATCGACTCTTCTCGCGACTCAACCACCCGTGTGCAGTGAAACATGATACAGCATATTTTTATACGCATTGTAATGCACTGACATCTAATTTAGTTCAATTGTTTACATAACCTCAAGATGGCGGCTGTGCGAATTTTTAAAATTGAGTTTTCATTTCTTATGTCCTAATCATGCGATCGAAGTCAACATTTGAATAATGAACCTACGCAATGATCGTCATCTAATAGTACCTAACTCTATGGTCTCCATATCAAAATCGAACATGGCGACCATTCAAAATTTTTATATGGTTCTCAATATGCCCATTTTATTTTCTTGTTTTGTGTATGCCATGTAAGCAATACAATATTCCATTCCATATAATTATGTATCTGAGGTTTATTGTTCTTTATATTTTAGCCACAGAAAATGGTTTGTGATGTACAACGTTCAAGGTCTGTTGTGATATACAACTTTCTTGCAGGGAAACTGCATTAAAATCATGGTGAGTCCTATATACTGCCATTTAAGAGAAATATATTCCTTTAGTGTTGGAAGAGAGACTGTATAGACCTGTATTTAACATATCTCGGTATTGGATTAGGCACAAGAAGTTTTCTTTTTATACTGAAAAGTTAATAAATATGATATTCAACGTTCTTGTAGGGCAGGCTTCAATTTTAAAGTGGTTATTTGTCGTCCTTTTTGAAACAACCTTGAATAATTATGACAAAACTTGCATCACCTGTAAGGTTAAGTCGTGCAGCTAAATTAGGTAGGAAATTCGAATAATCCTTGGCATATTAGTAAGTGTGTGCTAGTGAAACTCGGACACCGGGTATTGAGGTTTTGAATTGTCTTTAACTTTATGACCACTCGATCACATGATATGCGACTGTAGGTTATCATATCATCATTTAATGTTGACAGTTACTGATTTTTGGAAAGGTTCAGAAATGCAAGTATGTTTTAAATATTCGAGTTCGTGTTTATTTTCATCTTGAATTAAACACCTATTTTAATTTTCTTAAAGTGAACGACAAATGTATCAATTTTATTGGTGAATTTATAACACTGTAGCTACATGAAAGTATTGGATTCTGAGAAATAAAGTAATTTGTGTTCTGATAGCTACTTATACATCGTAAGTAATAGGTAAGGTATTCTATTGTATTTTTGTATTGTAAAACATTCAAAACCTTAAAGGTATAATTCCGAAAAATATAAATGATATTAAAGTCAGCTAATGAGCACTTAAAGTCAGCTAATGAGCACTTAACGCAGCGAAATTTCAGCTTCAGGGTTGCTATTCTAACCTTATCAAATTTCTTAAAATTATTCATTGAGTTGAGAACTAATCCTAGACATATAGGACTAGATGAATGTCTATCGTGGTTACGTGTGTACAAAATGTATTTCTTATGCCTCGTGAGGTACATTATTAACAGATTAGTGTTTCTCTGTAGGGAGCACATATCATGGAAGGTACTGCAGACTTCAAGGAAGTTACTATCCATGAGAAAGTGACTGCAGAGATAGTCCCATTAGTCAAGAAGGAAACACCATCTTCATCGAGAGGCGGAGATGCGAGAGTTGTAAGTGCCTAATTATCTTGAGGGTTGTTAAGTCATGTTATATGCTTAATGATATCTGATGTTCCTCCAGCAAGATGATATTTGCAAAGGCTTGTGAGGGGATCATTTGCACTGATCAAAGATTTCGGAATTAATACGAAACCTGAATGTCGTCATCATCTTCATTTCCCGTTTCCAGCTTCGTGGGTCGGGTTGTGAATTAAGGACCTCCAACGTTTCCTGTCTCTCCACCACTCCTCTCCTGTTTTTAGTACTTCTTCAGGTTTTCCTCCTCTCTGAAACCTGAATGTAATTGTAGTAATTTCTGGGGCCTTCTTTGGATTTTTAATATCTGGTGTTTGGTTGTTGCAAATCATCAAATTCCATGCAAGATTTGCTTCTCCAATTTTGTAGACGATCATAATTTTTCAGAGAGTCTCTATCTACACTAATCTCGCTTCAAATTCCGCGACACAGAAATAGTTTCTAAAACTTCAGACTACCTCGACAGAATACGGTGATACATTTCTGCATAGCTTCTATACGAAAATGGGGTACCAACATATGAATGCAATATTGAGGCTGCTAGTAAATAATGTTGAAATATTAGGAAGACAGCCTTTCTCAGATGATCCAGGCCATTTTCTGTCCTTAAACTGGGCATGGTAGGTTATGCAGTGAACCAATTACACAGAACAATACCAATAACTTCACAGATAGAACAAGGGAACAGTCTATCACAAATGACTAGGTTTCTATTCATGTTTGTTGTTAGTTCCTGCGGAGTGAAGTATCACGACTTGTGGTTGTGATTGCTCTTGAGAATGGAGGTCCCGTGGCTCTTGGTCGCTAGATTAATGGTAAAATCTAAAACTAGAAGGTTTAAAAACAAGTATTCCATGAAGTTTGTTTTGTATTTGCAACTGATGTGAGTGAAATGGCCACAGATTGTGTTATGGTACTGACCATGTTATCGGTAGATTGCTTCCTTATCCTCATACACTGCTGGTAATCTGATGCAAAGGCGGATACTTCAATCTTCTTGCCTATATCCTGGCGTCAATGATGTGATGCATTGCATGTAGGGCCTCTTCGTACTGCGCATGAGCTGAGATACATGAAGATATATAACTTGCGTGTAATATAATAAGTATGAAAGAAGGTGTCTAAAGCCATATTGTCATTTACATTTTGTGCATCTTGATAGAGTCACCTTTCATCAAATGTTTGATCTTGATGGAGTGGACTATCTTCGAGGTTTGGTTGACTATTCTAGCTCTTCTGATATCTATTTACTTTATTCTAATATCCATTCGGGATTTCTGAACATGTGTGAAGAATGTTACTCTCTAGAAGCAAGGAACGTGGGAATTTGTTGTAGTTGTGAGTGTGTGATTGCTATTGTGTTAGTATGGAGCTATTACAGAAGGGCTCTGTTAAAATGAATTTGGTGGACATCATTCTCATTAGTAGGTCAAGTGGCAATAACCCAACAGGCTGGTGAATGAAACAATAGTGTGTATAACTGACACTTCAATTGGTCTGTTTACAACATTTACGTTAAGGTTTGTGGATGTAAAATTAAGGCATGCATAAAACATCTTTGGAATCTGTAAATATGAAGCAAAAACCACAAGAATAACAAGAAAGCTTGGTTTGTGACCATCATGTTAGATGACCTCGCTGTTCCGCTCTTAAAAGCAACACCCATCATCAGCATCGATGAAACTGCAGACGTTACATTATGAAAGAATTTGAGGAATTAATCATCCAGAAGGTCAGGATACCTGCATATCTCTTCAAGAATATCCTGAAATGAATTACATGTGATTACTGATATTTATATTGTTACGGACTGTTGAAGAAGAAGGAAACTTATTAGACCCAGGCCCGGTTATATTCATATTCCATACTTTTAATACAGTGCCTAACAATCCTGATAAGATGTTAAGTATTATAAGTTCATTAAAATTATCCCTACCTTGGGTATTCTTGAGATCAATATTGCTTTAGGAACTCAACACAGTAAAACGCACAACACACTATGCAATATTTCTTTACACAACATTCATCAACTTTGCTTATTACAGATATTAACGTTATATACACACATCAAAAAAGGTTTTGCATCACCTCGGTCCAAGAGTTCCGGAACCTTTAAATACAAAGGGAATAGAGATCAACACAAACAACATTTCAGCTCGTTTTATTGCTCATGAGACCCACACATTGCATGTTGTACCATCATACAGCTAGACTTTCAGCATTTGTGGTCCAGATTGCAGTACACACCACTACCTCTAATACCCAGTAGCACGTCCTCTTGCATTGATGCATGCCTGTATTCGTCGTGGCATACTATCCACAAGTTCATCAAGACACTGTTGGTCCAAATTGTCCCACTCCTCAACGACAATTCGGCGTAAATCTCTCAGAGTGGTTGGTGGGTCAAGACGTCCATAAACAGCCCTTTTCAACATATCCCAGGCATGTTCGATAGGGTTCATGTCTGGCGAACATGCTGGCCACTGTAGTCGAGCGATGTCGTTATCTTGAAGGAACGCATTCACAAGATGTGCACGATGAGGTCGAGAATTGTCGTCCATGAAGACAAATGCCTCTCCAATATTCTGCCGATATGGTTGCACTATGGGTCGGAGGATATCATTCAGGTATCGTAAAGCCGTTTCGGAGCCTTCCATGACCACCAGTGGCGTACGTCGGCCCCACATAATGCCACCCCAAAACATCAGGGAACCACCACCTTGCTGCACTCGCTGGACAGTGTGTCTAAGACGTTCAGCCTGACCAGGGTGCCTCCAAACACGTCTCCGACGATTGTCTGGTTGAAGGCATATGCGACACTCATCGGTGAAGAGAACGTGATGCCAATTCCGTGGGGTCCATTCAGCATGTTGTTGGGCCCATCTGTACCGCGCTGCATGGTGTCGGGGTTGCAAAGCTGGACCTCGCCATGGACGTCGGGAGTGAAGTTGCGCATCATGCAGCCTATTGCGCACAGTTTGAGTTGAAACACGACGTCCTGTGGCTGAACGAAACGCATTATTCAACATGGTGGCATTGCTGTCAGGGTTCCTCCGAGCGGCAATCCGTAAGTAGCGGTCATCCACTACAGTAGTAGCCCTTGGGCGGCCTGAGCGAGGCCTGTCATCGACAGTTCCTGTATCTCTGTACCTCCTCCATGTCCGAACAACATCGCTTTGGTTCACTCTGAGACGCCTGGAAACTTCCCTTGTTGAGAGCCCTTCTTGACACAAAGTAACGATGCGGACGCGATCGAACTGCGGTATTGACCTTCTAGGCATGGTAGAACTACAGACAACATGAGCAGCGTACCTTCGTCCTGGTGGAATGACTGGAACTGATCGGCTGTCGTACCCCCTCCGTCTAATAGGCCCTGCTCATGCATGGTTGTTTACATCTTTGAGCAGTTTTAGTGACATCTATGAACAGTCAAAGGGACTGTATCTTGGATACAATATACACAGTCAACGTCTATATGCCGGAGATCTGGGAACTGAGGTGATGCAAAACTTTTTTTGATGTGTGTATTAACGGTGAGTTACTGCACCAACACCACTAAGTCTACACACACACACACTCAATGCTAGTGATAATCTGCTAGGCCAACACTTGGCATATGTGTAGGAACTGAAATGAATTCTGATTTGAACTTTACAAAACTTTTCTGTCTTTGCCATGTATCTGTTGACATAAGAAAACTCTATGATTGCGAAGTTGAAATAACTTCAGTATGTTATTTAGTCCTTGATTTCTCCAATGCAATTTTACAAGTCAAGTGTAACACATAATTCTACCTATGCAAAGGGAAACATATTTGTGAAACAAGTCATATGGACCATGTTAGGGATATTAAGATTGCAGACTGTCCTATTCCGGACATCGTTCCACGTATCGAATCAGAAATAACATCTTCAGATCTGGAAGAGTTTAGCACCTCCATGCGTCCTTACAAGACATGACATCTCCTTATCACCTAATAGCATTTCGGGATTAGGAGTTTTATTTTCACTACTGTATTGACGGCAAACTGAAGAGGTTATCTGTTAGCTTTTTTTTAGTACAGAGAGTACGAGCCGTTTTGATGTAGGGATGAAGAACTGAGATATGTAATCCTCGTGGGACTTGAACCTGGGACCACCGACAATGTACAATGTTTTCCTGATCACTGAGCTAATGGAGGATGCACCTTAATTATATTATGTTTAGCTAACATATGTTTGCATTCGGTACCCACTGTGGACTTAAGGTCAGAATAAACCATTTGTATTAGGATTTCTGTATTCCCTTCAGAGATCCAGTTGCCTTACAGTATGTGGTATCTAACTTGTCCAGGTACTTGCTGGGATTGTTTTAACTTATGACCGTGATTACCTCCATCCCAATCCTGAGCATTGCTATAACATTCACTTGGTCTTTTGTGTATACTTATTTAATAATTGAAGTTATGAGATAAAAGTAAGAATCATACAAAGAAAGTAATTGTTAATTCTTAAGTCCACTTATTTTAACTTATGGTACGTTCTGAAGAAACCCTCCTTCTTACCACGTTTCTTATAGTTGTTTCTCTTCTATCGCTTAATATCCCTATTGTCCAGCCTATAAGAGTTGTTAATGGGGATTGGTATTATTGAAATATGATTAGAAGTCGGAAGGAAGCGACCATAGTCTGTTAAGTGTTCCCGTCCTAACGTTGACCTGGAGATGAAAATGGGGAACCATGAACAACCATTTCAAGGATTTTTGTTGGTAGGTATCTTGTCCAGTCATCTTCTGACAGTAATCACATGGCCTGGCACATTTAAGCTCTGTATGGTTGAAATTAGCTCAGCCTTTTTTCTGTTCTAAGGCAGTAACTATAAAGGATGGATTCAATATTGAAAGCATTCTAAATGACGTGTGACAAAATTTATAAATATATTTGAAATAGACTTCGCTATTAATTAGTTACTCCAATTTCTTCACCGGCTTGTACCTACCTTGCAAACTATGTGCTACCGTTCACCAGTAGACTTATTACTAGCATTGTGTAGCAGCAACATACTCCACAATAAATTCCCTCTAGAGGCATATAATTTATGTACTTACACTAAATTGTTTTGTAATTTTGCTTTAATTGCAGTGTTTTGAGAGAAATGTGTTGTATAATATTGTAAATATAAGATGTCTGACCTTCATTCTCGAAAGATGGGATGGTACAAATATTGAGGATATAGTCGCTTTTTACATAATGATAGGTGGATGTGTTAGATCCTAACGCCTCCTAAAGCCTTCCAGTTAAAAAGTAAAAATACATTCATTTGTCTTCAATCCTTAAAGCGATTACTTCCATTGAGTCAGTGAGTCAGCATTTTGTGTTCTTGAGGAGATTGTGTATTATAAGTTTTAGAACTAGGGAAGACATAACCACTTCACTTCAACTCTGCCGTGATTTACAATTACATAGTTTGCTGTTTGTTTAAAAAGTAAAAGTGATGCCAAATAAATAAAGTACGTAATCAATTCACTTTATTCTTAGGACATGAAAGAAGAAACCCAGGACGGGGAAAGTGCAGCAAGTGGAAACCATTCAAATGAGTAAGTGTACAACATATGAGGAAACATGTTATTTAACTTGTATGTATGTTTTGGATACGAATAAGTTTTGTTTGAAACGTCAGATATATCACGCATTTTACTGCTTGTCTCGTCAAAGTAGATACATTATTGACATTAACTTAACTCTTCACTTGCCCACGAATTATTGTTCGGAAATCTCTTTGTCTGGAAGTATTTGAGAGAAGTTAGTTAGCCTGGTTGTTTCCTTAGTTTAGGGGCTGCAACAACGCGGTCATGTAGCTTCGCTTACTTAGGGTGTTTGTAGAATCTGTCTGACAACCGGTGTTAATTGTGATGGTTGTATTTGTGTGTGGTATCTGTTTTCAATTCAAGTAAGGACTGCAGACATTCATTGTTTTTTTCAAGTAGTTAATACTTTTGCCGCCAAACGCCACTGTCAACGACCACTAGCTCAGATCTAGGTTACCAGATGCCACCGCAGTCGGCTCCTGGTGATGAACGTTGGAACCTAAGAGCGTTAGTCAAGTGTTTAACGTATAATTTAGTTTCACACAGGTGTAATTATTTGAAGATTTGTAACATGACATAAATCTATGACATGGGACCGCCGGCTTTACTTCCCCTCCGCAGGAAGGCATATTGATGGATTTTAACGCTCTTAAAAATTCCGACGGGTTTGAACTCGTGATCTTGGGCATAGACGCTCAGCATACTTCCATCTATGCCAGAAATGTTTGAATTCTCCTTTACTATGTCAAACAATTCTTCTATTTGATCATACATTTCTTCAATTTCTTCATCATCAGCATTTGTTTATTTGTTTATAAAAACTTAGAAGCGTTAGTCATTACACTCATTGTCGGAGAACCTTCCAATCTGTCAGCTCCTTCTTTCTTCGGTATAGAGACAATGGCATACTGTTCGATAACCCTTCACATATCTGTCAAAGATCCAAAGTAATAATAAGCGAAATAAACAGCCCAGATCTTCAGCCTCTATGCATCGTAGCAACTCAGCTATTGTTAGAAAATGAAAAGGTATGTGAGCGATGGAAGGAATACCCTGACGATTTGTATGATGGTCCAGATATTAATGACAATAGTATATATATATATATAAGATAAAGAACTAATTGACGAAGAAGATAAAGGTCCAACTATAACTAAAGCAGAGTTTTATGCAGCACTCACTAAACTGAATGGAAATATAGCAACTGGTGTGGATAACATTCCTGCAGAGCTCTTAAAATGTTGTGATGTAAGCATTAAAGAATACCTTTTTCAAAACACTACTAAATGCTATGAGGACGGAATTGTACCTCCTGATTTTATTAAAATTTGAACAATCACACTATCCAAGAAGGAAATGCTTGTGAATGTTCTAATTATAGAACTTTAGCCATTCTTTCACATGCATCAAAGATTGTATTGATCATCAATCAAGAAAATTGAGCAACATCTGGATAGTGATCAGTATGGATTTAGAACAAGGAAAGGGACTAGGGAAGCTATCCCTGCTTTACGTCAGATTTTAGAAAGAAGACTGGAAGTTAATCAAAAGACCTATATAGTATTCATTGATATAGAAAAGGCATTTGATAATTTAAATTGGAAAACCTTATTTCTTATATTTGCCAAAGTCGGGATTGACTGGAAAGACAGGCGCCTTATTCATAACTTATATAAAAAATCAAACTACCGAAATAATAGTTGATTCCAATAAAAGAGAAGCAGACATAAGAAGAGGTGTAAGGCAGGGTTGTACTCTATCACCATTTCTTTTTAATATCTATATAGAAGCTGCAGTAAATACATTAAAAGAGAAAACAAAAGGATTAAGATGTACATAGCATTCGCTTAGCAGATGATATTGCAATTTTAGCAAACTCTGCATGTGAAAAGTTTTCCAGAAATCCTTAGGAAAATTCGGGCTAAGATTTAATTCTCGGATGACATAATTAATGGTAGTTGATAGAAAGAAACAACCAATTTTAGCTAATATAAAGTTAAATGATAGTGCCATTGAACAAGTAGCGGAATTTTGCTATTTGGGAAGTGTGATTAATTATGACATTAAATGCATCTCAGAAATTAAGAAAAGAATAGCGTTGGCGAAGAAAGTCTTTCAAAATAAGAAGAATTTGCAGCTGAATGGCCACTTCAACTTGAAGATAAGGAAGTAATTTCTCAAGACCTTTGTTTGGAGTGTTTTCGCTTCGATTGGCTGTTGAAACACTAAGAGACGTTGGTGACTCCAACTTGGGCGCAGAATGGACAAAGCAAATAAGATATAAAGGTTGGGTTGACATCTGTTTAAATAAAATATAGATCTAGGTATTAAAAAGTCATTTTTGAATCCATTGCCTGGAGTTTGGCGCTATATGGATTGTTTTCGCTGCAGTTGTTGTTTGAGTCTTCAGTCTTTTGACTGGTTTGAAGCAAGCTCTCCATGCCTCCCTGTTCTGAGCTAATCGATTCATCTCTACATAGCTACCACACCCTACATCCGAGGCAATCTGTTTAACATATTCTATCCTTGGTCTTCCCCTACAGTTCTTGTCCTCGACCCTTCCTTCGATAACTAAGCTTGCTATTCCTGGATATCTTAGTATATGTCCTACTAACCTATATCTTCTCTTCATTAGCAGTCGCCAGAAACATCTCTCCTCTCCCACTCGTCTTAATACCTCTTTGTTTGTAACCCTATCTACCCATATGATCTTCATAATTCTCCTGTAACACCACATTTCAAATGCTTCAATTCTCCTCTTTTCTGCTGCACCAAATACAAGTTTCACTTCCATAGAGCGCCGCGCTCCGTACAATGGCTTTCTTAAAAATGACTTCCTAATACCGAAATCTATATTCGACGTCAACAGATTCCTTTTTTGTGGAAATGCTTTCTTTGCCTGAGCCAACTTACTTTTTATATCCTCTTTGCTTCGTCCGTCACTGGTTATTCTGCTTCCTAAGTAACAGAAGTCTCCTACTTCCTTCAGGTTTTCACCTGCCAATTTGATCTCCATAGAGGTTTCTGGTTTATTTCGGCCGCATTCCAGCATTTTTGTTTTACATTTATTAATTTTCATCATTAATTCTTTCCGTAAGACGGAGTTCATACCATTCAAACACTCATTCAAATCCTCAGGCTTGTCGGCCATGTCATCAGCAAATCTCAGAGTTGAAATTATATCTCCTTGAATCTTCACTCCCACTTTAAATTTTCTCTAATTTCCTTCATTGCTTGTTCAATGTAAAGATTGAAAAGTATGGGTGATAATTTGCAGCCTTGCCTAACACCTTTCTGAATTTCAGCTTTACACTCATGTCCTTATGAATATATACAAATAGAAATATTTGACTGTGGTGTTGTAGGAAAATATTGATGATTAAAAGATTAAATATAGTTCTTAATCAAGGGTATTAGGACGAGTGGGGGAGGGTAGAGTCTGACGAATGGTTATGAATAAAAGAGATAGCTTGGTATGGCACATACTACGGCAACTGGAATTGAAACATTACAGTTGTTATGGAAGGACGGGTCGAGGACAAGAACTCTAGGGGATAACCAAAAATTAATTTATTTTGAACGAATTCCTTCGTTTGTAGGGTGTGTAGGTTCTGCGGTGATAGAATGGTAAGCTCAAGAATGAGTGCCGTCACTCAACAAAAACTTCGCCCGTGCGAAAGCTCACGCGCGTTTACGGATTTATTTAAGCAAATGCAATTTCATTACTTTTAGGATATTGTTCCAGGTTTGACAAACCTCTGAGATACTTATGTCAGGTATTGTATTACTTTTGTGTAATACAGGTCTTAAAGTGTATTGCTTCTGTGTAAAACCTACCCTGCACCTACCCCATTTGGTGTTACTTCTGTGTGTAAAACCAGTTTTAAAGAAGTGCTGCGGACACGTCTAGGGAGCAACTAAGGTGAGGGAGCTGACGGGAGGAATACTCGCCATGCTTACCTGGATGAGCCTTAGTAAGCCAAGCGCTTGCTGTATAGCGCCTGCTCTTGTCAGCGTTCAGTGAAGATCTAAATCTAGCTTCTAATTTAAAGGGAAAAGCTTCTTAATCTACGTGAAATAACAAGATGAAACAAGATGAACTTTGGCCCCATTCTTCTATTAGGACTGTTCTGGAACCTTCCAGATTCTGTACTCTATCTACAAGTCTTGCCGTCATGTATTTTTCACTCACTTGTGGGAATACTATTTAAAATGAGGAATCTTCATTATAAATTACTGCAATAGCGAATTTTCTTCCACCGCTGGAATGTTCTATGGTGCATTTAATTGTAATTCACAAACTTCTCAAGAAATAGACTCTCGCCTACCTAGTGCAACCAGTTATTTTCATCATTGCAATAACTTTCTCTCCCATAAACTTTCGTGTTTCTACAGTGAACTTTTCATCTATTTAACAGACTATAGTGAAAACTAGTGCTTGTCCAACTTTCTACCGCGTCGCGATCGTCCGTTTACAATAAATGAGGCCATGAACATTGATCCTAAATCCCAATCGATCTTTCCTAAACCTTCTACTAACAAACCATATTAATAAAGTTATTTCTAGGGTTCACGAAAGGGAAACTTGTCCCATTGGTTTCGTGATTCCTACTTAACCATAGGAAGTCTAGAACCTTCCTTTTTGACTTTCTCTTCAGGTTTCACAGTAAGTGACCTGCCCTCTTGTGTATAATTGTCATAAAAGTAATTCAGCTTAAACATAACAAGTTATAGGATCTTCTCTTTCATTATACTTGTTTTCTCTTTTTTTGTTATTTTTGAAGTTGTAACTTTTTTCTAAGATAGATACTTGTAAATTCCTTAAACTACATACCTTGTACTCAATTTAATGTTTATCTTTGATCACTTCATTTGTCTTTTTAAAATCTTACTAAGATTTTAGTACATATAAAGGTTTGAAACCTAAAGGATTGTTATTTGCCTGGAGCAATCTCTAAATGTTAGGAGGTCTGCGACCCCATTTGTTAAAAAGTTTAAATGATCTATATTTGTCAAAAAGATATTACATACTTGTTAAATTTATTAAACTTCTTTGAATTGTTAAATAACTTAAATATTTGTTTTTGGATTTATCATTTAGCAAATACTACAGTTAGGCAAGATCCTGGCTTTCCTAACTCTTCCTCAGTTCATGCCATCGTTAATACAGAATAAATCTGTTACTATTTGTCTTGCCAGACTATCACCCTTCCCCATAGTTGTCTTATGCATGCTTGAGAGGTAATACACTAAAGCCTTTCTCTGGCAAACCGTCCAAGTCTTAGGTGCGGTTCCCGTCAACTTCGACCAGGTCCCTACTCACTTTAGGTATCGGAGAGCTGATTTGCAGTGGCAACCGCCTTTAAGTGTATTTAAAGTTAAATTTATAACTCTTGTGGGACTCTCATCCTATTTTTCTATCCTTTCTCTCCAGTCCGAAACCCACCTCCTTTTATTTATCATCTTCCCTTGGTGGTTAGGTTATTCCTCAGCCAATAATCTACCCAAAATTTGGTCCCAGAAACCCGGGAGAGTCCATTTGCTATTTCTATTCTTTGTCAAGTGTCATTTGACAATACCTTGCAAATTATTAATACCTGCTTTGAATCTTTCAGCTATAACTACATCGTGCAAAGCCTGTGAAGGGGAAAGAGGCCGCTCCTGTCTCCTTTGGTGTGTCCCGTTCTTTCTACTTATTCGCTGCTGTCAGCCTGACAGCATCTCCAAGGTTCCACAGTTTCGTGAGTTACATTTCAATCTATTTTCTTTGTCATGGCTCCTACTGAAAAAGATGAAACTCTCATTGCTAGACGTTCTTCCTATAAAGGGCAACTCACCAGATTCAGAAATTTCATCAACAAATTAAATCCCGCCGAGTGTGATTTAGACATCTTAACACAACGCCTTAAGTTGTACGAACGGTCCTATGATAATTACGATCAAACTCAAACCGAGATTGAATCCGCTTGCCCAGAACTTCAATCGGATCGGGACGAGGTCGAACCCTTGTACTTTGAAGGGATTGCCAAGGCCCACCAATTGATCCGCAGTATGTCAGAACCGGACACTAGGGTCATCAATCCGGCCCAGTTCGCACCCGCTTCAGTTTACAAGAACAAACCGAAACCGTTACTTCCTAAGATAAGCCTACCTCACTTCTCAGGCCAGGAAGGTGAATGGTATTCTTTTTATGAACTTTACCGCTCACTCGTTCATGACAATAAGGAAATTCCCGACATTCATAAATTCTACTTCTTACGTACGCCTTTGGAAGGCGAGGCCTTGGTCTTGGTTCAGTCACTGCCTTTAAGCGCAGATAACTACCACATCGCCTTTAATCTCCTTAAAGAGAGATATGGCAATTTACGTTTGTGTATAGCTCGCCATATCCGCTGTCTGTTCAATCTGCCAGCCGTCAAACCTAATGACGTCACCTCTTTAAGAGACCTGTTAGACTCTATGCAATTAAATGTTAGAGCATTATATCAACTTAAGCAGCCCGTCCAAACATGGTACACCATACTCATTCATCTAGCTACATCCAGATTCGATTTTTCGACTTTAAAGGCTTGGGAGATCGAACTCGCTCGCAAGGAGGAATGCTCGTTCGAACACCTCATCTCGTTTCTCAACAGCCGATGCCAAGTCCTTACAGCACTCTCATTTCAGTGCGAAAATGTCGAAACGAGTCATAAGGGTCACATTTTTGAGAAAAAACTTGTCTTTTCAAAGGGTCATCAGCCCCCATCTGTCGAGAACAAGCAAACCCGTTCTGCTTCTTTCAATCATGCAAGAGAACATATCAGGCCGCTCAACGAATCTTTAAAATGCATGCTCTGCAAAAAGTTGCACATTTTGTATTTGTGCAAATCTTTTAAAGAATTGTCTGTCGAAGATCGAAGGAAGTTTGTCTTCAATAGTAAATATTGCTTCAACTGCTTGTCACCTAAGCATTCTTCTTCCAACTGTACGTCATGCAATCTCTGTTTCCATTGCAAAAAACCGCACCATTCTTTATTGCACGTTCATGATAAATCGAGGTCATCAGTACCCGCCTCTTCAAACTCCATGCAGAGCAGCTCCGAACAAACTAATGCTTCTTCCTGCATTTCTAACGCCGAAACTTCTCACAGTGCGCAAGCCCTTTTGTCCACTGTACAATTCGAAATCCAAGATAAATTTGGAAATTGGTTTCGAACCTGCGGTCTTCTCGATTCCGCTTCAACTCATAACTTTCTTTCGCAATCATTAATTCAAAAACTAGGTCTTTCGTCATCGCCTATTTCCATCAATGTATCCGGCATTGACAATTTGAAAACTCAAGTCTTGCAGTCTTCAAAATTGAAAATCAGAGACGTTTGTCAAAGAAACACCAATCTTAACTTAAACTGTCTCATTCTTACCAGTATTGGCAACGACACTCCTAGCAGCTCTATTAATACTTCGAGTTTAAAGATTCCTTCGCACTTAAGGTTAGCTGATCCTCAGTTTAATGCTCAAGGTCCCATTGATGTACTTTTCAGTGCCAATGTTTTTTGGAATTGCCTCCGTAAACAGGTTCGCAAGTTATCTTCAACCGTGGTCGCTAGAGACACCGATTTTGGTTGGGTTATTACCGGTGAAATCCAACATCCCAGTGTTCAAACCAAAGCGCAATGTCATTTTGTTACAGCTGACATAAATCCCATTTCTGAAAAAGAGAACGCTCATGTTTTCGCTTTCGATACTTTTGAAAAACACTTGCCGAAACGATGTCTCATCGTGAACAACTACGCCACCTTTGAAAGTTGTTTAAATGATTTTGCCTTATTCCCGCATAAAATGGCAATTCAAGTTCGCCTCGCCTTGGGTTACTTTGTTTACCTTCTGATGTCATTTTTTATAGCAGGTAATTGCTTAAACTCTCTATCGAAAACTATCTTCCCCTTGTGTAAAACCATGGCTATCAGTCTCCATCACTTCGCTGTAAGCTATGTTTCACTTCTTTCGCTATTTAGAAGGATGGCCACGGCCGGCTCCCTCCTCATTCCTCACAATTGGAAGCCGCTTTTGAAACCGCTTGAAAATCTGAATTCTCTAGCATCTAGAATAACTATTCTTACGCATAAACTCCTTCTCAATGTCCCGGCTTCTCTTCCTTTTTCGGAAGAATTAAGCTTTTTTCTGTCGAAAATTGTCGGATTCCGTGATCTTCAAAATGATGCGAAATTGATTTCTTACTTTATTTCTTATGTCTCCAAATTGTTTTTTCACGTCCAAGTTACGATTGACTGCATGCAGTCCAACCTTAATATCTGCTTTAAATCTCAGCTGATTTCACTTGTGTTGTTTGTTTATTCCGAACTGCTTGTTTTTCAATCTTGTTTGTATACAAGCTTGAGTAAGGCCAAGTTGCTGTTTATTTCCTGTATGCTTGCCAAAGGTCAGAGCACGTTTCCCTTATCTCAACTCTGGCTGATTGCCAACCATTGTATTGCGAGTCGCTTCCGTAAGTTCAGAAGCTGCTCAACTCATCACCAAAATAAACTTGTTCCGGTCAAGGACTCTTTCAGATATTTATATTCCTTATCTCTCTGTACTACGTGGTTCAAGGCCGCGCTTGCCTGTGTCTCCCACTTGTTCAGACTCGTATCCTACAACTGCTTCGATTCTTGTTTCATAACATCGTTGCATATCCTTTACGCGCTTATGTATTGCACTCTGCTTACATATTTTGCAATCTTATTGTTCATTGATGAACAAACTTGTTTCTTCTCGTCGTTCCATTCGATGTGTTTTTGTATTTATGCTTGCCACGTCACGTTTCTCGCTGACTTAAGTATTTTTCTGATTAACCCCTTTGATGCTTATTATAACTTGAGGTCATTGATTATGGCTACTAGATTGTTACCTATGGCGTTCTTGCCTCCTACTCGCATAGTTCCTTTGTTTATTTGGTATATTCTTATCCTTAATAGATGTACTTGTTTCTATACGCTTTGTTTAAACTTGTTAATTCTTCTTTCGCATCTTATCGCAATCTTTACTAGAGGTATACTTCTCGCAGCTTCTAGCTATTTTGTGATGGTGTTGTTAATTCTCATTTTTAACTCCGCTTTCCAATGACCCTGATGACCTGCTTCCACTCACATCTGGTCACTTCCTTACACGCACTTCTCTCTCTTCCCCTCCTCCCCTTCCTAATTCTTACAGGGATTCTAATTTTCTTATCGTTTGGCGTAAACTTGAAGCCCTCCGTAATTCTTTTTGGAAGAGGTGGAACTTGGAACATTTAACTTCCTTGCAACTGAGACAGAAGTGGTTTCTTTCCAGTCCCGACATTAAAGTGGGGGACTTGGTCTTGTTTAGGGATGTTTCACCCCCCCCCCCCCTAGTCTGGACTTCTGGTAGAGTGACCGAGTGTTATCCTGGAAGAGATGGGAGAGTCAGGGTGGTCAGAATATTGACCACTAATGGTCCGATCACAAGACCACTTTCTTTGATCGCTCCATTACCTTTAAATGTTTACTTGTATTTTGTGTTCTCTGTTTGTGTTTCCCCTCCCAGTATGGTGTATTCTCGGAATACACGGTACGAGAGAATATAAAGTTTAATGCTTTTGCATGTTCATTCATTCCTTCTTCATCAAACACCAACAGTGATCTTCTATTTTCTCTTTGATGATCATGTCGCTTATATCTTTTGTGAGTCTGTTCTAGATATATATCTTCCATGACCCACCTAGCGTCATCTAGCAGCGAATCTCTGAAGCTCTTCAATTCTTCCTGGTGCAAGAGGACTTCCTTTTCCATCTGGCCACCAGATCTCGTTACCATCGCCAGCTATTATCTCCATGAGCAAGAGAACTTCGTTTACTTTTTCACTCACCATGCTGTGCTAGTATCGCCTGCTATCAACTCTTTGAAGACCATTCATCAAGAAGAACATTTATTTTTGATAAGTTGTCTATTCTGATATTCCTTTTGTCTCCTACCCCCACTCTTTCCCTTCCTTGGACCCTCCGCGCCTCGCTGAGCAGGTCTCACTTGTAAGTCGGCAGTTGACTCAGTCAGTTATGGCTCAACTAGAGCCAGTCTCCTCAAACCAAGAGGCACTCTCTACTCTCTACGCCATGTTGGCACTTTAGGTATCCGTCAAAGGGAACTTCACCTTCGACATGCAACCAAGATAAGTACAGCTTTAAGGTTTTAACCTCATCTTCATCAGTTTTATTCTCTACATGCTTTTATTGATTATTTTATAGACAGCGTGAGATTACTTATTTGGGGCGGTAATCATTCTTCGCGGGATTTGCAATGTTGAGCTTTTGTCTGTCTAAGCCAACCTTAAGAGAAAGTAGCTTTTCTTAAGCTAATTAAATGAGAAATCTTCTCACCACGTGGGATATTATCTAATTCCCGCTGTCTATAAATCACCAAGCTAGTTCCTCCGCTGGATTAACTTTGGCCCCATTCTTCTATTAGGACTGTTCTGGAACCTTCCAGATTCTGTACTCTATCTACAAGTCTTGCCGTCAAGTATTTTTCACTCACTTGTGGGAATACTATTTAAAATGAGGAATCTTCATTATAAATTACTGCAATAGCGAATTTTCTTCCACCGCTGGAATGTTCTATGGCGCATTTAATTGTAATTCACAAACTTCTCAAGAAATAGACTCTCGCCTACCTAGTGCAACCAGTTATTTTCATCATTGCAATAACTTTCTTTCCCATAAACTTTCGTGTTTCTACAGTGAACTTTTCATCTATTTAACAGACTATAGTGAAAACTAGTGCTTGTCCAACTTTTCTACCGCGTCGCGATCGTCCGTTTACAATAAATAAGGCCATGAACATTGATCCTAAATCCCAATCGATCTTTCCTAAACCTTCTACTAACAAACCATATTAATAAAGTTATTTCTAGGGTTCACGAAAGGGAAACTTGTCCCATTGGTTTCGTGATTCCTACTTAACCATAGGAAGTCTAGAACCTTCCTTTTTGACTTTCTCTTCAGGTTTCACAGTAAGTGACCTGCCCTCTTGTGTATAATTGTCATAAAAGTAATTCAGCTTAAACATAACAAGTTATAGGATCTTCTCTTTCATTATACTTGTTTTCTTTTTTTTGTGTGTTATTTTTGAAGTAACTTTTTTCTAAGCTAGATACTTGTAAATTCCTTAAAGTACATACCTTGTACTCAATTTAATGTTTATCTTTGATCACTTCATTTGTATTTTTAAAATCTTACTAAGATTTTAGTACATATAAAGGTTTGAAACCTAAAGGATTGTTATTTGCCTGGAGCAATCTCTAAATTTTAGGAGGTCTGCGACCCCATTTGTTAAAAAGTTTAAATGATCTATATTTGTCAAAAAGATATTACATACTTGTTAAATTCATTAAACTTCTTTGAATTGTTAAATAAATTAAATATTTGTTTTTGGATTTATCATTTAGCAAATACTACAGTTAGGCAAGATCCTGGCTTTCCTGACTCTTCCTCAGTTCATGCCATCGTTAATACAGAATACATCTGTTACTATTTGTCTTGCCAGACTATCACCCTTCCCCATAGTAGTCTTATGCATGCTTGAGAGGGAATACACTAAAGCCTTTCTCTGGCAAACCGCCCAAGTCTTAGCTGCGGTTCCCGGCAACTTCGACCAGGTCCATACTCACTTTAGGTATCGGAGAGCTGATTTGCAGTGGCAACTGCCTTTAAGTGTATTTAAAGTTAAATGTATAACTCTTGTGGGACTCTCATCCTATTTTTCTATCCTTTCTCTCCAGTCCGAAACCCACCTCCTTTTATTTATCATCTTCCCTTGGTGGTTAGGTTATTCCTCAGCCAATAATCTACCCAAACGTCCTGGGTTTCCTCCCTACTTTGCAAGGCTGGCGGTCTTCTGGGGCTACGACCTGCCGCGCTTCCGTTGCTATGCCGGTAATCCATTCTTTAGGTATATGTGTGGGCTCAACCCTAGTATAGGGTTAGGACCACTACAAGACGCCTTCCTGTTTTAATAAGCGGCCTCGCTTATTGGAGTAGACGTGGGGGTGCAAAACTAGACTTTTCTTCTTCTTCTTTTACTTTCTTCTAGCTGTAGATTACCTTGTATTCTTCTTATCGTTCTTCTTTTCTTCTGTTCTTCTACGTAGATGGTGGGGGTGAGTGAAATTGTGCCGTACTAAGGGGTGGAAGGTGTGGCAAGAGTGAGGGGTGGTTTGCTATACAGTCAGTTTCATAGCAGATAGTTCTCTGTATCTGGCTTATTTCCATGTTGCGTTTTTGACATAGTATTTGCTGCCTATTTTGCAGACTTGAATGTTTCATTAAAATATTGACATTGTGGTACTAACATTTAAAAAATAATGGAATTTCAGCTGAGATAAGAAGTGAAAGAAATGAAGTTGAAATAAATAGCTTGAATGAAATTGCATAGGTAATTTAAGGTGTGGCCACCGCTCTCGGATCAGTGCGTGACTTGCGTAGAACATCGCCAAGCCGAGCACTGCCGCGAGGGTGCGTGCACATCTGTAATTCTCCTATGATGTAAAATGATGCCGTAAGGATCTTAAGTACAGGTTGTCCCTCTCAAGCTAGCACGTAACCTCTGTATCGTGTGTAAGAGAGGGGAAAAAATAGTGTATCGTATGGGCTACCCTAGGCCAAGTGTAGCTGCGACGGTGCGCCACTGTGATTAACCTCCTAACAACGTGTGGATGATAAAAGAAAATGAAAATAGTATATCCTAGAAAACGTGAAATTCCTTCAAAATTGTCTTAGCATTTGCTTGTAAAAGAAATGTAGTTATGGTTACAAGAGAAAAAAATATTAACATTTGAGTGATTTGAAAGGAAAAAAATAGCTGAAGGCTCCTGCCTAAATCGGCTTACAGGCTACTATGTTTTATTGGTTTTGACTGTCGCTGTTTCCCCGTGCGTTGAATCTTCGGTCTTGTTTTACGTTCGCCTCGGTGGCATCCTGCATTGATGGCCTACCGTGGGGATTACAGGATTGTACAGCGTAATAGTACTCTGATATCAGAAATCTCTGTTAATGTTCGTTTACAGTGGGATGATTTTTACCCTGGTACCGTTAATCTTTCTCTGAAGGTCGTTACGTATTGCGATGTAGTCTCTTTTACTGAATGTCTGCATTTCGAATGATATACTTATAGACTAATGCGTAATATGTACTCCTTGGCATATTCACCATTGTGGTATTTCACTATACCGCTTCCTATATGTACCGTAGTAAAACTTCAATATGCTTCTTTAAGCATTTATATACTCCTTAATACGTCGCAGAACTTGAACCATATGTATATTTATAAAGACTTCTTTATACTTCGTAGAACTTCAACCATATATATTTATAAAAACTTCTTTATACTTCGTTAATCATGAATCCTCACTGAGATGCTTTCCCAGCTCAACGTAAGCGGCGTGTCCGCTACCTAACCTATGTATATGCAGACATTATGTAAAGGACATTCGCACTACGTGTATAAGTGATGGTGAAGATTAAATTGATTTTCGTTAAAGTGGCGACTGTGTCGTCGGGAAATTATGGAAACTGTATATTATTTATTGCCTCTACGGGCTAACTTGATAATTCTGGCGTGGCTGACATGGTGTCCTTAGCCTAGATGCCTATCTTTATGGTACGAACAGTATAGACCTTCAAGAAATAGAGATCAATACGATAATATTATCTGAAAAAAAATTACATTTGTTAATTACAGTACATACTGTATAATTAGATACCCTCTTCTATTTTAACATGCCACGTTAGGTAGGGGGGATGGGGTTTTCTTAGTGTCTAATGGAATTCTTAGTGCTAAATCTAATTAAATCTAATCTAATCTAATTAAATCTACTATATACATGGGGTAGGGGGTGAATCTTGTGTCTAGATAGGGAGTGTAGGAAGATATCTCTCGAATGGGGGGATATATATATTAAAATTATGTCTTAAACATTTAAGCTCTCTCTAGGGTGTATCCGCAGCCATGGTAAAATTCTAAAATGTATCTTTAAAGAAATGACTACCCTTGCTCTGTAAAAAAATATATGGGGTTGCTCTATATGGAATTACTAATAGTATACCTCCGTTGCATAGTATGATTCATTTAATGCATTCGGTTGCCTTCGTGTCGTGGATCGGGACTCAGAGTGCCTATCAGGTCTTACTTTAACCCTTGGACCGGCAAAATACGTAACATGCTATGGGGCATTGAGGTACGGCCAGTAATCCTAGTGACCTCGTCCAATGTGCAATGTGGTATCGGAGCCTAGTACCCTATAGGGCTTGGGAACCGAGTGACCAACGAATGCAGATTGTGGTTTGAGAAAGCTGCGAGCGTCCAAAACGGCTTAACCAGTTGACCCATACGTACAGCGGTTTGGTCTACTTTACAGTGCCTTTAAGGAGTTACCTCCGTACCGAGTGACCTCCCAATTCGCATTGTCACCCTTGGTATATGATACATGTGTAAATTGCATCCTCTTCCGTCGCAAATGATCGTGATACATTGAAAAATTATTAATTGATAAATTCACTTGTTAGTTTTAGGGTATGCATATTTCTACTCTGAATAGTTACACTCTTTATATATTACTGTTAAAATGTATCTCCTATCATAATCTATTCTCTGAATTTATCTAGTTTCGTCGATTGTGCATTTTATCTTCCTATCGCAGAATATTATGAAAATATCGTCTGCCGAATGATCGTTCTACCATATAATATCATATAACTACCGACTGCCAATAGCCAAACTGTACATCGATACAGATGGGTGCTGACGGACGTTAGGTCCAAATATATATTAAATATGCTAACAGTATTCTATCATAATATTATCAAACTAGCGTCTGCCAATAGTCTAATGGTACTTCGATACAAATGAGTCCTGACGGACGTTAGGTCCAAGTATATATTAGTTACAATACCCTAAAAATATCTCCTATCATACCTTGAAAATATCGCCTGTTATATTGTCAAAGTACTGTGAAAGTATCGCCTGTTGGTAGACTGAGCGTACTTCTATACACATGCATCCCAACTGACGTTACAATCATCACGTATTAGGGTGAGTGGATCGCCGCTAGCTTACTTCCGCCTTCCGTGGGGTGGCTCTTTCCAGGAAATTGAAATTAGATCTCTCGGCGTCCGGTGGTCAGTATAATCCTGACTTATCAGGGTGGCGTTGTTGACCGTAACGCATAGTGGGCGTAACAAAATCAGAGACGAAAGGAAGCTACCCCTAACGAGCACTCAATGTTTTCCCGCGTTATGTCATCGCTGCCGGGCCCTACTATTTTTCTGCGAATTTACTAATTGATCACTCCTTGAAGTGACGTTCCTATTTGAGCATCTGGCCTGCGTAACATGTAGGCTTGTGGCATGGGGTGGGCAATAATCCTATCTCGTAAGTGGCATTTGTTATCAACGTGGTAATATGAATAATATCTCCTATATCTCGTCCTTTCTTCCTTATCTCAAGGCCAGGTGAACCCTTGTACCCGCCGTGAGTCATTTAAGCCACTTCCTTAAAACTATATCTCAATGCTAGGTGCACCCTTGGACCTGCTGTGAGTTGTTTGATATATAACAACAATATACTTCGCCGACGTCCTTACTCCTTAATAATATAATAACGCTGATACACTTGATGACCACCAATTAAATCGTCGTGTTGCCCTGCTGTGCCCAATCTCGTGAGTAGGTATAATAGGCCGAAGCTGGCGCAGGGGCTAATGGGCAAGATGGCCGCCGCGCGCAACCAGCCCTATGTAATTCTTATGGAGGGGTCATTCAGAGCTGGCGCAGTGGCTAATGGGCAAAATGGCCGCCACGCCCTGAGACCGTGAATGACGTCACAGAGAGAGGTCGGCCGTGTAGTTGCTAAATGGAATATTTATTATTAATATTATTATTATTATTAGGTAATTATTAATTGATCATGTGCAATCCAGACCAGCTGTATATTGTCAACCACTTGGTGTTGTGGCTAGCATTCTTGACCGTTACTGCGAAGGCCTAGGTTCGATTCCTGGCTCTGCCAAGAAATTTATGTTCTGGTCTCACGAGTGGAACGGGGTACACTCAGTCTTGTAAGGCAAAAATGAGAAAAGGCGTGTTTTAATTCATACCTCTGCCTTTCAGCCTAACCCAACTTCATTTAACCTCACCTAACCTAAACTCACCTCACCTAACCTAACCTAAACTAACCTAACCTAACTTCAAAGTGAGAGCAAATATGAGAGCAAATGAGACAGCACAAATAATAAACTTAGTTATAACCTAACCTAACCTAACCTTACCTAACCTTACCTAACCTAACCTAACTTAACCTAACTTCAAAGTCAGAGCAAACATCAGAGCAAATGTGAGAGCACACATAATAAACTAAGTTATAACCTAACCTAACTTAACCTAACCTAACTTAAAATTGTGAGCACAAAAAAAATGAGAGCAAAAAGTGAGAGCAAAAAAGTAAGAGCAAAATGAGAGCACAAATAATAAACTTAGTTATAACCTAACCTAACCTAACCTAACCCACAGAAACCTCATTTAAAGATATTAGATTTTACATTTTAACATTTTATATTAACATTTTAGATTTTAGATATTTCATTTTACATTTTTTAGATTTTACATTTTACATTTTTGATTTTTTTGTATTTTAGATTTTAGTTTTTTTTAGATTTTACATTTTAAATTTAAGATTTTTTGATTTTAGATTTTACATTTTACATTTTCCGAAAAGAGTAAACTACAAGGTCACATACCTAACCTCACCAAACCTAACTTTACCAAACCTAACTTAAGCTAATCCAAAGGCTAATGCACATACACAAAGTATATAAAGTACATGCTACTATCCTTATGCTAGTCTTATAGGCTACTGTACAACATGATCACTACACCAACCGGGGATTTTTTTAATTTTGTTGTTTTCTCATTTGTCAATTTTCCAATTTCCCATTTTCAGTTTTTTTATGTCAGTTTTAAGTTTTTCAATTTCATAATATGGAGACATGGATTTTGCATTTCGTTGTTTAAACATTTACCAATTTTCCAATTTCCCATTTTCGTTTTTTTAATGTCAGTTTTAAGTTTTTCAATTCCATAATATGGAAACATGGATTTTGCATTTTGTTGTTTACACATTTATTAATTTCACAATTTCCCATGTACAGTTTTTAAAATGTCAGTTTAAAGTTTTTCAATATCATGATATAGAAACATGGATTTTCCAATTTGTTGTTATACATTATTTGTCAATTTACCAAATTCCCATTTACAGTTTTTTAAATTTCAGTTTAATGTTTTTTCTATTTTGTCAATATGGAAACATGGATTTTCCAATTTGTGTTTTACATGTTCATTTTGCACTAGGAGTGGAGAGAGGTGGGTAGTAATTAAAAATGTACAAGCAGTGTCCATACAATATTTTTTTTATTTTAAATACATGTACACTATTTACACATAATACATTTTTATATATATTCTTTTTTTTTGTTATAAATTGTACAGTTGCAATTGGGATGTACTACTGAGAGAGTGGATGTTATCGCTAACTCCAAAGAAAAGTACATTTCCTTCACCAAATATGTAGAAAATGTTAAGCTTCGATTTGTGGACACGTTTCGGTTAATGCTGAGTAGTTTGGAAAACTTAGTTTCCAACTTAATATCATACCCTGAAACAGACAAGTACTTTGGAAAAGAAAATGCAATGCTCATGACTCGTAAAGGGGTATTTTGTTATGACTACATTGATTCATGGGAAAAGTTAAGTGAAACGTGTTTACCTCCAAAAGAGGTATTTTTTAACAAATTAAGTCAAGAAGATGTTAGTCAAGAAGACTATGAACATGCCAAAAATGTGTATGCTAAAATGTACGCTTTAGACATAAATGGTAAAGAAATCAAAAAGATTAAAGGTATTAGCAAAGGTGTTGTCAAAAATTGTATAAGCTTTCAAGATTATAAGGATTGTGTCATGAAAAACAATGTAAAAAGAATACCAATGAACATTTTCGCTTCTAAACAACATGACATATCATCTGTAAGACTAAACAAAATTGCTTTGTGTCCTGGTGATGATAAAAGAGTGATTGATGCTGATGGTATAGGTACACATGCCTATGGTCATTACTCAATCATTGACCATGCTTAAAGAGTTAAGTTATGAATTTCAAAATCTTCTGCCTGCAACTAGCAAATACATAAAACAATTTAGGAAATAAAACAATAACACTACAAAAATAAAAAATGGTATTCATAATAAAAAAAATTTAAATAGAAAACAAAATAAAAACAACTGTACAATTTATAAAAAAAATGAATATATATAAAAATGTATTAAGTGTAAATAGTGTACATGTATTTAAAATAAAAAATATTGTATGGACACTGCTTGTACATTTTTAATTACTACTCACCTCTCTCCACTCCTAATGCAAAATGAACATGTAAAACACAAATTGGAAAATCCATGTTTCCATATTGACAAAATTGAAAAAACATTAAACTGAAATTTTAAAAACTGTAAATGGGAATTTGGTAAATTGACAAATGAGAAAACAAGAAAATTAAAAAAATACCCCGGTTGGGGTAGTGATCATGTTGTACAGTAGCCTATAAGACTAGCATAAGGATAGTTGCATGTGCCTTATATACTTTGTGTATGTGCATTAGCCTTTGGATTAGCTTAAGTTAGGTTTGGTAAAGTTAGGTTTGGTGAGGTTAGGTATGTGACCTTGTAGTTTACTCTTTTCGGAAAATGTAAAATGTAAAATCTAAAATCAAAAAAATCTTAAATTTAAAATGTAAAATCTAAAAAAAAAACTAAAATCTAAAATACAAAAAAATCAAAAATGTAAAATATAAAATCTAAAAAATGTAAAATGAAAAATCTAAAATCTAAAATGTTAATGTAAAATGTTAAAATGTAAAATCTAATATCTTTAAATGAGGTTTCTGTGGGTTAGGTTAGGTTAGGTTATAACTAAGTTTATTATTTGTGCTCTCATTTTGCTCTTACTTTTTTGCTCTCACTTTTTGCTCTCATTTTTTTTGTGCTCACAATTTTAAGTTAGGTTAGGTTAAGTTAGGTTAGGTTATAACTTAGTTTATTATGTGTGCTCTCACATTTGCTCTGATGTTTGCTCTGACTTTGAAGTTAGGTTAAGTTAGGTTAGGTTAGGTAAGGTTAGGTAAGGTTAGGTTAGGTTAGGTTATAACTAAGTTTATTATTTGTGCTGTCTCATTTGCTCTCATATTTGCTCTCACTTTGAAGTTAGGTTAGGTTAGTTTAGGTTAGGTTAGGTTAGGTGAGGTGAGTTTAGGTTAGGTGAGGTTAAATGAAGTTGGGTTAGGCTGAAAGGCAGAGGTATGAATTAAAACACGCCTTTTCTCATTTTTGCCTTACAAGACTGAGTGTACCCCGTTCCACTCGTGAGACCAGAACATAAATTTCTTGGCAGAGCCAGGAATCGAACCTAGGCCTTCGCAGTAACGGTCAAGAATGCTAGCCACAACACCAAGTGGTTGACAATATAAAGCTGGTCTGGATTGCACATGATCAATTAATAATTACCTAATAATAATAATAATATTAATAATAAATATTCCATTTAGCAACTACACGGCCGACCTCTCTCTGTGACGTCATTCATGGTCTCAGGGCGTGGCGGCCATTTTGCCCATTAGTCACTGCGCCAGCTCTGAATGACCCCTCCATAAGAATAACATAGGGCTGGTTGCGCGCGGCGGCCGTCTTGCCCATTAGCCCCTGCGCCAGCTTCGGCCTATTATACCTACTCTCGTGATTACGCGTGTATGCTAGATTGAAATTTCCGTTCACTTGTCGGCTACTTCATTAATTCTTATTGGATTACCTTCCTATACTTCTTGCTTCGTGAGGGAACGGTGTCTTAATTGCTAGCTGAATCTCGTGTTTCAAATGCACTACTGGAAAAAGAATTCAACATTATGAATTCCTCTCTATGATTACATCTTGAAAATTATTAGTGCGTGTTTCTATTATCGCACGCTTCGCAATACGTTAATGGATGTATATGAAACAAAAATATTAAAGGCAAGGCTATGCAAAATCATCTGGCGAGTGAGTGAATCGTGCCAGGAGTAATATCTATGATAGCGCACTTCCGTTCGCGTGCGGCGTTGTGCTGAGTGGTTGCTTGGAGTCGAGTTCAACCTCCTTGCTAGGCGGCCGGCTTGTCCAGCACGCTTTCGCCATATGGTACAGCTGATCGTGTGGAAAGGGACAAATAAGCGTTTCCTCTGAGGTCGGATTGTATAACAAAAGAGAAACTGTAGTGTGTCTTGACTGAATGCATGTACAAACTAATCACTGTGGCACCTTGCAGATTGCAAGGTCTCCGAACTCTATGTATGCACGTTGTCAGTACTACCTTTCATTAAGTTATACCAATATGTAGTCAAAAGAAAATATGTATAGCCTACAATCATATACAGGGTCTTTCATATAAAGTAAGAACGGAGAGCGGCGGTTTTGTCATTCGCTGCTGAAGCCGGCTTGGCCAAGCTTGTGACGCGCCACGGCCCCCTGCTGTAGTATTGAAAGCGCGCGCATAGTACAAACTTGACCTTGCAATAAGCGTGCAGGTGTTGTCAGTCGCCAGTCTGAACCTCAGCTGCTAACATGTTGAGACAGTTATCATTGCAACATCGTATTTTTGTATGTACCATTTATTTTAATTACGATTCGGCTCGGCGGGTACGTGATGCATTTGTTCAGCAATTTCCTGATGAAGTGCCACCTTCACTAGCACAGATTCACGTAATTGTAAATAACTTTGACACTACTGGTTCAGTGCTCAATAAAGAACACAAAATAAAAAATCAGAAAAAATACAGTGGCATGACTCACTCGCGTCAGCCAAAATGTGGTTACCAGATACAATGCCTGTATAACCCAGGAAGGACGACACTTCTAGCAACTTTTATAAGGTAATATTTCATAGAGGATTGTACACACGCTTAAAGCAGGGGGCCACGGCTCGCCACAAGCTCGGTCAAGGCCACCACACTAGCGAATAACAAACCCGCCGCTTGGCGTTCTTACTTTATATGAAAGACCCTGTATAAGGTATAATTGCACTGCTGGAATAAAATACCGTACATAATTAGTTATTTGTTCCAACTTATCCTATCACAATCTTAATCCTAATAGAGCTTATATGTGGGGGGTTTAATCATAAATAATGAGCAATTTTCTGAATATAGTAGGGTAGTTATCTATACTTCTTCATACTAGGTTTCCGTTAATATTCCTAGTTACTTATTTACTAGGAGTCGTAAATATTTAAAGTGCTTGGCGTAAGAGGTTTCTTTTGTGAATTACTTATAGGGGCGGGTGGGGGGGGGGGATGATGATTACTGTGTAAAAAAAATCTCGTCTAAGATCTCCTACTCAAGAAAAATGTTCTACTCTGGGTGATTTTAACTTTCTTACTCGCTTGGCTAATGTAAGTGGTACAGCGTCGTTGTTTCTAGACTTATTGTTTAAGCCCTTGCTGCAACTACCCGCGCTTCCACCATTTTGTATTACTTTTGTGTAATACAGGTCTCAAAGTGTATTGCTTCTGTGTAAAACCTACCCTGCACCTACCCCATTTGGTGTTACTTCTGTGTGTAAAACCAGTCTTAAAGAAGTGCTTCGGACACGTCTAGGGAGCAACTAAGGTGAGGGAGCTGACGGGAGGAATGCTCACCATGCTTACCTGGATGATCCGTAGTAAGCCAAGCGCTTGCTGTATAGCGCCTGCTCTTGTCAGCGTTCAGTGAAGATCTAAATCTAGCTTCTAATTTAAAGGGAAAGGCTTCTTAATCTACGTGAAATAACAAGATGAAGCATTGGACTGTGTAAAAGGGATTTATTTGCAAAATGAGGGCAATGAAGTTTAGATAAAAGGAGGTGGGGGGGGGGGGGAGGCTTATTATAGGAAAAAGGGATTTAGAAGACACATCTTCACTCACCGTACCGTTGATATCGGTCTGCTATGATGTCGTGTTGGGCTTCCATCGGGGCGGCGCCCCGACGGGTCCTTTGCGGAGCCCTGCTCAAATGAGCGTAACACTGGTAAGAGCTAGAATGCCATCAGGCAAGAGAGACCGGCGCGTGCTGCACCTCCTATTTATAGACTAAAAGCATGTAGTCACTCTACCTCAGCGGAATGTGGAGTGTAACGTCCTGGGTTTGCTCCCTACTTTGCTAGGCTGGCGGTCTTCTGGGGCTACGACCTGCCGCGCTTCCGTTGCTATGCCGGTAATCCATCCTTTAGGTATATATTGGGCTCAACCCTAATATAGGGTTAGGGCCACTACAATATTTTGAAACATAGAATGTAACATCGAACAGTGTACAAAGTGTGTATTTGTTGACGTCTAAATAGGAGGTCGAGATATTGAATCGTTGGGGGGAAAATTGCTTTTTTTATGTTCCCAGCTACAGTACGTGATCAGACGGGAATCACATTGTGGTGAGCCTAGAGTTGGATAAATGTTCGCTATATGGAGTGGTTAATGTTACCGAGTTACCTCTCTCTGTATATTATAACAAGCCACCGTTATGTATAGTATCTGATATTTTCTTGGACCTAAAGCTAATCACTCAACTCCAATAATTTATGTAGCCCTAAATAACCATTCATCCGCGATGTATTCAAGAGTAAAGCATAATAGCCCATATGGTTTCGAAATCACATGATTTGCATATCCAAAATTCCCACCTTAATCCAAATGCCAGCATGGCTATTCTGTAGGGAATATAATATGGATTATTCTGTCACCTGTATGAGCACGCACTTCCCAAGTCAGATGGATTTCAGTTATCCAGATTATATTAAATAATCATATCCCCGAACATCCATGTTGTGGTGTAAAATAAGTTGAACACTTTCACTGCTAGTATGAATTAGCACACAATTTCCGTAACCATTCAATAATTTCAATTATATAACTGATCAAGGATAAAGTTGACTTTTTGCAAACAGAATGTGTCTGGAAAGAATTTGCCATTTCCATGTATAATCAGAACTTTTGAACTAGATACGGATTTCATATTTATCAAGGAAACCTGTGACTCCAAATACTCCGATGTGACGCATCATTTTGTTTGCTTAGTATATAAGTATTTGAAAACATTCAGACTGTACTAACAACATAGCATTGAATATTAAAACTGAGATGAGTTCCAGGTATTAGATAAGGACAGTATTCCTGGTAGTGATATTAATGACTTGGTCCAGTTATCATTTCATAAGTTAGATCTCTGTGTTCATGTAAGTATTTTTCACCATTCACAAATAATTCAACGTAATTATGAGCGCACTGGATTGTATGAATACCAATGATTTCAGGCTGGGATGTCCTGATACTTCGGATCCTGCTGTAAGAAAGATATACGCATTATGTAATACCAGAGGACCGAATACCAGCACTGTATCTGAAAGAAATATTACAAATCAAGAAAATTTGTCAACCAAGCTGTTAAGCCATACTGGAAAGAAGCGTTACTTGTCTAGAACATGCGGAAACCAAATTTACTCACAGTGATCTTTTGAAGAAACACCTGTTAACCGATACTGGGAAGAAGACATGCACGTGTGGCACATGCAAAACCAATTTTATTTACAAAGCTAGTTTGAAGACCCATATGCTAAGCCATACTGGGGAGAAACCCTTCTCGTGTAGTACATGCAAAAGCAAATTTTCCCTTAAGGTTGCTCTGAAGACACACATGATAACCCATACTGGTGAGAAGCCCTTCTCATGTAGCACATGCGAAGCCAAATTTACTTATAATGGCAGTTTGAAAACACACATGTCAACCCATACTGGTGAGAAGCCGTTCTCGTGTAATGAATGTGAAGCCAAATTTAATCAGAAAAATCATTTGAAGACACACATGTCAACCCATACTGGTTAGAAGCCGTTCTCCTGTAGTTATGCGAAGCCAAATTTATTCATAAAGGTCATTTGAAGGATCACGTATTAACACATACTGGGGAGAAGCCCTTCGCATGTAGCGTATGCGGAGTCATATTTCGCCCTCTAGGTAGTTTGAAGACACACATGTTATTGCATACTGGTGAGAAGCGATACTCGTGTACCACATCAACACCCTCTGAAGGAAGGCCAGAGTGCTCTGACGTCACCAGACCTCACGGCTGAGAGTGTGGTCCGATGGTTCTAGGCAAGGCAGACATGTTGGATGCTTGTTTTCTGTTGTTAAGTGCTGTGAATCTGTGTTTAAAAATCGAAAAATGTCCATGCCCTGCTGTGTGACTGGTTGCCGTGGAAACTATGTTATTGGATCTAAGGTCCATTTGTTCAAATTGTTATGTGAAAGAAGATTTTAAAGTAAAATTGACTTCGTGCCATTCCAACAAGATTTTATGCCAGCTCAGAACACTAGGGGTAAGTGAATACATTATTTTGTTATCAGTGGTCTTATATTTCGGTATAAATATCTGTTAACTTTTTTTAAATTTAATTTAATTTTCAACTGCATCATTGGGTTTTATTCCCGAGTTCTAGATGTCAATATCACTGGACCTAACCTACATTTCTAAAACTGTACGATATAGGCTACTTCCCTATTTACGATGTTCAAGACTCATTAAGGCCTAGGTTAGGCTGTATTTTATTTCGCTAATTGTATAGCCTAGAAATAAATAAGAAACTTAGTGCCTCTAATATTAGGCCTATGCTTAAATATCATGAATATAGGCTACAGTGGAAGAAGCAAACTTAAGTGTAGAAGTAACTTACATGTACAGGTTATAATATACTTGCTTTTCCTTTCAGGTGTGCCATGGACATTTCAAAGCAATGGGAATGGATGTGCTCTTGGAAACAAGTTTATTCAATGAAAATGGTGAAAAGTTCACTGTTCCCCTTAAAATACCTCAACCTTCTAAGGAACCTTTCCTGGATGCCCATCATATTTTACTAGGGTACTGTATGCCTTAAGAACGTGCCATTGCAGCAAGTAGGGATTCATACTGTATACTGAATATGAATCCTCATGTAAGTTTATACTACTTTTCAGCAGTTCATAGGCTAGTTAGAATAAATTAATAAAACATTCAAGCCTTCACCTTTTAACATAGACATGCTTTAGGGCGGGGCTATCTGTGATCGGTGTGGATAAATTTCATACGGTTATTTACCATGCCAATAAGAGTTTGTTATCTAGACCTCCTATACGGTTACCTAGGCAACAAATATTCATCTTCTAGGCCTAAAAACATCATGTTTCTCAGTGAAGCGGAGGAACTTCATCTGTATTAGGCCTATTATTTTCATTTTTCATTGCAAGAGAAAATTCTGTTATCAAAACTGCTTAAGAGAACCTTTCTTTGATCCTCACAACTTGGTTAATACAGATGCGTGACTTACTTATTCCCACTTTGCGTGACAAAATCCAGGGGTGCACGCTACCTATTAATTAATTAATTTTTGGTCTAGGCCAAACCCATTGGTCTAGAGAAAGATTATTGATGTGCGACTATTCGGACTGTGCGTGACAAGAACTTGGGCTGAATAGGGTGCTCTATCTAATAATATTTGGTCGAGGCAATTAGTACCTTATGCGTGGAGTTGGTAATACTGTATTTATTTATTTATTTGATGAACAGAACTAAAATGTAATATTTATTAAACGGCGTAGGCTACATGTTTCTGTATTATGTTGATACTGGTCAGCGTAATTGGATTATAAACTAGGTTAACAATTATTGTTCTTAAGAGAAATGGATGTCCTTACAATAATAAATGTAATTAAAAGTTTCTTAAGTTACTGGTTTGTATTTTGGGCTTTCGCAAATCATTCCAAGAGTTGGATCAGCGATATAGTATTCGAGTGTCAAATACTTAAAAGTTGTTGCATCTAGACTGTGTCATTGGAGTTGCGATGGACTGTGGTGAAATTGTTAACATGATTGAGATTTCTACGTTCAATATCTGCCATTACTAAACCATTATTTGCTGGCTTATTCTCGTTGTAGTTGTTCGAATAGCTTAAAAAAAATTTATATTCTCCACAAAGTCTTGGTATATTTATCATTTCGTGTAGTTTTATGAATGATTCCTTGTATAAAGTTTCAATCGAATTAATGCTCTTGTGTCCTGCAGGTTTTATCTGCATCGGAGTTGAAAAATAAAATTGTTCCAACGTTAATTGTATCTTGAAAATCACCTGTTGCTGGTGGTATTACTATGTATAACGTAGTTGTGAGAGCATTATCTAGTAACTTATCATGTTATGTGTAACAAATTATTGGGGTTGGCAATACTGTACTTGTGCATAATTCACGCGGATAATGGCCGACACGGCTGGAATTTTACTATATAAGTCGTGATACAGAAAGAGAAAGGTGGGTGGGTTATAGACTGCGGAGGATATTAGCCAAAATACCTTCTGTAATGATACAATTTGAATCAGGAAATGAAGTTTACTCCTCGGCTATCTATAACCCACCCAGCGCACCGTATTTTAGATCACGACTTATAGAGTAAAATTCCAGCTGTGTCGGCCATTATAGCCTACGCGTGAATTATGGACAAATATAGTATTAGAATACGTATATATTTACCATTTTATTGTGATAATAGTTAACCATATTGGCTAGTGGTAACTTATATTTATGTATTTGATGAACCTCAGCCTTGTCAATATTAAAATGTAATATTTATTTAACGATGGAGGCTACATGTTTTTGCATTCCATTGATACCGGTACTGAACCTTCTTTAGCATCAGCGTAAATGGATTATGAACTAGGTTACCATGTAGTGTTAAGAGAAACGGATATCCTTATAATTTAATTGAAAGTTCCTTGAGGAACATGGCTGCCATCGTTCAATGGGCAAGAAACAAAAGCACTTATTTCCAGTGCACTAGTGATAATGGATAGCAATTTCAATTGGTATTGTCCCCTAGATTATGAATATAAGGTATGAAAATCATGTATTATCCATATTAACGAAGTTGTTAGTTTCATAGAGACATGTTCTCGTCTCATTCACTATTAATATAATTACTAGGTAGGACCGCGTTAGCCATATATGCTCCCTTGGTTTTTGTCACGCACAGTGAAATTAGTCATTCGTATGACCGACCTCATGACAGGTGTATTTTGTAGGCCTGTCTTACATGTTGGCAACACGAACGTGACATCAATGTATGTACCTAGGTACGGTAACAGTTGAAGAGACCTCATGCACTTGAGGAACATGGCTGCCATCGTTCAATGGGCAAGAAACAAAAGCACATATTTCCAGTGCACTAGTGATAATGGACAGCAATTTCAATTGGTATTGTCCCCTAAATTATGAATATAAGGTATGAAAATCATGTATTATCCATATTAACGAAGTTGTTAGTTTCATAGAGGCATGTTCTCGTCTCATTCACTATTAATATAATTACTAGGTAGGACCGCGTTAGCCATATATGCTCCCCTGGTTTTTGTCACGCACAGTGGGAATAGTCACACAGTCAAAGAAAATTTGCAAATTAAGAGTTAAACAAATATTGTTAGTGTTATATATTTCCACACGATACTGCAATTTTTGTAGCAAGAGTATCATGACTTCACTCATAATGTTGCCTGCAGGACGATCTTTCTTATCGGTAAGGTTTACATTTCTGGATGGATGTGTATGTGTCCATTAGCTGGCTTTAACAGTAGGCCTATTTGGGTGGTGGATTCATCTTTTTTCACGAACTGTAGAATTTGTCACAATTTGAAAAGCCACACAGGAGGTTGCATGCAGATGATACACAGGGAAAATATCAACCACGTAAGCATAAAATGCTTGTCGATAATATATTCAATGGTACACTGGCATTCATAGGTTCATGGTTTTTGGCAACTTGTGCTAAATTTCAGCATTCCACAGAGCATACGTACAGCTATTGTGAATCACCAGGATTAGGTTTTGAAATCAATAACATCAATAGAAGCAAGGCATGCAACACTGTTTAAACATAAGTTATTGGGTAAGCTCAAATTATCTTGTTCTGCCATTTTCCATACCGTACTCAACAGCAGTGAGTTCCTGAGTTCTTAGCCTCATGTAAAATCTACATTATGTTGCAGATTGCCATCTGCCGTAGGAGTTATTGCACTTGAATTGGATATACTGGTCAAGGCCTGCATCCAGGAGAGACTGGCATCCTCCCCCATATGATTGGAGAAATAAATCAGTGATAGAAATAAAAGGATATAGAAGGTTGACTATTGACATGTATCACAGATAGAACTGTCCTCCTGGTGCCTGAGGGCTACAAGATGTGACTTGCATAGGGTGAAGAGAACATTAACTTTTATGTAGTCATAAATTTCAGTGGCATTCATTTGATTTATTTGTGGACAGTGCAATGACTATACTCCATGTAACTTATAGGTGTATAGCAAGTGTCTTTCTCATCTTATGGTAAAAGCATAAAACATTTTTTTATGCGACATCTTATGCAAAACGAACTGGAATGCTGTATGTCATCTCATAGAATGAGATCTTACCCCACAAATTTTATTGCACATATTCATTTTTCTACCTTTATGTAATTCAGGCATTGAAACATTGCTAGCCTGTTGTGGTGGACATATTTCATATTATGATTATGATTTCATTCTCTTCAGGAAATGTAGGCCTACTGTAGTTCTCAAATCATTTATTACTAATGATTAATGTTATCCATTTTTCTTGTTCATCTTTCACTTCATGTAAATAGTTTCTAAAATATGATTGTGTAATGAATGCATGGTTTATTGTTTAACTGTAACAACAGATATTGAGGTTATAATGGAAACATCATAGTCTAGATCTAAAGTTGTATAAAATTTTGTAATTTTAAATAGCCCATTATGTCTTCCCGAACTTTACAAATTTACAAATTAATATCTAGTGATACCTGCCAAATTGTGAAGTAATGAGCTGTCTTAGATATCGGTACTTTTTGAAGTGATATTTTAGCCATGTTTTCATAAATTTCAATCAAAGAGTGCCATATCCACGAGGTATGTAGGCAACCCGATTAGAGTCCCTGGCTGTGTCAAGAGATCAGTATCCAGCCATCCTGAGTCGCTGTTTACATATGGTAGGGTGGCTAGGTCCTTTCCACTCCTCCTCCTGCCACAGCATCCGGTAGGCTCCCATTTAGTATCACGGCGCTGGGACACCAGACCAAGACTTCAAAATTCTTGACAGCCAAGAATTGTACATGACCTCCGGGGTGACAGCCAACAGTGCTAGTCACTGTGCCATGAGGTGGCCCATAAAATGTTATACACTATCTATAATTTAATTCCCTCCTTGTTTCCTTTCCTTGGTGTACGGTACTGTATATTTACCAGAACACAATCATAGTAAAGAGTACCTGTATTAATCTTACATCCTACTCATGCTATTGGTGATCATGATAATAATATTATTACAGCAATGAAGTAACAATAAAAAACATGTAAATTGGAATTTTTTAAAAATAATCTTAAATATTGTTCTGTAAAACTCACAAATTTTCTGCAGAAATGACACATAGAAAGCCTATGGAGATTTCAGTTGAGTTGAGAAAATCCCTATTTGAAAGAATGAAAAAGTACTGGAAAATGCGCAAGAACCAAGCAGTACTACCTTCAAAGAAGAAGTGATAGTGGAACGACTCAAGTGGTCCAATGTGACCAATCAAGATTAATAATAATAATAATAATAATAAAAGAAAGGAGCTAAAACTATGCCGAGTAGATTTTGTCACTATCTGCTTGTGCGCAAGTTGTAAATGTATTTGCTGGTACTAGTACTAAAAGGTTCTGTTTGTTGTTGATTAATTGAGGGGCTTTGCAACGTGTAGCCCCATGTTCTTGGGTGTGTGTGGAATTTGTCTGATAACCTGTGCCACTGTGATGGCTCTTAGTGTGTGAATTTGTAATTCAGATGATATTTGGGAAGGTGGCGGCCATGGCCTTCAGTTAAGAACTATCCCGGCACTTGCCTGGAGTAGTAGTGGGAAACCACGGAAAACCACTTCCAGGATGACCGAGGTGTAAATTGAATCCACCCCTTCTCAGTTTGGGGCAGATGACCTCTTGGTTCCGCCCCTTAAAACGAGGCTGCGTGTACACCGTTCCAGACCTTAGTCCACAAATACATTTCTTGGCAGAGCCTGTAATCGAACCCGGGACTCTGCGGTGATAGCCTAGAGTGCTAGCCACTACGTAACGAGGCGGGCACTTCTAAAATAGGATCCGATCATGATTCCTAGTTAAATCAACAGTACCATATTTTGTGTTGTGACTTACGAATGTTCGTAGTCCCTGTCCTGTCATTCTCTGTCAAAACATAACACTCCACACACACCATGAAGTATCGTTTCGTATGCTTCTCGGCCAAGTGGAAGAATATAATTTAGCGTTGGTATGCTGAGTCCAGCAGTGGAATATAAAATTTATCACACTGAGAACAGCGCATAATACGATGCATTTCGTCTGCTCAAACCTACCGGACTACACTGTGTGACGTCACCCACGGAGCGCGCAGGCTTGTAGTATAGAAGGTGTTGACCACATGCGGACAAAAGTTTAATGTGATAAGGAATTTGAAGAGACACGTGATGATCCATACTGGGGAGAAGCCATACACCTGTAGCACATGCGGAACCAAAGTAACCGATAAAGGTGATTTGAAGAGACACATGTTAACCCATACTGGGGAGAAGCCATACACCTGTAGCACATGCGAAAACAAATTTACACGCATAGGTCATTTGAAGAGACACATGCTAACCCATACTGGAGAGAGACCCTTCTCGTGTAGTACATGCGGAGCCAAATTTGCCTGTAAGACTCTTCTTAAGAATCACATGTTTACCCATTCTGGGGAGAAGCCGTTCTTGTGTAGCACATACGGAGCTAAATTTGCCTTCAAACTTGGATTGAAGAGACACATGTTAACTCATAGTCGTGAAAAGACAAAGTAGAATATGCCAAACCAAATTTGTTGGGACATTTGAAGGTACACCTATACCCATACCTGTGTAGCAGATTTCATGAGAGACATCTTATCCCTCTTGATGCCAAGTGAATATGCTAAAATTACCAATCGAAGCGTAGTGATATTACAAGTGTTACAAATTACCTCCCACCTATATTTTAAGATAGTGTGTTGGTATTTTTTTCTCTGCCAGGTAAACAAACTATTCAGAAACTTAAAGCTAAATAATTACAATTTCCTTCATTTGGGTATTAATAAATTCTGTAAAAATGATCATGTGAGAAAGAAAATAATTGGAAATCTTAATATAAATATGACAGCCTACACAATCTAATTAGTATATTTTGTGAAAGTAATGAACCCGCACAGCGAATAAGGGTCTCCTCGCAATTTTTGTAGTTTTGTGTAAAGTGCGTTTTTGTTGTTTGAATGCGCGCTATGAAGTGAATTTCGTCCAAATTTTAAACGAGTGATCCCTAATATCATATAAACATTGTAGTTTACTTGTGTGGTGCTTCATTGACGACTGAACATAGATATAGGCATATTTTTGTCTATAAAATAGGAGGAAGGACCCCCGTAACAGGTCTTGTGTGCTCGGAGCCCACTCGTTAACAGCCAGCATTTCTTGTGACTGGATTCCTTATTCCATTGAACGGATGGTAATAGCTATATTAATACACACATTGATCTTTGTTGTTTGTGGTTGTTGATTCTTTTAAAGCTTTTGCGACATTGCGGTCATGTAGCCACGTGTATTTGGGTATGTGTCACTGTGATGTCTCACAAACTGTGTTAATTCTAATGGCTCTATTTGTCTGTGTTATCTGTTTTAATTTAAGTAAGGACTGCAGACGATCAATTTCAAGTAGTTCCTACTTTTGCTACCAAATGCTACCGTCAACGACACCTAGCCGCAAAATTGGCAATTAGATGCCACTGCAACTGGCACCTGGCTACGAACGTTGGAACTACAGAGCGTTAATCAAAACTAACCTACAAATTTGACTTCACACAATTGTAGTTAGTGGAAAGTCCTTTTACATGCCATAAATCTATGACATGAGACCGCCGGCTTTACTTCCCCCTCCAAATAAGGGGTTAATGAGGGAATTTTAACGCTCTCAAAAATCCGACGACTTCGGCCGGGTTTGAAACCACGATCTTGGGCATAGAATGAGCATGCTACCGAGGGGTGCGGAGGGGACGCTCAAGTTACTCTTGGGGAACAATTAAAATGTAGTTCTCTTTCTTTTCCACACCTATTGTAACAATCCTATAGTGGTTTTTGTCTTCTGGGTGGGAAGAAACACTATCATATTACTGACATGATTTATGAAGAGTGAAGATTGACAAACATAATTTGGAAAGAGTGAGTCATTTGGGCGTCAGATAATGAGCTAGGTGGGATTTCAATACGTTACCACATTCAAATGACGTCTTCCTTATAAGCGTGGCGATAATGAAACCTATGACAACACCGAATGATGTGAAAAGATACATCTTGCAGAGGGTCTCATTCACACTTCTACACACAGAACGTTAGTGGGCTGCAAACACAGACTTGGATCTCATTCACACTTGTACACACAGAACGTTAGTGGGCTGCATACATAGACTTGGGTCTCATTCACATTTCTACACACAGAACGTTAGTGTGCTGCAAACACAGACTTGGATCTCTAAAAGAACATGTGTTTTGAATGTGTTTAAACATTCTCTCGATTATTCCCCCACAACATTGAGAGCGCGCTGAAGTGTGAGGAGGAGATGGATGCGTATGCACTAGCAACTTTTGGCACCCCTTGGCTACCTGCTTCCCTGCGTTCCAATTCTCATACCAGCATTAAAGATCCTCCATCGTAGAGCTGGGGTTCGAACCTGGAACCTAAGGTGCATGTCTCACAGAACTGAGGATATTACACTAAATTTATATAAATTAGGGATTTAGGGGATTTTGGTGTCTTCCCCCTGAATAGTTTATTTTTTCCGAGTTCATCCTCATGGCAAACAGGACATCGATTATCGTAGAATATATCACGCTAAGACATTACGAGCCACTTTTTCTCTACAGTGGCTGTGAATGGTAGTAACCGCCCTCTTTTAGAAGACTCGGGTTAAATCCCCGTGTTTGCTGTTGAGAATTTAAATCCTGGTACGAGTGTTGGAACAAGGAACACTTAAAATTGTGAGGATAACCGAGGAGTAGATTCCAGGTACCTCCTAAAAATGGTCTTCTCTAGTTTCCCATTTCTATTCCGAACAAATATCGGGATGATAGCCTACCTAACATGCCAAATTCACATTCCCACAAATTCTAGCCCCGCAAACATGTACACTCCCTAGCAATCACCACAAAAACGCAGATTATAAGACACCTCACACACACTCAAGTGCATGGAGCTGATGACAACGATGCCCCGGCTCCCTAAATATAACAACGTAATCTCCAAATTATCAACAGGGATATATTCAAATGTCCCATTCCAAAATTCAGACCTATTAATAAGAAATTCTGGCATGCAGACACCCAGGTGAAAGCACGGAGGTCCTTTTTCAACTCACCCCTTTTGGTTGTATTTTTCTGGAATTATACAGCCATGACGATTTTCATAAGCTTCCCCAGCATCACTCAACATCTTTCTATTAAAATCTTTCCACCTTTGCATGTTCCCTTTACGTCTACGGCCGATATTGTCACGTTTGCTAGCTGACGGAGAGGTCTCCAACTTCCTGACGCCCTCCATCTTGGAATACCAGAGTCCTTCTTCCACGCACGTGGCAATTCAATTGCAAATATCTACCCATAGGAGGCACTTGTGTGCACGTTTAACACGTCATTTCATGCTACATGCGACCAGGTACCTATTTCCATCATAATCTCAAAACAGACCAAGGTGGCGCGGAGTCCCTTATTCGTTGCGCGGGTTCAATTGTTAATATTTATTTAATTGTTTAAAGGAAGGAAGGAAGATTGTGGTTTAACGTGACCGTTAATCTCGAGATCATGAGCCACGGGACCTCCTTTTTACGTGGAATCCGAACCACAGGACATGGCATTTCACTTCGAAAATCTCACATGCATTGACCGGGAATCGAACCCGGACCGCCTTGGTGAGAGTATTTAATTGTTTATAAATATCGCAAGCATAGAGTAATTCTATCAAATAGGTATTGAGTACGATCAATTTCTACAATGATATACGTTTTCAGTCGTCCGACATAAGGAGGATTTTCGTCAGTAAAATCAAAGCCGTCGCCATTAATAGAAAATTCACACACTTCACTTAGCACTAAAACCGTATTTATGTCCCCTTCGCTGAAGGGGCTAGCCACATCTATCACCAAGTATATTAATAAGCTCATATACTTCAGAAGATAACGCACAGGGGAAGTCAGGTGACTGCAGCATGTTCAAAGAATACCTATTATAAATGCAGTTATTCATGGAACTTAAACTTATCGAGATAAGGAATGGTTCCCGCATTGTCTTCGTTACTATAGTTAAATCGCTGTGTGTATGGAAATAAAAGAAAAAGAATTACATAGATCGGCCAGTGGCATTTTATCAGATATTGGCACCATAAGGGCTAATCCATAGCGGCGAGAATCTATAATCTACGAAGATAGATTAGTTTGTGGGAACAATACTATATTTGTTGATAGTATAGTCATATATAAGTTTTGCGGTCCTAAAATGAATAGTTCTTTTTTCAGCCTAATGCATTAATATGTTTCAGTAATAGTTAGCACTCTCACTACGTTTTCTAACTGTTTTTCTTGTACTTTGATTAGTGAGGGCAGTCACTGCAGGTTTGATGGTGTTTTGAAGAGCTATTTGTCTTGTATATTTGGATCTGATGATGCTCCCTTGACGAGCAAAAACATGTCATCTCTTAGTTTTCTCCTTCAATAGTCCTCAATAAAATATATAAATCTTAATCCTTTGTAATTTATTTCAGTTTCTTTTCACATTTTACAGTAATTAGAATGATTCTTATGTTGACCGAATAATAGTACATTATGCAACGAGCCTATAATGGCTATAATTAAGACACGAGTATTTTTATAAAACGAGCGTATGCGAGTTTTATAATTTCCATACGAGTGTCTTAATTACCATTATAGGCGAGTTGCATACGACTGTTTATGTTCGACGATAATTATAACTTTATTATATGTTTTAACATAAATATTCATAAATATCTGTTGAGAGTCAGCTACGGTACTTGAATTTTGTGATCGCAGAGCGAGCGTTGGGTGTTATATCTCTGTCTTTAAAGATCTTTGAACGACCGACGCATGCGCTCTGTGTGCTTGCAATGTCATATGCAGCCATATGTTTACATCAGCCGTCCCTCAGTAATATTGTCACCGGTGTCATTTGAAGACAATGTGCTGTGCAGAAATTAGCGTTGGTGATTTTAAGGTACAGTGCTATTGCTTGTCTCATATTCGCCAGTTTATTTACGGTAACATATGGACGGTGCGTATTCCATGTCGGTAATTTATTATAGTTCGATGTTGTGTTTATGTCCGACATGTTGGATTTTGAGCGCATGCGCGAAGGTATCGTTACCTAATTGGTCAATGAACGAGCTCTGATTGGCTGGAGAAACTGTATCATAATGGAAAACAGTGTTATAATGACCAGCATTATGATACAGTTTTCTGACACGCAATAGTGAGGGTCGAACATAAAGATACAATATTAATTGTTAATATGGCAACACTGTTGAATGGCTTCAAGGCTGTCTTTATTTTTATACTCACAAAGGAATTCAGGACAAACACTTTAGAACATTCTCTGACATTTCCTAGCAAGAAACACGGTTTTATGTTTGACATATGTAAAGCAGATTTTAGATCATTGAAGGTTGATATCTTTCTATTTTGAAGCGTCGCTGAACAGGTAGATTATTGTTAGCAAATACGTTTTTGACTAGAAATGTACACACAAGTGTGTCATAATTCAAATACTACTGGTAGCGTGTCCATACTAGCGCACTCTAGTAGCGGTGATAGTTGTCTAAGAATACGAAAGGTTGAGCAATCTTAGTACAGTGTTGCAACATCAGTAGTTGCAAGTGTGGTGTCAACACCGCATAGGCGAACTCCCGAGGGATACAGTAGTACGTGCTTTTATCATCACCTTGACACAGGCCACGACTTTAATTCCCTAGGGTCCGCTCACAGAGTGCATTTATGTATTAAGCTATTTTAGTCATGTCGGAAAGGAAGGTGAGCTAGCTTGATGGGTAGAGTGTATTTAACACACATTCACATTTATATAGGTTCGGAGACAAGGCAAAAGACGGCCGGGTCCTTTCCCGAAACCTGCTTTGCAGATAAAAAATGGTTCAGTTAGACAAACTACCGCTGATGCTGATATCCCGACAGAGGATCAGGTAGACAAACATCTAAAATTTGAAGCCATTTCAGTAATTTTTTGCAAATATATGATACAGTGAGTGGAGGGGTGTATGGTGTAATTAACATTTGTCACGCATTGAAATGTTTGCAATTATTAACCATGTTGAATGAGTGACGTGATTGAATGTACCATTTGTTCTGGAAACCACAGAATAATAATCGTACGACTTCCAGCGGTAGCAACTTCTGTGTCTGGATACCAGGCTCCATTGTCTAAAGCAGGCGGACGACAGCTAATAGGGAACGTGCAGAGTTCTGTAAAGGCGAGGCTTTATACCAACAAACGAATACTAAATTCCCTCTAACAGAGTTAATTCAGCAGTTTGCTTGTTGGCATTAACCAAAGCGTTTGTGTCAGGATTTGGCTGATTTGTTTGTGCTACGCATCATATTACTCAAGTTTATCATTATTATTATCATTATGATTAATATTATTTCTAATTAGGCTATTTGTCATAGCGGAAAGGTGAAATGTCAAGCGGCCCTTAAAAGCGATCCTGCAGGGTAAGTGGCAAACTGATAAATGTTTCAATATATTCAATACCGGTATATTCTCATATTTCCTGGTCTTCTTTCTTTACTTCATTTGGTATCGAATTCCTCAACAATTTGTATGTTAATATTGTGCCCTTTTCACACCAACTACCAGTATCCAGATGGGCGGATCGCAGCTTCTTCGTGGCCCCAGCTAGGTAAACCACCGAATGAAATGCCTGGTACATGGAATGAGTCGGGACATATAAGACAAAGACGTTACACTACGGAATTAGGACTCTATCCAACAATGGTAGAGTGAGAAACCTGAGCATCTCGGGGCAAATGAGATAAATTGGGCGCCTGTCCTTAATTCCATAGCATGACCTCACCATAATTATTAGGTATCAATAACGCTTGGTTTCTATAAAACGGTGGACAGACAAAACTCTCGTGTCTTACGATTTATTAATATAAAACCTTACAAATACTAATTTAAATACGGACACTCCCGTCCTCAAACAACGACAAAATTAAATAATTGGATTAATTAAACCTTTAACTTCACTATTAAAATAAAATAAATATGAAGAATCCACTATCCTGAATGCCATCTGCATTTCCAAAATAAGTTCGGAGTTTTTAAATGAAATAAAACCCCTAAATTAAAATAATACCATAAGTTTGGTTCATCAAAACTAAATACAATTACTCTTTACGTCACGAGACTCCTTTCTAACTCTATAACAGTATTTACACGATCAGTTGTTATCATTTCCAATTTCATTTAACTATTTACAATTTATCTACAACAGTTTTACAATATATAACTCGTAGCATTGTCTGTCTGTCTGCGGGTTCCACTGCCAGAACGCGTCTATGAACTTCTTGAAAGAAAAAAAAAACAGGAGTTTATGAAAACCGAGAACCACCTACTCAAATTACCTTGCTAGAGTTCGCCGTATTAGTATTAGTCATGGCCGTTCAACAAAGTCTAGCCCATGCTTTAATAATCTAGCTCTCGTTAAATAAAATAAAAATAATAACAATGAAATATTGCTTCAATGCTATTTCCTAATTCGTGCGTTTTCTGTCGAGACATGACCTTCTATAGTCGCCTTTAAACATCAGATTAACGCATCGTTATCTTATACAGCTTCCTCATATACTGTAATACAGACACATGACCTTCTATAGTCGCCTTTAAACATCAGATTAACGCATCGTTATCTTATACAGCTTCCTCATACACTGTAATGCAGACACATGACCTTCTATAGTCGCCTTTAAACATCAGATTAACGCATCTTTATCTTATACAGCTTCCTCATATACTGTAATACAGACACATGACCTTCTATAGTCGCCTTTAAACATCAGATTAACGCATCGTTATCTTATACAGCTTCCTCATACACTGTAATACAGACACACGACCTTCTATGGTCGCCTTTAAACATCAGATTTACGCATCTTTATCTTATACTGCTTCCTCATATACTGTAATACAGACACATGACCTTCTATAGTCGCCTTTAAACATCAGATTAACGCATCTTCATCTTAATCAGCTTCCTCATATAATGTAACGCAGACACATGACCTTCTATAGTCGCCTTTAAACATCAGATTAACGCATCTTTATCTTATACTGCTTCTTCATACACTGTAATACAGACACAAGCCCTTCTATAGTCGCCTTTAAACATCAGATTAACGCATATTTATCTTATACAGCTTCCTCATATACTGTAAGAGAGACACATGACCTTCTATAGTCAACTTTAAACATCAGATTAACGCATCGTTATCTAATACAGCTTCCTCATACACTGTAATACAGACACATGACCTTCTATAGTCACCTTTAAACATCAGATTAACGCATCTTTATCTGATACAGCTTCCTCATATACTGTAATACAAACACACGACCTTCTATAGTCGCCTTTAATATAAGATTAACGCATCTCTATCTTATACAGCTACTTCATACACTCTAATACGGACACATGACCTTCTATAGTTACCGTTAAACATCAGATTAACGCATCTTTATCTTATACAGCTTCCTCATATATTGTAATACAGACACATGCCCTTCTATAGTCGCCTTTAAACATCAGATTAATTCATCTTTATATTATACAGCTTCCTCATACACTGTAATACAGACACATGACCTTCTATAGTTGCCTCTATACATCAGATTAACGCATCATTATCTTATACAGCTTCCTCACACACTGTAATACAGTCACATGGCCTTATATAGTCGCCTTTGAACATCAGGTTAATGCATCTTTATCTTATACAGATTCCTCTTACACTACAGTATAATACAGACACATGAACTCTATAGTCGCTTTCGAACATGAGATTAACGCATCTTTATCTTATACAGCTTCCTCATACACTGTAATACGGTCACATGACCTTCTATAGTCGCCTTTAAACATCAGATTAACGCATCTATATCTTATACAGCTTCCTCATACACTGTAATACAGACACATGACCTTCTATAGTCGCCTTTAAACATCATATTAACGCATCTTTATCTTATAATGCTTCCTCATATACTGTAATACAGACACATGACCTTCTATAGTCGCCCTAAAACATCATATTAACGCATCGTTATCTTATACAACTTCCTCATACGCTGTAATACAGGCACACGACCATCTATAGTCGCCTTCAAACATCAGATTAACTCATCTTTATCTAATTCAGCTTCCTTATATACTGTAAAACAGACACACGACCTTCTATAGTCGCCTTTAAACATCAGATTAACGCATCTTTATCTTATACAGCTTCCTCATATATTGTAATACAGACACATGCCCTTCTATAGTCGCCTTTAAACATCAGATTAATTCATCTTTATATTATACAGCTTCCTCATACACTGTAATACAGACACATGACCTTCTATAGTTGCCTCTATACATCAGATTAACGCATCATTATCTTATACAGCTTCCTCACACACTGTAATACAGTCACATGGCCTTATATAGTCGCCTTTGAACATCAGGTTAATGCATCTTTATCTTATACAGATTCCTCTTACACTACAGTATAATACAGACACATGAACTCTATAGTCGCTTTCGAACATGAGATTAACGCATCTTTATCTTATACAGCTTCCTCATACACTGTAATACGGTCACATGACCTTCTATAGTCGCCTTTAAACATCAGATTAACGCATCTATATCTTATACAGCTTCCTCATACACTGTAATACAGACACATGACCTTCTATAGTCGCCTTTAAACATCATATTAACGCATCTTTATCTTATAATGCTTCCTCATATACTGTAATACAGACACATGACCTTCTATAGTCGCCCTAAAACATCATATTAACGCATCGTTATCTTATACAACTTCCTCATACGCTGTAATACAGGCACACGACCATCTATAGTCGCCTTCAAACATCAGATTAACTCATCTTTATCTAATTCAGCTTCCTTATATACTGTAAAACAGACACACGACCTTCTATAGTCGCCTTTAAACATCAGATTAACGCATCTTTATCTTATACAGCTTCCTCATACACTCTAATACGGACACATGACCGTCTATAGTCGCCTTTAAACATCAGATTAACGCATCTTTATCTTATACAGCTTCCTCATATACTGTAATACAGACACATAACCTTCAATAGTCACCTTTAAACATCAGATTAACGCATCGTTATCTAATACAGCTTCCTCATACACTGTAATACAGACACATGACCTTCTATAGTCGCCTTTAAACATCAGATTAACGCATCTTTATCTTATACAGCTTCCTCATATACTGTAATACAGACATATGCCCTTCTATAGTCGCCTTTAAACATCAGATTAATGCATCTTTATCTTATACAGCTTCCTCGTACACTGTAATACAGACACATGACCTTCTATAGTCGCCATTAAACATGAGATTAACGCATCCTTATCTTATACAGCTTCCCCATATACTGTAATACAGACACATGACCTTCTATAGTCGCCTTTAAATATCAGATTAACGCATCGTTATCTTATACAGCTTCCTCATACGCTCTAATACGGACACATGACCTTCTATAGTTACCTTTAAACATCAGATTAACGCATCTTTATCTTATACAGCCTTCTCATATACTGTTATACAGACACATGACCTTCTATAGTCGCCTTTAAACATCAGACTAACGCATCGTTTTCTTATACAGCTTCCTCATACACTGTAATACAGGCACACGACCTTCTATAGTCGCCTTTAAACAACAGATTAACGCATATTTATCTTATACAACTTCCTCATATACTGTACTACAGACACACGACCTTCTATAGTCGCATTTAAACATCAGATTAACGCATCTTTATCTTATACAGCTTCCTCATACACTCTAATACAGACACAATACCGTATATAGTCGCCTTTAAACATCAGATTAACGCATCGTTATCTTTTACAGCTTCCTCATATACTGTAATACAGACACATGACCTTCTATAGTCATCTTTAAACATCAGATTAACGCATCGTTATCTTATACATCTCGCTGAGGGGCGTGGGGGCTCAGCGGTCTAGCTGTATGCCTCTCACCAAGGCGGTCCGGGTTCGATTCCCGGTCAATGCATGTGAGATTTTCGAAGTGAAATGCCATGTCCTGTGGTTCGGATTCCACGTAAAAAGGAGGTCCCGTGGCTCATGATCTCGAGATTAACGGTCACGTTAAACTACAAGCTTCCTTCCTTTTTTTTTCTTATACATCTTCCTCATACACTGTAATACAGACACATGACCTTCTTTAGTCGCCTTTAAACATCAGAATAACGCATCTTTATCCTATACAGCTTCCTCATATACTGTAATACAGACACATGCCCTTCTATAGTCGCCTTTAACCATCAAATAATTGCATCTTTATCTTATACAGCTTCCTCATACACTGCAATACAGACACATGGCCTTCTATAGTCGCCTTTAAACATGAGATTAATGCACCTTTATCTTATGCAGCATCCTCATACACTGTCATACAGTCACATGACCTTCTATAGTAGCCTTTAAACATCAGATTAACGCATCTTTATCTCATACAGCTCCCTCATACACTGTAATACAGACACATGACCTTCTATAGTCGCCTTTAAACATCAGATTAACGCATCTTTATCTTATACAGCTTCCTCATATACTCTAATACAGACACATGACCTTCTTTAGTCGCCTTTAAACATCGGATTAACGCATCTTTATCTTATAAAGCTTCCTCATACACCGTAATACAGACACATGACCTTCTATAGTCGCCTTTAAACATCAGATTAACGCATCTTTATATTATACAGCTTCCTCATATACTGTAATACAGACACATGACTTTCTATAGTCGCCTTTGAACATCAGATTAACGCATCTTTATCTTAATCAGCTTCCTCATATAATGTAACGCAGACACATGACCTTCTATAGTCGCCTTTGAACATCAGATTAACGCATCTTTATCTTATACTGCTTCCTCATACACTGTAATACAGACACATGACCTTCTATAGTCGCCTTTAAACATCAGATTAACGCACCTTTTTCTTATACAGCTTCCTCATATTCTGTAAAACAGATTCATGTGGAATAGATCTTCACATCTCCACAAGGTTCAGTTCCCTAAATATAGCTTCACATTTAAGCTGCCACGAAAATTCAAAAACAATAACTTTCCACTTATTAACTCTGTTACAAATATTCCCATCGTCAACATAATCGATTGGATTCCACTTTCCAATATAAAATACGTTTTTTCATGCTCCATTATTAAAACAATGCGCTCTTCCAACAATTAAAAATCTGCAGAATATCTCCCTCGTACGTAAGACATCATTCACATACTAGCAGTACTTCAACATTCATCATTACAAGTTAATAATAATACCTCCCTGCTTGTCGTTCATAATTGTTGCAATCAACAATTCTTAAATTCACTCTCCACATTCTAATGCAATCTGCATTTCCTACTCAAAGTGCTTTTAATGTACCATTTGAACAAGTATAGTCCTTACAGTTCGTTTTAGTATTTAACAAAACCTTTATTGAGTTTCTGTCGTCGCATTTACAATTGACTTCTGGGTACTATTAAGTTCTGGTATCGTTTGTTACTCAAGAAATCTCAATGATTTTCGTTTAAAAATTGACAGTCATAATATTGTCCTGTTATACCATGTCTATCTCGCATTACTTTAATGTTCAAATAAGAACCAATATAAAATCAAGTCTTGCACACTTACAAGGACACTATCTAATTCCTACTTCCTACAAAAATACGATCGGTTAAGCACATCTCCCATCAAAATATTAACGAAATATCTAATCGCACACAAAAACTAGTAGTTACGGTAAAATCTACCTCAATAAAATCTCGCTCGTCGATGATTAAAAATCAAATCTAAATTCATAAATATTTACGAAGTCCAAATACTAAATATTGTTGTAGCTTTTATGGGATATAACTAAGTCGTAAGGGGTGCGGGGTTTTGTATGTGTGCGTGTATGAGTCACCTACGGTGATGTGAATATAGCTGATGGTTTGATCAAGTGTTACAATTTGAGAGCCTCTAGACGCTTGGCACATCTGGTAACTACGGGGGGTTAAGGTGCTCCTAGTTGAGGATTAAAACCGGGCTACTTTCTAAGTAAAAGCGAGAGAGAACGCGCACGGTCGCTAGACGGACAACCGCTTGCTCTATGCCTGGAGACGAGCTGTCCACAATGCGATGTGGGCGAGCAGGTTGCTAACAGCGATGACTCAACAGGATCTGAGTCGCATGGGCAAATGGTGAGCGTACAATAAATATAGACAAGAGGATAGTTGTGATGGAATGTGGAAGTTTAATAAAATCACTTTGGAGAAGTGAGTAGACTTCTCCAATTAAATGTAGTGCAGTAGCCCACAAGTTACAATGCAAGATGAAGGTGATTACAAGTTTAACGGGGGAGGTGTATGGATAGGAAATAACAGTGGGATCACCCGTTCGTACACTTACTTGTATTCGGTGGTCGGCGTCCAGAGCTTCCGCTGGTACTAGCGCGGTGTCGTCGGCAGACAAGACAACGAGCCCTTGAGGTTGTACCCGATACCTAGTTGAGGCTATCGGCTACGCCAGCAGACATTAAGCCGTAGTTGAGATTTTGAGAAGAGTTGTGAAAAGATAGCGCTCAGATCGAGTCAAGAGGAATGTCAAGATGACGTACAAGGTCTAGGATTAAGAAGGCACTGACATCAGTAAGCAGATGAAATTATGGATGGAAATATGAAGCTTTATTAAGATCTATATGGAACATGGTATTTAAACATCTCAGAAGAGAAGATATAACATTCATTATATATGGTAATAATTTGAAGGAAGACAGATAACCCTTAAGTTATTGTATAACTTAATAGCCGAGATGATCGGGGTTCGAGATTATATTTGTGACGCAAGACCACAGAGGTGGGGAGAACGTCACGTGACTGCGCCAGGGAGGTTCAGGTCAATGCAGTCCAGAGACAGTCAGTCGAGCTCCGTGAGCAAGAGAGTCAAGTACAGTTAGCACGGCAGTCGAATTCAGAGAGCGAACTGAGTGGGACATGCGCCGAGCGTATGGTAAAAGTCGCGCGGTGAGCAGCATTTGTCACGGAAAGTGAAAGCGACAAGTTTTAACTTCACCAAGCAGCGAACGAAAAGTAGGTCAGTGAGCCAGGCAGATACCCGCAGTAGGCAGCGTGAAGACCGGTTACAGAGCCAGCTGTACGAGCCAAGCAAGCATAGAAGGCCGGGGTTTAGAACAGCACTGTAAAACGAGTAGTTGGAGACCTTTATTTCAAGCTGCATTTTGGTAACGCAGAACATCATAGCAGAGCGGCATGGCGAGGCCAGCTTTAGGCGGAGAGTATTCTAGAGCATTGCAGTAGGGACGAGCGGGTTATTTCCAATTTTATACACAAGCATTATGATAGAAGCTGAACTTCATTATAACATTGAGTTGGAACATTTATTCAGTAATTGAATTGTAAATGCAGATAGTTACGAGATACTGCAACTGTGAACTTCAGATGAACATAGTTATTCACTGACATTACGACTATGCATTTCATAACGCATTCCAAGTAAAATTATCGATTTTAGGCAAATGAAATGTTTCAAGCAAATGCACTTATGAACATTGGCGTGCATTAATGCAATTCTTTCTTATGAAGTGTTATAAATCACCGAGTACGAACACAGATACAGGGTGTTTCATAAACTTAGACACTCTCATATAAAATTTTATTTTCTAAAAGTGAGACTTAGCAGTTATTGGAGATTGAATTTTCAACACTCAAACCGAACATTGTATGGAACAGGGGCGTAACGTAGAAGAGGGATATGGGGTACGCTGTTTCCATGAACTTTTTCGTGAGGATTTGGACAGTATCCGCTATGGATAACCAGCAGTTTATCATGTCGGAGTAAACGCAGACAGAGACGCGATGGCACCACAGAGCGATGGATTCGATTCCTGAAGAAGAGGAGGTCCAGCTGATTCACTTGGGATTCGAAGGCAATCGTCATTGCGTGGGTGGAATGATATTCACGCCGATCTTTCGAGAAATTCATTACATAAGGAAAATCGACGATCTTTGAAATTTAATAACAGCTGATTATGAGAAGGTACTGTAAGAGTTATAACTTCCTGATACGATTATTTTCATGAATACTGGGCACACATGTATATTTTTCTAATAGGAGTGATACGATTATTTAGACATGGCTTTGACTTTATATGCTTCAATTTTTGCTAGAATATGGCGTGACCATATGATATGGCAGGCATCATTATACGAAATTCTCACCATTGGTTGGCTTTATTAAGCAGATGTTAGGTCTTTTAGACATTTTTCCAGCAAGGATAGTTTTCATGAATAGATTTTTTTGTGTGACGAGTATTTCGAACTCGTGATCTGCAATTGATTATCTAAAATTACTTCGTCAGTTCATTGCATACTAGCGAGTGTGTATTATTCATCAGTAGGGATTTTTTCCATTGGATTGTTTGGAGATAATAAGATGTTATTCACTTTAGTGAATGAATATCGCTTTTATATGACAACTAGAGACTTGTTGATTCCTATCTGGTACATTCACTCATTTAGTCTTCGAGATGGGGTCTTTCGTATTTATACGATTGTATGGTGGTTAATCATCTTACCCATCGCTCAGGGCACTATCATGTTAGTCGACGGGGCGAGGTCTTTCGTATTTATACGATTGTACGGTGGTTACTCATCTTACTTGCCATTGAGGGACTCATTTTTATCATCCGAGTTTACATGAGATTGTAAGAGAATCAAACAAGGAACTACTAGTCACATATCAGTCGAAATTTTGTTAAATAAATGAAAGATAAATGTCAACAAGGTTACATTTGTAATTCTTGTTTGCCAATCCAACATTTTGTTGCTTTACTCTTATGAGAGTACTTTCAGTTTAACAGCTGTTATAGCTGATGCTTTAGATGCTTTTTATAATTGTGTTTGATACCTTTGAGAAGGATTTAAAGTAATTGAATCTTGTAAGATGAATCATTAATGGTCAGATTTAATTTAAGGCAGATCAGTATTGCAGATTTTGATATGAGAGATTATAGCACATTGGTGTTTTTCTGTGATGTGAATTATGAGAATGTAATATTTTTTCCAATTGTTTAAGAAGTTGTCTAGATGTGATCAGAGTAATTACAGTTATTGGAGATTGTGTGCGTTGATAATTTGAAGCCAGTTATATATTTTTTTGTAGATCATGCAACATGGTTAAGTGAAGTTTGTGATTGGCATTTTGTGGAAGTTGCCAAGTGATAGTTGCAATGTTGCTAATGTATTTTGAGGCAGATATGAGGTTGTCGAACCCAGTCTAGCGTAATTGTTGAGATTCATGCTGTATGTGCTGAATATTTATGGAGTTTTGTGGAATAATTGTGGTATTCAAATGTGATATTTGAAGAAGTGAGGATATATAATGTAGTTGTGGATAATTAGATCTAACGTGATGTCGTGAAGGCAATTATATTTTTTGGCATGATAATTAAATACGAGATATAACTTGGAAGTGATAAAACTGTAAGACAACGTTCTATAACCCATATTAAACAATTTGTTAGGAAATTAAACAAATACATAAATTTGATGATACAAGATTTTCTGATAATAATAATTAATGAAATAATAATCTGAGAATTAAGCATATTAACGATCTGACCTAATGAAATAAAAATCAGAATGACTAGATGAAATAATAAAAATCTAAATAACCAGAAGAATAAAATTTAAATAAATTGATAAATTAAATTTTGGAATAAATCAACGAATTAAATAAATGGATGAATTAAAGATTGGATAAATAAACTGATTTAAATAAGTTAATAGATGATTGAATAAATGATGAATAACTGAATTAGAAGGTGATAATTAATTAAAGAAGCTGATGATTAATGAATTTATATGGATTAAAATAAATTTAATTGAGATATAATTTGAGGAATTGCAACTTGAGTTGAGGATTTAAATGATTTAATGGTGATGAGTTAATGATTCTGACAGGAATATGTTGAATTTTGAGATGAGAATTAATGTGAGAAATATTTAACTTTGATGATGATGATGATGATCACAACCAATGGGCCGTGGATTTTCTGTAATTCACAAACAAGCAATCTGTAATGACAATGTAAATAGTGTAAATTAATTATTCGATGTTTAGGAGCATTTTACTAACGTATTCAACATATAAATTATGCCATGCAAGCCATAAATTACGTGATGTTAAAAATATGTGATTATAATGTGTATGTTTAGACAGATTAATAATTTTTTCAAATCCACATTCATGATGTTAATTTAAAGAGAAATTAGGTCTCAGGTATCACAAATGTCAGTGACGAAAGACATAGTGCTACAGTGATCCTGAGAACCCAAGAGAACTTTAGAGAATTTTCCTGTTTTATGTGGATGAAATATTTTTGATTAGAAAAGAGATGGTTCGATTTTTGGACAATGACAATTTAACGTTGGCATTCGACCATACTCTCAGGTAGGATGAATATTTAAAATGTCTGTCTGACTATCAAAGTGAAATAAATTTGTTTTTATCTTAGTTGTGATCTGATGATGGTGTGATTTTCCTTTTTCTTTCCTTGTCTTGATTAAGGCTTAACCGGAAAGGATGTGGTTTGCTAGGAGTTCATTTGATGGCTCCCATTTATATTTGCATTTATTTTATTAAACTTAAGCCCGTAACGACGCTAGAGATACTTTGTCTCGTGTTACCCACTGCTTTTTCGATGTCTCAGCTGAATTTCCGACACATTCCTTATTTGACTAGAGGTTCATTTAACTCCGCTCTGTCCTGGAACTCCAGGAATGCGATGTAATAGCAGATGGGTCATCGCATCCCCAGGACGAACGGGTACAGAGAGAGAGGGAGAATTGGCTTTACCCACCTGTGGGGCTTCGATTTTGTTTATTCTATGGAATCACATCAGATCTAGATTACTGAGAGATTGATCTCAGGTTCATTTAATTGTGTGATAAAATTTATTAAACTTAGTCAGACAATATACTTTTGTGCTCATTCCAGTGTTCATATTAATCGTATTAGTATTATATCATATTAGTTAGAAGTCATTTTTCCTATACCCAAGTGAATGCAGGAATTGAGACATTGTGATGTGTTGTTGTCTAACGTCTCTGAATAAAACGTCAATTGAAAATATAATTATGTTGCCGGAAGATTTAGCTAAGGTGTTAGGAGAGTTACAGAGTGGCATGTCTGGTATTGCAGAAACTATTTCTAAAATGGAAACAGAAGTTAAAGAACAGATACATAGTTCAGAAGCTAGGTCAGAAGCTAGATGTAAAGAAAATGTGCAATCATTACAGACTAGTAACGAAGGTAATCTGAAAGACAGTTTAAAGTCATTAGAGACCAGATTACAGTCAACTAGTGAAGATAATTTAAAGACATTAGAGACCAGATTACAGTCAACTAGTGAGGATAATTTAAAGTCATTAGAGACTAGGTTACAGTCAAATAGTGAAGACAATTTTAAATCATTAGAAGAAAGATTACAGTCAAATAGTAAAGATGAGTTGATGTCATTGGAAACTAGATTACAGACTAGTACTGAAAGTCATTTGAAAGCTAGTGAAGCTAACTTGGAGGATAGTTTTAAATCATTGGAAGAGAAATTACAAACTCGTAGTGAAGAAACTAACACAGAGTTGGAAAACAAGTTAACTAGGTTGGAGAATAGATTAACTTTAAAGAATAATGAAATGCTTTAGAATTTACAATTAGTTATAATTGCAGTAAATATGAAAGGAGAGGAAAATGTTCAAATATTAAGAAAGAATATTATTGAATTAGAAAGTAGAGGAGAAGAAAACATTCTTACTTTAAGAACAGACGTTATGTCTATACAGAAAGACATTAAATCGGATGTATCGAAGTTGAGATTCGACATTGATGGTTTAGTGGCAGATGTAGGCAAAATTCAAGAGTGGTCTACCGAAGTATCTTTCGAAACTAAAATCAAAGGTCTAGAGATGAATCTAGGTAATGAGATCAAAGATTTAAAGACAGTAATTGGGACCATTAAAGAGGAAGTCTTAGGAGAGGTTAATTCTAATTTAAAATCATTAGAGAATCAATTGCAGAAAGATATTAGGAAAATGGATGATGATATAGAGCAAAATGTTAATGAAAACTTAGCTTTATTCAAAAATAGAGTCGGTGCAATCGTGGAAGAACGGTATAGTGAGGTCGATGCCGAAGCAAAAGAAAAACGTGCAGGATTAGATGAAAAATTAATCGCAGGTATGGCGAAATTAGAAGCGAGATTTACGGAGAACAAGGAAGCGATGAAGATAGATTCATCTCTATTTAGAACAGATGTTGATCTGTTAAAGGAACAAGTCGCGTCAGTAAAGAATACATGCGAAGACAAGATAGACAAGTTGAGAACGATTTAGACGAGAGTAACAAAACGCAGAATGTTACGTCGTTAGACGAGTTGAAGACTCAGGTCAAGACCGTAGAGAAACTGGCAGATAATAGGATAACTAAACTAGAATCTATGATTAATAGTTTCTCAAGTCAAAATATTACATCAGGGGAAATATCGATAAATCAGACACCGATAGACCGCAGTATGGGTAATCAAGATGTTAGCATGGGAGAAGACCGTCAAATGCAACAGAATATGACATTCGAAAGGGCAAGTTCAACCCCTCAGGATAATCCGAGTTCGAATAGGAGTACGTTGGGTACAAGTGAACGATACTCAGGTCCAGTTACCATTATCAGAAATCTGGATGACAAGCCAAGGAAGTTTTCAGGAAACACAGGAGTCACACCAGTCGAATTTCTGCGAGATATTCGCGACTACATGGCGGAACATAGAGTAGCCAAGGAGAGAGAACTAAGGATAGTCGAACGCGCCTTAGACGGGCCTGCGTTAACTTGGTTTAGTGCATTCAGGAGCAATTTTGCGAATATGGAGCAATTTGCAATGGCATTCTTAAGGAGATTTGGGAGTGCAGAGGATCAGCTGAACGTAAGAGCAGAAATGTACTCGAAGCGTTATTCTACGTCACATCCGACGCATTATGCCAATTATTTTACTTCACAATTGGCTAAATTACAGTTTCTGATTCCTCCATTGCCAGAAGAAGAGCTTTTGTAAGCTATAGCGAGACAGTTACCGATTGAGGTACAGCGTTCACTCATAGCATCGGGAGCAAACACACTTGAGCACTATGACGACATTTTACGGCGATTAGACTACACAAGCGCTCAAGTTACACCTAGAAATGCAAGAAACGACACTCGAAACACGCAAGAGGTGAATGTGGTAGTCGTTGAAAACGCAGCTCAGACGGACAGGAGAGATTACTGGGAAAACAGAAGGAACGAAGGAAATCGAGGAAACATCCATAACGTTCATGGAAATGAACGATATAGAGGACCATATGAGAGGCCATACGATCAGGACGCAAGAGCCAGCCGATACAGAAACTATAATCAGAATTCCAGATACCAAGATAGGAATAGATACAACAATAGATATCGTGGTAGAAACAACTGGAGCCAAGGTCAACAGTATAATCGGAACGACAGGCAGGATGGCCGAAGAAATGAGCCAAATGAAATACGAGATAATCGTGAATATGAGAGATGGAGGTAAGAAAGTAGACAGCCTAGTACACCACCCGAGGAGACAGTCAGAGATGTCAATCGATCAAACACGAGTGATGAAGGAAGAAATAGACGTCAAAGTAATACAGAATCAAGATGCTAATCATTGGAAATCAATCATCATTGTTGAGAGTCAGAAAGTACCATCATGCTGAATAAGAGGATTGTAGAGCTATCGTGTACATGTGTTATGTATAGAATGCCTGAGAGTGTATTTTTTTTCCTCAATCCTGATTTAAAAAAGGAGATGTACGGGAGAGATGTACCCGATACCTAGTTGAGGCTATCGGCTACGCCAGCAGACATTAAGCCGTAGTTGAGGTTTTGAGAAGAGTTGTGAAAAGATAGCGCTCAGATCGAGTCAATAGGAATGTCAAGATGACGTAGAAGGTCTAGGATTAAGAAGGCACTGACAGCAGTAAGCAGATGGAATTATGGATGGAAATATGAAGCTTTATTAAGATCTATATGGAACATGGTATTTATACATCTCAGAAGATAAGATATAACATGCATTATATATGGTAATAATTTGAAGGAAGACAGATAACCCTTAAGTTATTATATAACTTAATAGCCGAGATGATCGGGGTTCGAGATTATATTTGTGACGCAAGACCACAGAGGTGGGGAGAACGTCACGTGACTGCGCCAGTGAGGTTCAGGTCAATGCAGTCCAGAGACAGTCAGTCGAGCTCCGTGAGCAAGAGAGTCAAGTACAGTTAGCACGGCAGTCGAATTCAGAGAGCGAACTGAGTGGGACATGCGCCGAGCGTATGGTAAAAGTCGCGCGGTGAGCAGCATTTGTCACGGAAAGTGAAAGCGACAAGTTTTAACTTCACCAAGCAGCGAACGAAAAGTAGGTCAGTGAGCCAGGCAGATACCCGCAGTAGGCAGCGTGAAGACCGGTTACAGAACCAGCTGTACGAGCCAAGCAAGCATAGAAGGCCGGGGTTTAGAACAGCACTGTAAAACGAGTAGTTGGAGAACTTTATTTCAAGCTGCATTTTGGTAACGCAGAACATCATAGCAGAGCGGCGTGGCGAGGCCAGCTTTAGGCGGAGAGTATTCTAGAGCATTGCAGTAGGGACGAGCGGGTTATTTCCAATTTTATACGCAAGCATTATGATAGAAGCTGAACTTCATTATAACATTGAGTTGGAACATTTATTCAGTAATTGAATTGTAAAGGCAGATAGTTACGAGATACTGCAACTGTGAACTTCAGATGAACATAGTTATTCACTGACATTACGACTATGCATTTCATAACGCATTCCAAGTAAAATTATCGATTTTAGGCAAATGAAATGTTTCAAGCAAATGCACTTATGAACATTGGCGTGCATTAATGCAATTCTTTCTTATGAAGTGTTATAAATCACCGAGTACGAACACAGATACAGGGTGTTTCATAAACTTAGACACTCTCATATAAAACTTTATTTTCTAAAAGTGAGACTTAGCAGTTATTGGAGATTGAACTTTCAACACTCAAACCGAACATTGTATGGAACAGGGGCGTAACGTAGAAGAGGAATATGGGGTACGCTGTTTCCATGAACTTTTTCGTGAGGATTTAGACAGTATCCGCTATGGATAACCAGCAGTTTATCATGTCGGAGTAAACGCAGACAGAGACGCGATGGCACCACAGAGCGATGGATTCGATTCCTGAAGGAGAGGAGGTCCAGCTGATTCACTTGGGATTCGAAGGCAATCGTCATTGCGTGGGTGGAATGATATTCACGCCGATCTTTCGAGAAATTCATTACATAAGGAAAATAGACGATCTTTGAAATTTAATAACAGCTGATTATGAGAAGGAACTGTAAGAGTTATAACTTCCTGATACGATTATTTTCATGAATACTGGGCACACGTGTATATTTTTCTAATAGGAGTGATACGATTATTTAGACATGGCTTTGACTTTATATGCTTCAAATTTTGCTGGAATATGGCGTGACCATATGATATGGCAGGCATCATTATACGAAATTCTCACCATTGGTTGGCTTTATTAAGCAGATGTTAGGTCTATTAGACATTTTTCCAGCAAGGATAGTTTTCATGAATAGTTTTTTTTTGTGTGACGAGTATTTCGAACTCGTGATCTGCAATTGATTATCTAAAATTAATTCGTCAGTTCATTGCATACTAGCGAGTGTGTATTATTCATCAGTAGGGATTTTTTCCATTGGATTGTTTGGAGATATTAAGATGTTATTCACTTTAGTGAATGAATATCGCTTTTATATGACAACTAGAGACTTGTTGATTCCTATCTGGTACATTCACTCATTTAGTCTTCGAGATGGGGTCTTTCGTATTTATACGATTGTATGGTGGTTACTCATCTTACCCATCGCTCAGGGCACTATCATGTTAGTCGACGGGGCGAGGTCTTTCGTATTTATACGATTGTACGGTGGTTACTCATCTTACTTGCCATTGAGGGACTCATTTTTATCATCCGAGTGTACATGAGATTGTAAGAGAATCAAACAAGGAACTACTAGTCACATATCAGTCGAAATTTTGTTAAATAAAGTAACGATAAATGTCAACAGGGTTACATTTGTAATTCTTGTTTGCCAATCCAACATTTTGTTGCTTTACTCTTATGAGAGTACTTTCAGTTTAACAGCTGTTATAGCTGATGCTTTAGATGCTTTTTATAATTGTGTTTGATACCTTTGAGAAGGATTTAAAGTAATTGAATCTTGTAAGATGAATCATTAATGGTCAGATTTAATTTAAGGCAGATCAGTATTGCAGATTTTGATATGAGAGATTATATCACATTGGTGTTTTTCTGTGATGTGAATTATGAGAATGTAATATTTTTCCCAATTGTTTAAGAAGTTGTCTAGATGTGATCAGAGTAATTACAGTTATTGGAGATTGTGTGCGTTGATAATTTGAAGCCAGTTATATATTTTTTTGTAGATCATGCAACATGGTTAAGTGAAGTTTGTGATTGGCATTTTGTGGAAGTTGCCAAGTGATAGTTGCAATGTTGCTAATGTATTTTGAGGCAGATATGAGGTTGTCGAACCCAGTCTAGCGTAATTGTTGAGATTCATGCTGTATGTGCTGAATATTTATGGAGTTTTGTGGAATAATTGTGGTATTCAAATGTGATATTTGAAGAAGTGAGGATATATAATGTAGTTGTGGATAATTAGATCTAACGTGATGTCGTGAAGGCAATAATACTTTTTGGCATGATAATTAAATACGAGATATAACTTGGAAGTGATAAAACTGTAAGACAACGTTCTATAACCCATATTAAACAATTTGTTAGGAAATTAAACAAATACATAAATTTGATGATACAAGATTTTCTGATAATAATAATTAATGAAATAATAATCTGAGAATTAAGCATATTAACGATCTGACCTAAGGAAATAAAAATCAGAATGACTAGATGAAATAATAAAAATCTAAATAACCAGAAGAATAAAATTTAAATAAATTGATAAATTAAATTTTGGAATAAATCAACGAATTAAATAAATGGATGAATTAAAGATTGGATAAATAAACTGATTTAAATAAGTTAATAGATGATTGAATAGATGATGAATAACTGAATTAGAAGGTGATAATTAATTAAAGAAGCTGATGATTAATGAATTTATATGGATTAAAATAAATTTAATAGAGAAATAATTTGAGGAATTGCAACTTGAGTTGAGGATTTAAATGATTTAATGGTGATGAGTTAATGATTCTGACAGGAATATGTTGAATTTTGAGATGAGAATTAATGTGAGAAATATTTAACTTTGATGATGATGATGATCACAACCAATGGGCCGAGGATTTTCTGTAATTCACAAACAAGCAATCAGTAATGACAATGTAAATAGTGTAAATTAATTATTCGATGTTTAGGAGCATTTTACTAACGTATTCAACATATAAATTATGCCATGCAAGCCATAAATTACGTGATGTTTAAAATATGTGATTATAATGTGTATGTTTAGACAGATTAATAATTTTTTCAAATCCACATTCATGATGTTAATTTAAAGAGAAATTAGGTCTCAGGTATCACAAATGTCAGTGACGAAAGACATAGTGCTACAGTGATCCTGAGAACCCAAGGGAACTTTAGAGAATTTTCCTGTTTTATGTGGATGAAATATTTTTGATTACAAAAGAGATGGTTCGATTTTTGGACAATGAAAATTTAACGTTGGCATTCGACCATACTCTCAGGTAGGATGAATATTTAAAATGTCTGTCTGACTATCAAAGTGAAATAAATTTGTTTTTATCTTAGTTGTGATCTGATGATGGTGTGATTTTCCTTTTTCTTTCCTTGTCTTGATTAAGGCTTAACCGGAAAGGATGTGGTTTGCTAGGAGTTCAGTTGATGGCGCCCATTTATATTTGCATTTATTTTATTAAACTTAAGTCCGTAACGACCCTAGAGATATTTTGTCTCGTGTTACCCACTGCTTTTTCGATATCTCAGCTGAATTTCCGACACATTCCTTATTTGACTAGAGGTTCATTTAACTCCGCTCTGTCCTGGAACTCCAGGAATGCGATGTAATAGCAGATGGGTCATCGCATCCCCAGGACGAACGGGTACAGAGAGAGAGGGAGAATTGGCTTTACCCACCTGTGGGGCTTCGATTTTGTTTATCCTATGGAATCACATCAGATTTAAATTACTGAGAGATTGATCTCAGGTTCATTTAATTGTGTGATAAAATTTATTAAACTTAGTCAGACAATATACTTGTGTGCCCATTCCAGTGTTCATATTAATCGTATTAGTATTATATCATGTTAGTTAGAAGTCATTTTTCCTATACCCAAGTGAATGCAGGAATTGAGACATTGTGATCTGTTGTTGTCTAACGTCTCTGAATAAAACGTCAATTGAAAATATAATTATGTTGCCGGAAGATTTAGCTAAGGTGTTAGGAGAGTTACAGAGTGGCATGTCTGGTATTGCAGAAACTATTTCTAAAATGGAAACAGAAGTTAAAGAAGAGATAAATAGTTCAGAAGCTAGGTTAGAAGCTAGATGTAAAGAAAATGTGCAATCATTACAGGCTAGTAACGAAGGTAATCTGAAAGACAGTTTAAAGTCATTAGAGACCAGTTTACAGTCAACTAGTGAAGATAATTTAAAGTCATTAGAGACCAGATTACAGTCAACTAGTGAGGATAATTTAAAGTCATTAGAGACTAGGTTACAGTCAAATAGTGAAGACAATTTTAAATCATTAGAAGAAAGATTACAGTCAAATAGTAAAGATGAGTTGATGTCATTGGAAACTAGATTACAGACTAGTACTGAAAGTCATTTGAAAGCTAGTGAAGCTAACTTGAAGGATAGTTTTAAATCATTGGAAGAGAAATTACAAACTCGTAGTGAAGAAACTAACACAGAGTTGGAAAACAAGTTAACTAGGTTGGAGAATAGATTAACATTAAGGAATAATGAAATGCTTAAGACTTTACAATTAGATATAATTGCAGTAAATATTAAAGGAGAGGAAAATGTTCAAATATTAAGAAAGAATATTATTGAATTAGAAAGTAGAGGATAAGAAAACATTCTTACTTTAAGAACAGACGTTATGTCTATACAGAAAGACATTAAATCGGATGTATCGAAGTTGAGATTCGACATTGATGGTTTAGTGGCAGATGTAGGCAAAATTCAAGAGTGGTCTACCGAAGTATCTTTCGAAACTAAAATCAAAGGTCTAGAGATGAATCTAGGTAATGAGATCAAAGATTTAAAGACAGTAATTTGGACCATTAAAGAGGAAGTCTTAGGAGAGGTTAATTCTAATTTAAAATCATTAGAGAATCAATTGCAGAAAGATATTAGGAAAATGGATGATGATATAGAGCAAAATGTTAATGAAAACTTACCTTTATTCAAAAATAGAGTCGGTGCAATCGTGGAAGAACGGTATAGTGAGGTCGATGCCTAAGCAAAAGAAAAACGTGCAGGATTAGATGAAAAATTAATCGAAGGTATGGCGAACTTAGAAGCGAGATTTACGGAGAACAAGGAAGCGATGAAGATAGATTCAACTCTATTTAGAACAGATGTTGATCTGTTAAAGGAACAAGGCGCGTCAGTAAAGAATACATGCGAAGACAAGATAGACAAGTTGAAAAACGATTTAGACGAGAGTAACAAAACGCAGAATGTTACGTCGTTAGACGAGTTGAAGACTCAGGTCAAGACCGTAGAGAAACTGGCAGATAATAGGATAAATAAACTAGAATCTATGATTAATAGTTTCTCAAGTCAAAATATTACATCAGGGGAAATATCGATAAATCAGACACCGATAGACCGCAGTATGGGTAATCAAGATGTTAGCATGGGAGAAGACCGTCAAATGCAACAGAATGTGACATTCGAAAGGGCAAGTTCAACCCCTCAGGATAATCCGAGTTCGAATAGGAGTACGTGGGGTACAAGTGAACGATACTCAGGTCCAATTACCATTATCAGAAATCTGGATGACAAGCCAAGGAAGTTTTCAGGAAACACAGGAGTCACACCAGTCGAATTTCTGCGAGATATTCGTGACTACATGGCGGAACATAGAGTAGCCAAGGAGAGAGAACTAAGGATAGTCGAACGCGCCTTAGACGGGCCTGCGTTAACTTGGTTTAGGGCATTCAGGAGCAATTTTGCGAATATGGAGCAATTTGCAATGGCATTCTCAAGGAGATTTTGGAGTGCAGAGGATCAGCTGAACGTAAGAGCAGAAATGTACTCGAAGCGTTATTCTACGTCACATCCGACGCATTAAGCCAATTATTTTACTTCACAATTGGCTAAATTACAGTTTCTGATTCCTCCATTGCCAGAAGAAGAGCTTTTGCAAGCTATAGCGAGACAGTTACCGATTGAGGTACAGCGTTCACTCATAGCATCGGGAGCAAACACACTTGAGCACTATGACGACATTTTACGGCGATTAGACTACACAAGCACTCAAGTTACACCTAGAAATGCAAGAAACGACAATCGAAACACGCAAGAGGTGAATGCGGTAGTCGTTGATAACGCAGCTCAGACGGACAGAAGAGATTACTGGGAAAACAGAAGGAACGAAGGAAATCGAGGAAACATCCATAACGTTCGTGGAAATGATCGATATAGAGGACCATATGAGAGGCCATACGATCAGGACGCAAGAGACAGCCGATACAGAAACTATAATCAGAATTCCAGATACCAAGATAGGAATAGATACAACAATAGATATCGTGGTAGAAACAACTGGAGCCAAGGTCAACAGTATAATCGGAACGACAGGCAGGATGACCGAAGAAATGAGCCAAATGAAAGACGAGATAATCGTGAATATGAGAGATCGAGGTAAGAAAGTAGACAGCCTAATACACCACCCGAGGAGACAGTCAGAGATGTCAATCGAGCAAGCACGAGTGATGAAGGAAGAAATAGACGTCAAAGTAATACAGAATCAAGATGCTAATCATTGGAAATCAATCATCATTGTTGAGAGTCAGAAAGTACCATCATGCTGAATAAGAGGAGTGTAGAGCTATCGAGTACATGTGTTATGTATAGAATGCCTGAGAGTGTATTTTTTTCTCAATCCTGATAAAAAAGGAGATGTACGGGAGAGATGTACCAGATACCTAGTTGAGGATATCGGCTACGCCAGCAGACATTAAGCCGTAGTTGTGATTTTGAGAAGAGTTGTGAAAAGATAGCGCTCAGATCGAGTCAAGAGGAATGTCAAGATGACGTAGAAGGTCTAGGATTAAGAAGGCACTGACAGCAGTAAGCAGATGGAATTATGGATGGAAATATGAAGCTTTATTAAGATCTATATGGAACATGGTATTTAAACATCTCAGAAGATAAGATATAACATGCATTATATATGGTAATAATTTGAAGGAAGACAGATAACCCTTAAGTTATTATATAACTTAATAGCCGAGATGATCGGGGTTCGAGATTATATTTGTGACGCAAGACCACAGAGGTGGGGAGAACGTCACGTGACTGCGCCAGGGAGGTTCAGGTCAATGCAGCCCAGAGACAGTCAGTCGAGCTCCGTGAGCAAGAGAGTCAAGTACAGTTAGCACGGCAGTCGAATTCAGAGAGCGAACTGAGTGGGACATGCGCCGAGCGTATGGTAAAAGTCGCGCGGTGAGCAGCATTTGTCACGGAAAGTGAAAGCGACGGGTTTTAACTTCACCAAGCAGCGAACGAAAAGTAGATCAGTGAGCCAGGCAGATACCCGCAGTAGGCAGCGTGAAGACCGGTTACAGAACCAGCTGTACGAGCCAAGCAAGCATAGAAGGCCGGGGTTTAGAACAGCACTGTAAAACGAGTAGTTGGAGAACTTTATTTCAAGCTGCATTTTGGTAACGCAGAACATCATAGCAGAGCGGCATGGCGAGGCCAGCTTTAGGCGGAGAGTATTCTAGAGCATTGCAGTAGGGACGAGCGGGTTATTTCCAATTTTATACGCAAGCATTATGATAGAAGTTGAACTTCATTATAACATTGAGTTGGAACATTTATTCAGTAATTGAATTGTAAAGGCAGATAGTTACGAGATACTGCAACTGTGAACTTCAGATGAACATAGTTATTCACTGACATTACGACTATGCATTTCATAACGCATTCCAAGTAAAATTATCGATTTTAGGCAAATGAAATGTTTCAAGCAAATGCACTTATGAACATTGGCGTGCATTAATGCAATTCTTTCTTATGAAGTGTTATAAATCACCGAGTACGAACACAGATACAGGGTGTTTCATAAACTTAGACACTCTCATATAAAATTTTATTTTCTAAAAGTGAGACTTAGCAGTTATTGGAGATTGAACTTTCAACACTCAAACCGAACATTGTATGGAACAGGGGCGTAACGTAGAAGAGGAATATGGGGTACGCTGTTTCCATGAACTTTTTCGTGAGGATTTGGACAGTATCCGCTATGGATAACCAGCAGTTTATCATGTCGGAGTAAACGCAGACAGAGACGCGATGGCACCACAGAGCGATGGATTCGATTCCTGAAGAAGAGGAGGTCCAGCTGATTCACTTGGGATTCGAAGGCAATCGTCATTGCGTGGGAGGAATGATATTCACGCCGATCTTTCGAGAAATTCATTACATTAGGAAAATCGACGATCTTTGAAATTTAATAACAGCTGATAATGAGAAGGTACTGTTAGAGTTATAACTTCCTGATACGATTATTTTCATGAATACTGGGCACATATGTATATTTTTCTAATAGGAATGATACGATTATTTAGACATGGCTTTGACTTTATATGCTTCAAATTTTGCTAGAATATGGCGTGACCATATGATATGGCAGGCATCATTATACGAAATTCTCACCATTGGTTGGCTTTATTAAGCAGATGTTAGGTCTTTTAGACATTTTTCCAGCAAGGATAGTTTTCATGAATAGTTTTTTTTGTGTGACGAGTATTTCGACTCGTGATCTGCAATTGATTATCTAAAATTACTTCGTCAGTTCATTGCATACTAGCGAGTGTGTATTATTCATCAGTAGGGATTTTTCCATTGGATTGTTTGGAGATATTAAGATGTTATTCACTTTAGTGAATAAATATCGCTTTTATATGACAACTAGAGACTTGTTGATTCCTATCTGGTACATTCACTCATTTAGTCTTCGAGATGGGGTCTTCCGTATTCATACGATTGTATCGTGGTTACTCATCTTACCCATCGCTCAGGGCACTATCATGTTAGTCGACGGGGCGAGGTCTTTCGTATTTATACGATTGTACGGTGGTTACTCATCTTACTTGCCATTGAGGGACTCATTTTTATCATCCGAGTGTACATGAGATTGTAAGAGAATCAAACAAGGAACTACTAGTCACATATCAGTCGAAATTTTGTTAAATAAATGAAAGATAAATGTCAACAGGGTTACATTTGTAATTCTTGTTTGCCAATCCAACATTTTGTTGCTTTACTCTTATGAGAGTACTTTCAGTTTAACAGCTGTTACAGTTGATGCTTTTGATGAGTTTTATAATTGTGCTTGATACTTTTGAGAAGGATTTAAAGTAATTGAATCTAGTAAGATGAATCATTAATGGTCAGATTTAATTTAAGGCAGATCAGTATTGCAGATTTTGATATGAGAGATTATAGCACATTGGTGTTTTTCTGTGATGTGAATTATGAGAATTGTAAGAGAATTTATGCTATTTGAAAGCAGATCTTGAATTACTAAGGTAATATTTTTTCCAATTGTTTAAGAAGTTGTCTAGATGTGATCAGAGTAATTACAGTTATTGGAGATTGTGTGCGTTGATAATTTGAAGCCAGTTATATATTTTTTGTAGATCATGCTACATGGTTAAGTGAAGTTTGTGATTGGCATTTTGTGGAAGTTGCCAAGTGATAGTTGCAATGTTGCTAATGTATTTTGAGGCAGATATGAGGTTGTCGAACCCAGTCTAGCGTAATTGTTGAGATTCATGCTGTATGTGCTGAATATTTATGGAGTTTTGTGGAATAATTGTGGTATTCAAATGTGATATTTGAAGAAGTGAGGATATATAATGTAGTTGTGGATAGTCAGATCCAACGTGATGTCGTGAAGGCAATAATATTTTTTGGCATGATAATTAAATACGAGATATAACTTGGAAGTGATAAAACTGTAAGACAACGTTCTATAACCCATATTAAACAATTTGTTAGGAAATTAAACAAATACATAAATTTGATGATACAAGATTTTCTGATAATAATAATTAATGAAATAATAATCTGAGAATTAAGCATATTAACGATCTGACCTAATGAAATAAAAATCAGAATGACTAGATGAAATAATAAAAATCTAAATAACCAGAAGAATAAAATTTAAATAAATTGATAAATTAAATTTTGGAATAAATCAACGAATTAAATAAATGGATGAATTAAAGATTGGATAAATAAACTGATTTAAATAAGTTAATAGATGATTGAATAGATGATGAATAACTGAATTAGAAGGTGATAATTAATTAAAGAAGCTGATGATTAATGAATTTATATGGATTAAAATAAATTTAATTGAGATATAATTTGAGGAATTGCAACTTGAGTTGAGGATTTAAATGATTTAATGGTGATGAGTTAATGATTCTGACAGGAATATGTTGAATTTTGAGATGAGAATTAATGTGAGAAATATTTAACTTTGATGATGATGATGATGATCACAACCAATGGGCCGTGGATTTTCTGTAATTCACAAACAAGCAATCAGTAATGACAATGTAAATAGTGTAAATTAATTATTCGATGTTTAGGAGCATTTTACTAACGTATTCAACATATGAATTATGCCATGCAAGCCATAAATTACGTGATGTTTAAAATATGTGATAATAATGTGTATGTTTAGACAGATTAATAATTTTTTCAAATCCACATTCATGATGTTAATTTAAAGAGAAATTAGGTCTCAGGTATCACAAATGTCAAGTGACGAAAGACATAGTGCTACAGTGATCCGGCGAACCCAAGAGAACTTTAGTGAATTTTCCTGTTTTATGTGGATGAAATATTTTTGATTAGAAAAGAGATGGTTCGATTTTTGGACAATGACAATTTAACGTTGGCATTCGACGATACTCTCAGGTAGGATGAATATTTAAAATGTCTGTCTGACTATCAAAGTGAAATAAATTTGTTTTTATCTTAGCTGTGATCTGATGATGGTGTGATTTTCCCCTTTCTTTCCTTGTCTTGATTAAGGTTTAACCGGAAAGGATGTGGTTTGCTAGGAGTTCAGTTGATGGCGCCCATTTATATTTGCATTTATTTTATTAAACTTAAGCCCGTAACGACCCTAGAGATACTTTGTCTCGTGTTACCCACTGCTTTTTCGATATCTCAGCTGAATTTCTGACACATTCCTTATTTGACTAGAGGTTCATTTAACTCCGCTCTGTCCTGGAACTCCAGGAATGCGATGTAATAGCAGATGGGTCATCGCATCCCCAGGACGAACGGGTACAAGGTGTGAGTTATTTTATACTGGATGATTCTGCTGACTAAGAATTAGCAAATACCTGCTCTACTCCAGTAGCTAGCAGCTTGTGTTTGGTAAAAATGATGAAATAGTTGGTACATGTTGCTTCCCTAGGTGGCTCAGGGTAGAGATAGGGGCTGAAGTGTGTTAGATAGATGGCCGATAGAGGGTAGTGGTTGTAGCTGTTGTGAATGTTATTAGATGTATTAACTGTACCCTGTGCGGAGCCTCAGGATATAACAATCCTCCTTTCCGGCTAAATATGTGTCCTCACAGATTGGACTTGGACGTAAGGATGGCTTCTTCTTCTTGTCCTTCTTCATTTCTCCTCTTCTTTTCTTCTCCTGGGCGTGTAGATGTAGGGGTATGTGGGAAGTGCAGCAGTCTGGCAAGTGTCGATTTATGTGTAGTTGTCGTAGCCGTGTACTTTGGGTAGGTAGGGTTGTAGGGTGGAACAATGTTATATAATGTTTAGATCACAATTTTACATAGCGATATTGAAGACGTAATACATCTCCAAAAAAATATATAGATACATAAGCAGTACAAGGCATTATGGCAATGGAACATGTGTTGCTATAAGTGTTGCAAAGAGAAAAAATGCATCATTTTTATTGATAGGTGTAAATAGAGCATTTGAACATCGTGTATTAGGAAGAGAGAAAAGAAAAAAGAGTGTGCATGTAAGGAATACAGTGGAATAAATATGGACAAGAAACACGGCAACAAAATGTAGACACCAGGAGTACCGTATGACAATAATAATAAAAATAAAATAAAAAACAAATGTACATATAATGTAACAATAAAATAAAAACAAGTGTACCATCGTGTCGTAGAGCTCTGTTGTATAATTGTTTACCCCTATGCGTGTTATACCTCGGTGTTGTTTATAGAACAAACTTAGGGTCCAAACTTATGAATTAACTTAGTAACTAGACTTAAGTTTTAGACGGCCGTTCTAAAGTAACTTATATCTATGTGGCCACTGTATTTTAAAGTTTGTAAATCACCATCTGTGGGCTAGTGAACGTAACTTAGCAGTGCAAGTCACCAATTACAAGCTTGTGACGGCTCTCACCACATGTGAGCGTTATATTTGGTATCCGTCAGTATCAACTGGTATCCCACAGATATCAGCCATTGCTGTGCGGATTTATCTTGGTCATGCTAGTGTAAGTAAAGGAATGAATCGAGGTATTGTAATGTAGTGTAATAATGAGTGTGTTGTGTCAAAGGGAGAGAAGGACAGGCTGGTCACAGTGAATAGTTCGAATACTAAATTCCTGTAATAAGGGTGCAGCTATTACCTGAAAAGGGAAGTACAAAGACAAAGTAAATTCTTTAATGTGTTCCTGTTGGATTTGCTGCTGTCTGGAAAAGAGGAACAGTGTCAGTGCTACCTGGAAGTAAAAGCTTATATTAGTACCTTTTATTTTGATCCTCGGTCGCTTGATGCGTTTCAAAATACAAATAAAATCGAAAAAGGTTACTGTTCCCTGTTTGGTTGAACCCATAATTTAAAGGACCTAGGAGAATGTATGGGTCGGGAGTCGAACCGACAGCTCTCGAGAACGAAATCACCAATGCTACATGTCTAGTAAGGAAACCGGTAGCATGGGACCGTGTATCAGGACTGTAACTATTGCCAGAGTGAATTTGAAAAATGTTCGTACACTTTTAGCACGGAAATAAGCAGAAATATAAAACGCTATTTTATTAACATGGAGAAGAATGAGATTTTATAGACACTGGAAACTGGCAAGATTGACGAGTTCGGTGGAGGCGACACTTGGGAAATTCCGAATTTAGTCAGGCAGGTGTCAAGGTGACATTGAAGCATGGCAGGAGGGAGATTCAACCGCGTTTTATCACGTGACCACACATTAACCAATAGCAAAAATATATATTGGCGGTTCTTAATATTTTATATATTATTGAAAAGAATTATCAGAAGACAATATTTTGCAGAAATGGAGAGGAGACGAAAAATTAAAGCCAGTGGTGTAAATTATATATTAAGATTTAATAAAAAGGAAGGAAGGAAGCTTGTAGTTTTACGTGACCGTTAATCTTGAGATCATGAGCCACGGGACCTCCTTTTTACGTGGAATCCGAACCACAGGACATGGCATTTCACTTCGAAAAAGATTTAATAAGCTGAAACCTATATTTATTGATATAGAAATTTACAAGTTTGAAAGCCAGAAACGCAATTTTTTAGTTGCTATCAGAGAGGGGATGCGACTTGGAGAAGTCATTCTCTACTTGTCTTCGAAATTGTATGGACGTATATTTTGAGAGTGGAAAAAGTTGATCGAGCTACATGAAGAATATTCGACGGTAAGGACAGCATTGCCACCCAGTATAGATGGAGACGAGCATCGATGAAAGTCAATTCAATAAAAGATAAAGTAATATTTCCACATAAAGCAAACGATAATACGGACAGAGTTATGAAGAAAAGTCTGAGAATTAGCAAAGAGAAAATCAATCTACAGTGTGGAGACATTATTGCCGAGCAGAAGCAACGTTTATTGGAAACTACAAGAGTTGTTCGAAAACTAAGGAAAATTAATAAAACCTTACTCAACGGATTAGTTCAAACTACGATTGAAATTAAGAAGATGTTATTTGAACTGGGGTCGACGAGGATATTTGACATGAAGCATTACACGATCGTCATGGAAAGTCACTAAATCATGAAGGGGAACTAACTATTCGCAATATGAGGATTCCGGCAGTGACTTAGCCCGAATATCAAGGCTTTGTCGAGGAGGGAAGAAGATTAAAATCATGCTTCTTCAAATGAAGACTATTGCATATACAATTGCGAGGTATTACCATGACATCGGGAGAAATACCTATGAACTACAACAACAACAACCATTCGACGGAGAACTTCAAGAATGCTATTCGCTAGAAGAAATCGCAGAAGACGCCCGAATAAAGAATAACGCAGCGAGATTCCAGCCCCAATGCAGAGAGAGGAGGCAGGAAGACAGGCAGTCCCGACTGATGGATGAACGAGTGAGGGAGCACGCAGGTGGGAGACCAGCCGGCCAGCACGCGACCACGACCAATCCCGTTAAGTCAGCTGTGTGGCTTGCTTCAGTAGGAGACTGCTGCGTGGGAGTTTCAAGTCCAATTTGAGCTCTGAAAAAATATTCTGTCAGAAGGTAAAAGAGACCCACGAATATTATTGTAGTTAGAATGCAGTAACGTAGACATCCTTGACCTGACCTAGTTTTTGTGTGGCAAATTTGTTAGACTTATGTGAACTATTTAAATTGTTTTAATTGAGTGTAGAGAATCGTTATTGACGTTAAATATTTTTAGTAATTGTTTTGAGAACGTCGTAATTAGGATTTTGACGTTTTAACGATTTGGAGTCATTATAGTTAGTCTTTGCGAGTTTAATTTGATTTTATTAGTATTGGCTAGATAAATTGGAATATCTTGAAAATTGCGTTAGTTCTGACATCTAACTAAGCAGAATGTCATTGTCGGCATATTTCTGAGAGGGATTTTTCGTAGTAGAGATTTGTTTGAAATCTGATTTGAATAAACAACTTATTGTTTGTGTTCTGTTGAGAGCAACAATGGACTTGTGTTTTTAAACCTGACTTTAGTGAAGGGAGCATTTTATTGAACAATCTGATGTTTTAACACAGATGAAAAACGCTATATTACGGTACGATAAAATACGAAATGTATAATGTAATACATATGTAAAGGAATTGTAAAATATGAAAGAAACATACAAGATAAAATGTATCAAGACAGGAATACTACAATGGAGTTGAAATGTAACGTATTTTTTATTAGGTGAAGACGAGAATATACAGACTGTTCTCTAATCTTAAAAAGTTTTATGAACTTTGGTTCCATGAAACAAAAGAAGGATAATGAAATCGCATATTAAAAGGTTTTTAATTGATGTTATAACAGAATTGGCATAAGGAACAGGATTGGAAATACAAGAGGTATTTAATTAAGAATGAAAGGATTGGAATGTATAAGCGTTAAAAGACTTGTAATTTGAACTCTATATGTAAAATTACTGAATTTCGTGGATACCTAGAGTATACACAGATGTGGGATTAGTTATTATTATTGTGTGTACAAGATATGAATACGAAAGCGTAGGTATTGACGCTACCTTGTGTTTTCTGGTAAAATATTATGATGTTCCTAAAGAAGTATTAAATATAATACGAATGTATAATGAACTTCCGACCAAGTTGTCGAGGTGTAATATATGGCAAGATGCGACCAAGATAATATATAAGTATTAGGGAAACGTGTTGTGTTAGGTAGATGTTGGGAACCGTAGAGGCGTCTGTTATATGTCCGTCTTATTTTATTAAACTTATTTAATGGATTTGTCTATTATCGAGCGGTTTTTAGCTATATTGTTTGAAACAATACGCTCACAAGAACGAAAGTTAACCCATGAAATGACAGAGGAGTAGAAATTTTATTATCACAAATGACAGGAAGATACTGAATTGAGAAGGATCAATGCGATCGAACTATTATCGAGTAGCTAACGATAATGATGTAAATATTGTATAAATTAATAATAGATTTGTTTTAAGGGTTATTTAATAGATGTAAAGCATACGTTCATTATCGTATCAGTATGTTATGTATCATATAGGGGATGAATGTTAGACGTGTGCGATAGAAAGAATTTACGAGTATAACAAATACAGTATGAGTCACAAGTGTGACAACATTTTAAAATATAAAATGTTTTATTTTAAACGTTAGAGGAATATTTGTCTCGATGATACAGTCATGAGGACTGGGAAATAGTGACAAGAAGCTCACTAAGTTTTTAATTATGATTTAAATATACTAAATACTTTTATTCTGAATGTAAGATCTTTGTAACGAATGTATGTAGGTGTATGAGGACTGGGAGTGTCCTATTTTTATTTGAATAAATTAGCAGGCACTGGTTAGTTTCCCTGTCCGATAGCGCTGCTAGTTAGGTACTGGCGCTCATTGCAAATTTTAGTATACGTTCACCCTCGAGATGCCATGAATCTCGTCCTACCATATTTTGATTGTAGGATGTTTTGAATTTGTAGCTAAGTAGAAGTACTATCGCATTTTGATAAATATACCTGTATTCAGAGGTTACTAGGTATCCACCTAGCAAGGATACGTTGATCTTTCTAGCTGGGTATCAACGCCCTTTGCGATCACTTCCATCCCTTAGGATAATAGGTGAGGGCAACGTCAACTTCGAGTGCAGTACGTGCCGTTGTAAAGGGCAACACTGGTGCTGTGTTGAAGGAGAATTCTTCATGTTAGTATTTTGTTATCATTTGTATTTGGTATGAATGTCATATGATTGCATACGGGATTTTGTTTAATAGATACGCGTACCGTCTCTCATTTGTTGAATCTACTCGTACACTACCAATTGTAAAATAGATTTACTAAGCCTGAAACCTTTCATGGAGTGTACTCAACGATTCACCAAAGTCTCATCGCAATGGGATGAATGGTATATGAAGGCATACGGTACTTGGTTGAAACGATTCACGTGCCGTCGCTCATTTGTTGAATAAAATCGTGCGCTACCTATTGTGAAATGCATATACTAAGCCAGAAACATTCCCTGGAGTGTACACAAAAACTCACCCAAGTGTCATCACATTCGCACGAATGTTATATGAACGCATATGGTACTTTGTTGAAACGAATTGCGCGTTGTCGCTCATTTATTGAATCTACTCGTGCGCCACCTATTGAAAAATGGATGATCTAAGCCAGAAACCGTTCCTGATATATACACTACAAATCACCCAAGTTTCATCGCTATTGGGCGAATGGTATATGGACGCATACGGTACTTTGTTGAAACGCTTCACACGTCGTCGCTCTATTGTTGAATCTACTCGTTTGACACCTATTGTAAAATGGATTTACTAAGTCACAAACCTTCCATCAAGTGCACACAACATATCACCCAAGTTTCATCGCTATTGGACGAATGGTATATGAACGCATACGGGACTTTGTTAAAACGATTCAAGCGTCGTCGTTCATTTGTTGAATTTGCTCGTCCGCTACCTATTGCAAAATGGATTTACTAAGCCTATAACTTTCCCGGAAGTGCGCACAACAACTCACCAAAATTTGATCGCAATCGGATGAATTGTATTTGAACGCATAGCAAACAGTCATTTGTTCAAACTACTCGCGCTCTATCTATTGTAAATTGGTTTATCTATGCCTATATCCATCCCGGAAGTGTGTTAAACAACCCACCAAAATTTGGTCACAATCGGATGAATTGTAGGCTATTTGACCGCATCGCCAACACACATTTGTTTAAACAACTCGCGCTCTCTCTATTGTAAATTGGGTTAACTATGCCTATAACCATCCCGGAAATATTCACAACAACTCACTAAATTTTGATCGCAATCGGATGAATGGTTTATGAACGCATAAAAGACGAACAGACGAACATCCTTTTTTTTAAATATAATATAATAGTTGTACCCGGCATGCGTTGCACTGCCAATCAAAGAGAGTGTTGGCGTTGTAACTTTGCTTGTTGAAGTGCTTTTGGATTCCCAATATTTTTTTTTCTTTTTCTGTTAACCACTTCTATACTATTGCAAAATTGATTTACTATCTAAAAAAATGGGAGCGTGCTCAACAACTCAAAAAGTTTCATCGCAATGAATTGAATGGTATATGAAAGTATACGGGACTTTGTTGAAACGATTCGAGCGCCGTCACCCATTTGTTGAATATACTCGTACGCTACCTATTCTAAACTGGATTTACTAATTCGAAAACTTTCTTTGACGTGTACACAACAACTCATCAATGTTTCATCGCAATCGGATGAATGGCATATGAACGCATACGGGATTTTGTTTAAACGATTCGCGCGCCGTCACTAATTTGTTGAATCTTCTTGTGCGCCACCCATTGAAAAACGGATTTACTAATTCATACACCTTCGCAGGATTGTACTCAGCTCACTAAAGTTTTATTACAATCGGATGAATGGTATATGAATGCATACGGGATTTGGTTGAAACGATTCACGCGCTGTCGCTCATTAGTTGAATCTACTCGTGCGCTACCAATTGTAAAATGGATTTTCTAAATCAGAAATCTTCGCGGGAGTGGAAACAACATATCACCAAATTTCATTGCAATCGCACGAATGGTATATGAACGCATATGGAGTTTTTTAAACGATACGTGCGCCGTTACTAATTTGTTGAATCTACTCGTGCGATATCTATTGTAAAAAGCATTTACTAAGTCAGAAACCTTTCCTGGAGTGTGCACAGCAATTCACCAAAGTTTAATCGCTATTCGACGAATGGTATATGAACGCATACGGGGCTTTGTTAAAACGCTTAGCGCGTCTTCCCTCAATTGTTGAATCTACTTGTGCGCTTTCTATTGTAAAATGGATTTACTAAGCCTGAAACTTTCCCTGGAGTGTACACAACAACTCACCCACGTTTAGTCGCTATCGGACGAATGATATACGAAAGCATACGGGACTATGTTGAAACACATTGCGCGCCGTCGCTCATTTGTTTTATCTACTTGTGCGATACCTATTGTAAAGTGGATTTACTAGGCCATAATCCTTCCCTGAAGTGTACACAATACCTCACCCAAGTTTTATCGCTATCAGACGAATATTATATGAACGCATACGGGATTTTGTTGAAACGCTTCGCGCGTCGTTACTCATTTGTTGAATCTACTCGTGCGCTACCCATTATAGCATGGATTTACTAATCCAAAAACCTTTTCTGTAGTGTGCACAATCTCTTACCCAAGTTTCATCGCTATCGGACGAATAGTATGTGAACGCATAGAGGACTTTGTCGGAGCGCTTCGCCCGTCGTCGCTCATTTGTTGAATCTACCTGTGCGATACCTATTGTAAAGTGGATTTACTAAGCCAGAAACCTTCCCTGTAGTGTACACGATATCTCACCCAAGTTTCATCGCTATCAGACGAATAGTATATGAACGCATACGGGACTTTGTTGAAACGCTTCGCGCGTCGTCGCTCATTTGTTGAATCTACTCGTGCGCTACCTACTATAACATGCATTTACTAAGCTAGAAACCTTGCCTGTAGTGTACACAACCTCTCACCCAAGTTTCATCGCAATGGATTGAATGGTATATGAACACATGTGGGACTTTCTTGAAACAAACGCACGCAATTTTGTTGAAGTTTCTCGCTCGACATCTATTGTAAATTGGGTTTACTACGCCTATAACTTTTCTGGGACTGTGCACAACAACTCACCAAAATTTGATCGCAATCTGACGAATTGTATATGAACGCATCGCCATTACGCATTTGTTTAAACTACTCCCGCGCTATCTATTGTGAAGTGGATTAACTATGCCTATGACCGTCGCGGAAATATTTACAACAACTCACCAAAATTTGAACGCAATCGGTTGATTGGTTTATGAACACATAGAAGACGAACAAACGAACATTCATTTATATATATATATACTAGCAGAAGTGCCCGCTATTCGAACGGTCTTCGGTATTAATAATCAGACTTTATCAATCCAGCAACTGGTGCAGTGGCTAGGGGCTTGTCATTCCTTCATAAGTTTATCAGAACGAAGTTAGTTTTCAGGGTATATCGCAGACACTGTGAATTTAAGGGACGTAAAATGTGGATTTCGGAGACCCTTTATAGACTCCCTAGTTAAGTATCACACATTGAGAAGCGCAACATATGCTTTTGTCGTCGTTCTAAGAGAATTTTATTTTTCGCCTATTTTAGCATGTATTTTGAAAAGTTGTTCCTTATACCCACCCTTCGATGAGAAGTACGTTGAAGAGTTTTCTAAATGATTGATGTATTGACTCATGGTTACAATACCTAAGTTTACAATGCTCAAAGCACCCGAACATGAATTATAGGCGTACAAAAACATAAATATATATCAACCACACAGTATCAAACAAAATCATCTTTACGATGAACCCGTTTGTCGACAAAAATATGATTACTTAAAATGTGCTCTCAAACTAAATTTACCTAACGTGTACTTGCTGACTTGAAAATATTATTGAAAACCTCGTAGACGAAACGCAATATATGTCAAATTTAAACTGGCCCTCACCGTTGTGGAAAGTCCCCATCCCCAGGAAGACCCCTTTAATAAAGTATAAAGGCTCGTGGTGCATTAAATTCGGGATTTTTAGCCTCCAATAGCCCAAATTCCCAAAAGCTGCAAAAAACACTATAGCAATTCAGGAATTTTTGAAAATAATGTTGCTGTTAGGAGATATCATAGGCCTTCTGTATAACATATCGCATATCGCACGTGTAAGTCACGTGTAAAAATTCTTGGGTTCCCCTTGACCCCCTTAATCGCACTGTTGAATTTTACAGTCTATGTTTGATTCGACGATAACCTTATAGCCATTTGCAAACTTTGACAGAAATTTAATAAATTGAGTGGCATAACTTCTTACAGAAATAGAGGGAAATTTGGATGTCACCTCTTGTGACACTGTTGTCATGGTTACCGGCTTGCATTACTTCATTAGTTTCTCCTAGTTCTTCTTCTTCTTCTTCTTCTTCTTCTTCTTTGGATGGGCCAGCTAAGGACCACGACGTTCAACTCTTCAGCTTGGCAAGGGACTTGATGTTTGCCCAATATTCGCGCATTCTCCTCTCTATTGTCCAGATGATGCCGGTTATCTTACAGGGTTGTCTGTCCTAAAAACTCTTCTGTTTAAGTATCTTTCTGAGATGTGATAGGCTTCTAATATCACTTTTCATTATCTTCAGTTCTTGGATATCCTTGTTAACTACGGTTAGCGACGGTGCCACACTCTTTCTCTTCCCCCAGTAGTTGAGAAGACGGTTTGTTAGTCTTGTTGGGTTCATCCATGAGACATGTCCATAGAAAGCCAGACGTCTCTTCCTGGCCACATCTGTGATTTTTTCAGTACGGTATATCTATATAGCTCCTGATTTGGTGTTCTTCTGTACTCGTCATCTATTTATTAGTTTATGAAATAAAAGAGTGCCATATCCCCTCCAGGGACGTAGGTGACCTGAATAAGAGCCCTTGACTAAGTCAAGGGATTACTAACCAGGCATCCCGAGCCGGAGTTAGCATGTGGTAGGGTGGCCAGTTCCTTTCCACTTCTCCTCCTGTCATAGCATCCGGCAAATTCCCATTTTGCATCACGAGGCTGGGAGACCCCGTATCAGACCATACCAAGACTTTTAAATTCTTGGCAGAGCTGGGGATCGAGCCAGGTACCTCGGGGATGACAGTCAACAATGCTAGCCACTGCGCCACGAGGTGGTCTTTATTGGTATTAAATGAAATAAATATTCTGGGAATATCTCAGAAACCTGGTTTTAGAGCCTTAAAACGTAGTAGCCTCCAAGACACTGAGGGGCTGAAAATGAGTTTTGCTCGTCCTTGTACGTCATAATACAATAACAATAATAATAATTATAATTTAATAATATAAGAATAGGGATATAAGAGTTCTTTAGTACCCCTTGACCCCCTTAAGGGCATTATATACGTATTGATGAATTTTACAGCTTAAGTTGGTTCCGTGATAATCTTATAGTCGTTGGCGAACGTTCACAGTAATGTAATAAATGGAATGGCATTGCGTCTTACAGAAATAGATGGACTTCTGAGATCGTGTTGCCATGGTTATCGGCCCGCATTCTTTTAATAGCTTAATAAATGAATTTAGTTTTCTGCATATATCTCAAAAACTGTTGGTTTTAGGACCATAAAATGTGGTTTTCGGGGCCCGTAGGGTTCCCGAGTTTTGTTTCTCACATTGAGACGCTGAAAATGAGCTTTGTCACGTTTTTCTACGCCCATTTCAGCATGTATTTCAAGGGGTTAGGCCCTCTTTTATGAGAGGTACGGAGAAGAGTTACATCAATGATTACTTTCGTGCCTCTGATGGACTTCTGTACCAAATATTACGTTGATCCACTCAGCCGTTCTCGAGTGATGCGCGTGCAAAGTTGTACACAGACAAACAGACAACCAGACAGACAAAAATTTTGTTTTTGCGCGCAACCGTCATAAACCAGTCTGAAACGCGTTAATAACTCAGAATTCCGTGGAAATTCCGAAAAAACAGACAAACTTTCATTAATAATAATAATATCGTATGGCCTCGGATGCCGGGTGCAAGCTTTGCTATTTGACACCCAGAGGGTAGCTTGCATGTCGAATTTCGTTGTTCCTTCACTATGAAAGTCAAGGAAGTTAGATGTTAGATATCTAATCTCCTTGAACACTAAAGCGCTTTCTAGTAGAGAAATGAGGAACTTTGTGTTGGCGGAAACTCCCGAGATTAATTTTGCCATTATGAACTCGGCCTACTGAATTCAAATGGGTTCGTTGACATGCCAACATCGTATGACATGCGTATCGTATTTTTGCCGCCTTTCAAAAATCACTTACCACGGTCAGGAAACTTTGATTTATATATATATATATATATATATTGAACCCTTGCAATGAAGCTTATGAGACTCAGTTTCGGGGGGTGTAACAGTCCATATCGTAAGTTGTTGTTAAAGCGCTTCATGAACATGCAGGGTAACATATAACAAAATAACATGCAGGAAAAAGTGAAGCCAGGGTTATAACGAGTGAATTTAATAACAGATCAGCTATTTACAATGATGAATTAATAAACAAAACTCCCATAATGACTCCCACTGAATAAATTAAATTTGCCAAAACTAGGCCAAATCTCAGGAGAGATTATTACTCGGACCAAGTGTCCCAAGAAAAATCAAAAATAATGACAATGTATGCGCGAGTGCTGCTCTACATGCTTCACGATGAGTACAATTGAATGCATGATTCGTCATCATCCGGAATAAACTTTCAGAAGACGAATCCGCATTACTTAGAGCTAGACAGACGCGGGGAACAACTATACAACACTTAAAACTAAACCGACACTTCCTATACTTAAAATAAACAACACAATAATTTCCGCATGAAATTGGAATCAAAACTGCCGTAGCAAAACATTACTGCCTAAAAATTAGGGCTTCTCACACAAATCAACACAAGTAAGTTGACACGTGACCAACAAAACAAATACCCATATGACCGCCGTCATTTTTACAAGTATACTACCACTACACCACTCGGGCGTCACACACTAAATTACATGAACTGAGTCATAAACAACATCACTAGGCTCAAAGCCAACATTTACATTATTAACACAATATTCCATCCATACGACATGCAATAATCCGTCACAGACATGGCGAACTCCCCAATTAATTATGGTTCAAAATAACCATCACAAAGAAACAGGTTCGCTAAATGAAAGCTTAAAGGGGCCAGTCGGAAAATAGGACTGCCTAACAAAATAAGTCACCAGGCTAGACGGGCGATTCGTGGAAATCTGCATATCTGTCAACCCACGTGTCAAAATAACCTCGGCCTCCCAAGGCACGGGATCCAGTCTCGAAGAAGCGTGCCCCAAAGCACAATAATACGTGTGTGTGTGTGTCAGAACAAAATATATCTCAGCATTTCCCCTAGGAAATCCAAGAATCAGCATATGGACAAGGAACAGCGGTCTCCTCAGAGCACCCTGCCTTTCCATCAAAATACAACAACAACAAAATAGGAGGGCAGTAGGACCTCTACCCCTCTTCACGTAGAATCAAAACACACACCTGACACGATAACACACACAGAATCACACGTATGGGTTTGACAGACCCTGAAATAAAATGACATAAATATTTTCCACCTGCTGGCGCCTCCGTTCAATGCCAGTGACTAATAAACCTGAAAAGGACTCAAAAAATCTTTAAAAAATTAGAACTAAGGTGTTCTACAATTACATCTTACTTTTGTTGCGCTCGGCAACCCTAATATGAATAATAACCTGTTCAGCAAACATCTTACAGTAATTACCTCCCTTTCCTATCAACAAAATATGAACTTTAATAAAGCACCACTTATCGAATGTAACGGGTTTCGCATTCGCATGGATAAAATCACGTACACACGCCGTGTACATTAAATATGAATCCAAAGAAAAATAAATACACAACAAACAACATTGGCCACGCGGCAACGTATATTTAAAACATTAGTGTCGGTGCAAGAAAACAATCTAAAACAAGGAAAGACTAAAATGAACTATTTACAAAGTTCCCCCGCCAATCTAACTTCATATTGAATAATCAATTTTTGTACATCACCGTATCAGCTTGTAGAACATATGACTTGCATCTCGGCTCATTTCCCTACGGGAAAATTAGCCTTCCATCGTTGTCTTCGTAGAAGCGTTGGACATCACTCCAGCTCCTGACCACACGTCGGACATCTTGGTGTAGTCTCTTTGGAAGAAAAGTTCAATGTTATTATAATTTGACCTGGCTATAATCGCTTGTGAGTTACTAATTTCGCCCACGATAGTCCTATGCGATTAATCAACGAAGACTTTCCCTAGCTCGCGCTTATACACGCACAATACAACACTTGAAAAAAAATACAGTAAACATTTACATGAAATGTACACTTCAAACCCATCGTCACTGGCTTGACAATACAAGTTTTAAATCTGCCTGTCTCGCAGTCGTTATCTCGCTCGGTAATCTCTACTGCTCTGCGTGGACCTTCGCTTGCTGAGCGCTAATTGGAATGTTACTCAAGTCTTGCCCCTAAGAGCTGAAAATAGTTGTCTTCAAGATAATATTAGAGTACTTAAAATCACCACGCAAACTGGCGTGAAGTTAGCTCACCAGAGCTCAAAACGAATTACTTCAAATAATATTAGAGCGTTATAAATCACTACGCAAACTGGCGTGAAGTTAGCTCACCAGAGCTCAAACAGTTAGTCCTCAAATAATATTAAAGCGTTAAAATCACTACACAAACTGGCGTGAAGTTAGCTCACCAGAGCTCAAAACGAAAAGACATCGAAACAGCGTCTCGTCGATCAATTTATTGGAAACTGACAGAGTGAGGAGGAGTGGGGTGAATTAAGAAAAATTTTCTAGAGTTTTCATCTCACACACACGGGACTAGTGTCAATCTTCATCATTTAATTCAAACGTCTCAGCGCACTCATGCGGAGATAATTCGGATCGGCGGTTCTTTAGATAATCAATTCCGCGCGCTTTTTACCAGTGACGCCACCCATCGCGTGGTTTTGGCTTGGTCTCTCCTGATTGGGTGATTCAATCGTAGGTCGGTTTATGATTCCAATTCTGGTGCATGTTGTTACACAATTTGGCCTTGAACTCAGCTTACCCGGCCGTTTTCAAGAATAGCTACCAAGCTCGGCTTCTGTGGCAATCATTGCAACACGCTAACTTGCCTTCCTCTCTGTCACCATTCATAAGTACTGCCTGGGCAGCATTAGTAATAATATTAAATCATGAATACTTATTTATCGCAGATTAATAAGGGTTCATTTTGATTGATTTGGATTTCAAAAACAATATCCACAGTAGTAACAACAACATCTCTTTATTACCTCGCTCAGCAGCTCGAGTGTACACTCCACTGACCCAATTAGTGTGCGCGCTCCCTGCCGGAATGTCATTCATACGTCTCGGTAGACCTCCCTTTCTCCTCACGTGATTACCACTCCTGCCGTCTCAGCTGTCTTATTGTTTACAAACAAAGCACGCTCTCTCCCCAGGTGCTCCACGGCCACGTACATTTGAGTGTTGGCTCTCAAATAAATTCTGCAATAATTCTTCTGCACACATAATCCTGCTTAATCATCAAATGGTTCTCTTCTGTAATACGGTTTTAAGTTGGCGCTATTGAAGACAGATTTAACACCAGTGCTCACTTCTTCAAGCCTGTAAGCATTGTTACCCAGATTCTTAATGACACGGAACGGGCCAATAAATTTTGGACAGAATTTTGCAAACACTTTGTTTTAGGGATCAGATATCGGCGGTCTGCGGACAAGCACTAGTTCTTGTTCCTGTAATTCCCGGTGAAACTTCTTTCCTCTGTACCTTCTCAGTCTTCGGTCCGCTTGGTTCCTCATGTGCTCTCTCGTTCGCTGAATTCGCAACTCATGCGCTAATAGTGGATCCCTTGGACATGGAATAATATTGTCCCACGATCTCTCCGGCAACCTGTTGTGGTGTACAATTAGTGGGACTTGACCGGTCGACTCGTGCTTAGTGGTGTTCATGCACATCTCAATATCTCCTACTTTGTCAACCCACTTATTATGATCGTTAGGAATCATTATTCTGTAATACTTGGCAACACAGCGAATCGTTCTCTCGCTCGGATTCCCACAAGGATGACGAATGCTCGAAAATATATGTTTTATCCCCAGGCTCTCTGGACCTTGCCTAAAAACATTGCTCGTGAAATAAGTACCATGGTCTGATAAAATGGATTCCGGCTTCCCAAGCATCGGAATAACTTTGTACTGAATTCTACTGAGGACTTGTTTTGATGTCGTCTTCTGGATTGGACATAACACTACCATCTTTGAAAATACATCGACACACACCAGAAGGTGTCGGCATCCACGTTTCCCTTTAACCAGAGGGCCAAAACAGTCGATAGCGAGCATCTCGCATGTTTTTGTGGTAATAGTGGTCTTGGAGGTTGTTTCATAATGAAGTTGTTTGGTTTTGTGCGCTGGCACGCGTCACAAGTTCTTATTACTTCCACAATGGTGAATCGCATCTTAGGCCAAGTAAAAGTCTCCCCTATTGTAGCTTCTGTCTTGTCCGTGCCGATATGTGCTAGGCTCTCGTGGACATGCCACGTCAATCCTCTCTGTAGTGATGCTGGAACTAGGATTCGCAGTTTGGTATGATGCTCATCCACGTACTTATGCAAAAGGTTATTTAAGTAGTGAAATCTCGCTTCTTTAGCACGGGCTTCTCGGTATTCAGGTGAATCTGGTTGTAATTCCTTCCTGTAGAACTTGATCATCATCATCCATGGGTCTGCTTCTTGTTCCTTCCGAATTTCCTTTAGTTTCTCCAAAAACTCACGAGCCTTAGGTGTTAGTGTTATATGGTGAACTTCCGCTGTTACCTCGTTCTCATCTTCAGGATTCTTGCTCAAAGCATCAGGTATGATGTTCATCCTTCCAGGGCAATGCTCTATTGTAATGTCAAACTGCTGTATGTAGATGGACCAACGCGTAACTCTCTCACTTGCCATCGTCGTCTTGAATAGAAATGTCAGTGCATGGTGGTCGGTTCTGACAATAATGGCATAACCGAAAATCATCTTGCGCCATTGTTGAAGAGAATATAAAATCGCTAGCAGCTCAAACTCCGTCACAGTGTAGTTCCTCTCGTGCTTCCTCAATTTACGACTCGTAAATGCCAAATATGATCTCTTCTTGGGTTCTTCAGCGTCCTCTTGGTAGAGCATAGCACCGATTCCAATCAATGAAGCATCTGCTTGAATAATAAATTTCTTCTCGAAGTCCTGATACCATAGCTTCACACAGTTTTCCAGTAAGTCTTTCGTAGCTCTAAAGGACCTGTCGCACTCCTCATTCCACAACCATCGATTTGACTTTTTTAACATGTCTTGCATAGGTGCTACTGTTTCCGTGTATCCAGGACAATTCTCTTTGAAGAAACCTGTCACTCCCAAAAACGCTCTTACATGTTTGACTTTAGTTGGTGTGGGAAATTTCTTGATTGCATCAATTTTCGCTGGATTAGGTCTCAAGCCCTCAACATCAATTATATGACCCAAATGCAGAATCTCGCTCTGGCAAAAGTGCGATTTCTTTAGATTAATTTTGAAGTTCATGATTCACAAGTTATCCAGAAGTTTATTTAGGTTTACCAAGTGTTCCTCCATTGTTTCAGATGCAATTAATATGTCGTCAACATATATCGTAGTGAAGCCCTTGACCTCCTCAGTCAGATTCCTATCTAGTGCTCTTATCAGTGCACATCCAGCTGTTTTTGCACCAAAGGGCATCCGAGACCAGATATAACTTTGGTTATCGAATAAAAATCCCGTCAATAGTTGGGATTTTTCTTCAAGTTCAAGATGGTGGAAACTATTTGTCAAGTCGACACTCGAATAAATCTTCTTCCCACGGAAGCCCTTCAAAACATCCTTGATCCTAGGTGCTTGGTCATGCTCAACTAGCAGTTAACTGTTCAAAACTCGCGCGTCTAGGCATAACCTAATTGATCCATTTGGCTTGGCCACAGCCAATATTGCGTTTAGGTACGGGGTTGCTGCTTTCCTTATCATGCCGGAATCTAATAAATTATTACTGATGTTCTTCACCTGAGCAAAATGTTTCTCTGGGATCGGGTACAATTTACTTTTAAATGGGGTCCAGTCAGTAACTTGCATGGCATATTGGAAACTTAAAACTTTTCCAGGGATGGTGTCGAAAGCTCCTTTATGAAATCTCAAAATTTCTTCTAATTTTCTTCTATCAGGTTCCCCTACTATTGCCTCCTTAAGCCGCTCCTGAAGTAGAATTTCAAATTTAGTACCGCTAATTTCTTCTTCCGCCAAATGTACCCAAAGTTCCTGCGAAATATCTCGGCTGTCAATTTCAACTACTGCTGTCTGGCTTACTCGTTCCTCCGTCAAGTTCTTATCTCTAATCACCTCATTAGCGCATTCTTCAATGACCCAAGTATTCGCCTCTCCCTCTAGTGGACTCTCCTCCATGTTTAAACCCACATGATTCAACCCCTCAACATGTTTGAAACTTACAGTGTTGTTATGTAAGTCAATTACAGCTTGAAAATCACAGACAAAGTTGGCTCCCAAAATGATGTTATAATTCATCTTCGGTATGACAATGAATGTTTGCGAAAATGTGTGGTTCAATATTTCCAGATCTAAATATGCTTGCTGCTTACAACTTATGGTCTTGTCAGGAATGACCCCTCTGACTTTCATTAACGGTACAGGCATAATTGGAACAGTTTGTTTACTTCTGATTTCTTTTAACAATACCTCTGTGACTAAGCTCACCTGGCTACCTGTGTCAATTAAGCATCTCACCCTCATACCTCCAATATGTGCGTAAATAATCGGCAATTGTCTGATGACATTTTCTCGGTCCTTCACCACTTCCTCCAGGCAATCGTCCGGGAATGCTACCCACTCTTCTATATTAGCAACAATCAGCTCTTCCTGCTCCCTGGCGTCCTCCATTTTCAGGCTATCAGGTTTTGGTTCATTTGAGTTTCTTTTTTTTCCCGGGACCCATTCGTTGAGTTCCGCCGGTTGTCATCGCGCCTCTCTTGCTGCCGTAATAAAATTTCCGCCCCCTCTCCTTAGTGATTATCCGGGCTCTGTCTATTCGCCATTGCACGCCCCCACTTCTCTTTCTCCGTCTCCTCGGCGTTTAACTGATCTAAATACATCTGCGATTCGACGTACCGCTCATCCCAATTGTTGCGATAGGCTCCCCGATTTTCTTAGCGATAGTTCCTCGTGTTGTTCCACCTGCCATCTCCATTCCTTTGGTAAGGTCTACCCTGCCTTTGGTTTCCCCTCCAATTGATGTATTCTCGCTGGTACGTCCATTGATTTTGCTGGTTTTGATTGTTTTGGTTATAGTTATCTCGGCGATTCTGAAAATTTCGATTATTCTGGTTGAATTGATTTCGGCCATCATAGTCTTGCCGTCTCGGTGTAAACTGAGTTCCCGTAGATTGGGTTTTTATTTGGTTCCCCTGGTTGTGACTAGTTTGGTGTCCCTGAACCACTTCTGCCGTGTTGACACATTCCATGTTTCTTCTCCCTGTCTGTGGACTAACCATGCTTGTCTCGTCTAAATGGCGGAGTAACTGTTCAGCCTGCACTGCGGTTTTAATATTTCCGGCTACTTTATTATTATTATTATTTATTTATCGTATGGCTTTTAGTGCCGGGAGTGTCCGAGGACATGTTCGGCTCGCCTGAGTCTGTAGCTGCTTCCAGCGGATACCCTAAAGGGTGAGCTACACATTCCGTTCAATTTCAAGTAGTTCCAACTTTCGCCACCAGATATCAATGATACCTAGTGGTGAACGTTGGAACTTTGATAGAGCGTTCTGACGAAATCTAACCTAACAAATTTTGCTTTACACAAGTTTAGTCTGTGAAAGGATTGTTTACATGCCATAAATCTATGACATGGGACCGCCGGCTTTACTTCTCCTCCGAAGGAAGGCATACTGAAGGATTTTCAACGCTCTTAAAAAATCCGACGGCTTCGGCCGGGTTTGAACCCGCTATCTTGGGTATAGCAGTTCAGCATGCTACCGACTACGCCACCGAAGCCGCTACTAACAGCTGTTGAATGTTCATAGGAAGTTGTTTCCCGATGGTTAGAACCATGTTTTGTTCACTAGGGGGTCGTCAAAATCGCGGAATTTAACCAGCTGTTGGCTAAAGAATTCTGAAAATCTGGTCGGATGCGTGCTGTGATATTTTCTAGTGTACAGATTCATTCTTAATCCCTGCTGCAAAGAAGGACTCCAGAACTTCTTTAAGAACGCTTCTCTGAATTGTGCCATATCGGTGAATGTATATTTAAAGCTCAAGAACCAGATTAAGCTCGGGACTTCTAAAATCTGTTCCACAAGTCGCAACTGTTTTGCGGGACTGATATGTTGATCATTAAATTAGTCATCCAACTGACGTAGAAAAGCTTTGGGAGTGGTTCCTGTGTGCTCCCTGAATTTATCGGGTTTGAAATCATTCCCCCTAATGACCTGAATTACTTGGGCAGGTGCCAAGTCGGGTTGCGGCGTGGATGTCTCTCCCCTGTACTGTTGGAATGCGTTGCTCGTTAATTTAGGACTTTGACCTCGGCTGTTATCCTCAGCCAATTTCAAGCCCACCGGACTTCCAATATTTCCCTGCTTGCCTACTGTATTTTCTGTCGACATTAATGTTGCGTTCTCTAATGATCTGATTTCATTTTTAATTATGAGATCCGTGTGTTCTTGGAGTTTGGATTTTACGTTTTCCTCCAAAGCCTGTACTCTCGAATTGTATTCACCTAAGCGCTTTAAAATTGTCAGACTGTCTTCTTTCGTTTCGTTGACCTGCTGCTCCCAATCTCTTCGGATCTATTCTTCACACTGCTAATTTTTTCTTCGTTCCTTTCCTGACTCTTCTCCAGCTGTTCCCCTATTTCTTGTATCTCCTGCTGTGTTTTGACTAACTGTTCTCCGACCTCTTCTCTTATAACCTGCTGGGTTTTAATTAATTGGTCTTTCAAATTATCCCGATTTTTATTGAGCTGTTCTCCTACCTCTTCTCGTATTACCTCTTGTGTCTTAACTAATTGTTCTCCGACCTCTTCTCTTATGACCTGCTGGGTTTTAATTAATTGGTCTTCCATGTTTTCACGCAAGTGCATACGTTCTGTTTCTGTTTTAATCTCAAGTTTATCGATTTCCTTTCTTAATTCAAATACGTTGCTGTCGACTGAATTAATCTGTTGCTGTAATTTATCCTGTGTGCTCTTTATTCCCGCCGTGTTATTGACGCATGCTGCCTCGATTTGCATTAATTTTTCGGCCACCATTTCGTCAAATTGTATGAGTTTATTGTCAAATTTCGACTCCAACTTTTTAATTTCACCTAATTGTTTGGCGTTATTCTCCGCGACCTCATCTGCCAGTTTCTCTACCTCCATAACACTTTGATTTATGTCATGAGTGATCTTTTCTAATTGCTCTGTTGGTGTTACCGCCTGTTCTGATAGTTAGTGATTCAGTTCGTTTAATTGTTTATCAGTGTCCAATTTCTGGACCTGTAATTGGACCGTAATGTTACCGCTCATGTCTTGTAACTGTTTTTCACTATGCTCACGCTGAATTTCTAATTGTTTATTTAACTGTTTTTCATTGTCTTCACTTATCTCCTCCTTCATGTTCTTTAACTGTTCTTCCGTTTTCGCGGACATCTGCTCTAATTGTTTTTCCGTTTTCACGGACATCTGTTCTAACAATCCCTTAATTTCTTCAACACTCGCTATTGCACAATGCACAAATATAATCAGAGAAAAACAGGGTCATGCACCGAGATTTCAGTCATACATACGCATACATGTCATAATATTTAAATATTACTGATTCTAATTTAATAAAATTTTCAGTAATCAAAATTTACTGAATAAATTACTCTTATTTCCAAACAACAAAATAACTCCCTAGTGATCTGCTTTTAAATTCCTAACCAACAGAATTTACGAACAACACCAATTAACCGAAGTTAATTAAATGTCAAATATAAGGCAACACCTTCCTGCTTTGACAGAGTTCAATAATATGCAAATGTTCTAATTTTAATGCCGGGCGCCAGAACAAGTTTATAACAAATACAATATCAAATTCTAACCTTGTTCAATATTTCTAACTTTAGGAACTCAGTGATTTTACTAATGCACATGGCGGTACAACATCGCCTCAATTTACTGAATTTACTTTGCCCGCTTGACCTGGCATCATTTCTCAGCAAAAAAAATATGAGATCAGCGAAGCAACAACAACAACAATCCCCACTTGGGCAGCCATTTTTGTTTTATGAACCCTTGCAAAGAAGCTTATGAGACTCAGTTTCGGGGGGTGTAACAGTCCATATCGTAAGTTGTTGTTAAAGCGCTTCATGAACATGCAGGGTAACATATAACAAAATAACATGCAGGAAAAAGTGAAGCCAGGGTTATAACGAGTGAATTTAATAACAGATCAGCTATTTACAATGATGAATTAATAAACAAAACTCCCATAATGACTCCCACTGAATAAATTAAATTTGCCAAAACTAGGCCAAATCTCAGGAGAGATTATTACTCGGACCAAGTGTCCCAAGAAAAATCAAAAATAATGACAATGTATGCGCGAGTGCTGCTCTACATGCTTCACGATGAGTACAATTGAATGCATGATTCGTCATCATCCGGAATAAACTTTCAGAAGACGAATCCGCATTACTTAGAGCTAGACAGACGCGGGGAACAACTATACAACACTTAAAACTAAACCGACACTTCCTATACTTAAAATAAACAACACAATAATTTCCGCATGAAATTGGAATCAAAACTGCCGTAGCAAAACATTACTGCCTAAAAATTAGGGCTTCTCACACAAATCAACACAAGTAAGTTGACACGTGACCAACAAAACAAATACCCATATGACCGCCGTCATTTTTACAAGTATACTACCACTACACCACTCGGGCGTCACACACTAAATTACATGAACTGAGTCATAAACAACATCACTAGGCTCAAAGCCAACATTTACATTATTAACACAATATTCCATCCATACGACATGCAATAATCCGTCACAGACATGGCGAACTCCCCAATTAATTATGGTTCAAAATAACCATCACAAAGAAACAGGTTCGCTAAATGAAAGCTTAAAGGGGCCAGTCGGAAAATAGGACTGCCTAACAAAATAAGTCACCAGGCTAGACGGGCGATTCGTGGAAATCTGCATATCTGTCAACCCACGTGTCAAAATAACCTCGGCCTCCCAAGGCACGGGATCCAGTCTCGAAGAAGCGTGCCCCAAAGCACAATAATACGTGTGTGTGTGTCAGAACAAAATATATCTCAGCATTTCCCCTAGGAAATCCAAGAATCAGCATATGGACAAGGAACAGCGGTCTCCTCAGAGCACCCTGCCTTTCCATCAAAATACAACAACAACAAAATAGGATGGCGGTAGGACCTCTACCCCTCTTCACGTAGAATCAAAACACACACCTGACACGATAACACACACAGAATCACACGTATGGGTTTGACAGACCCTGAAATAAAATGACATAAATATTTTCAACCGGCTGGCGCCTCCGTTCAATGCCAGTGACTAATAAACCTGAAAGGGACTCAAAAAAATCTTTAAAAAATTAGAACTAAGGTGTTCTACAATTACATCTTACTTTTGTTGCGCTCGGCAACCCTATTATGAATAATAACCTGTTCAGCAAACATCTTACAGTAATTACCTCCCTTTCCTATCAACAAAATATGAACTTTAATAAAGCACCACTTATCGAATGTAACGGGTTTCGCATTCGCATGGATAAAATCACGTACACACGCCGTGTACATTAAATATGACTCCAAAGAAAAATAAATACACAACAAACAACTTTGGCCACGCGCCAAAGTACATTTAAAACATTAGTGTCGGTACAAGAAAAACAATCTAAAACAAGAAACGACTAAAATGAACTATTTACAAAGTTCCCCCGCCAATCTAACTACATATTGAATAATCAATTTTTGTACATCACCGTATCAGCTTGTAGAACATATGACTTGCATCTCGGCTCATTTCCCTACGGGAAAATTAGCCTTCCATCGTTGTCTTCGTAGAAGCGTTGGACATCACTCCAGCTCCTGACCACACGTCGGACATCTTGGTGTAGTCTCTTTGGAAGAAAAGTTCAATGTTATTATAATTTGACCTGGCTATAATCGCTTGTGAGTTACTAATTTCGCCCACGATAGTCCTATGCGATTAATCAACGAAGACATTCCCTAGCTCGCGCTTACACACGCACAATACAACACTTGAAAAAAAATACAGTAAAAATTTACATGAAATGTACACTTCAAACCCATTGTCACTGGCTTGACAATACAAGTTTTAAATCTGCCTGTCTCGCAGTCGTTATCTCGCTCGGTAATCTCTACTGCTCTGCGTGGACCTTCGCTCGCTGAGCCCTAATTGTAATGTTACTCAAGTCTTGCCCCTAAGAGCTGAAAATAGTTGTCTTCAAGATAATATTAGAGTACTTAAAATCACCACGCAAACTGGCGTGAAGTTAGCTCACCAGAGCTCAAAACGAATTACTTCAAATAATATTAGAGCGTTATAAATCACTACGCAAACTGGCGTGAAGTTAGCTCACCAGAGCTCAAACAGTTAGTCCTCAAATAATATTAAAGCGTTAAAATCACTACACAAACTGGCGTGAAGTTAGCTCACCAGAGCTCAAAACGAAAAGACATCGAAACAGCGTCTCGTCGATCAATTTATTGGAAACTGACAGAGTGAGGAGGAGTGGGGTGAATTAAGAAAAATTTTCTAGAGTTTTCATCTCACACCCACGGGACTAGTGTCAATCTTCATCATTTAATTCAAACGTCTCAGCGCACTCATGCGGAGATAATTCGGATCGGCGGTTCTTTAGATAATCAATTCCGCGCGCTTTTTACCAGTGACGCCACCCATCGCGTGGTTTTGGCTTGGTCTCCCCTGATTGGGTGATTCAATCGTAGGTCGGTTTATGATTCCAATTCTGGTGCATGTTGTTACACAATTTGGCCTTGAACTCAGCTTACCCTGCCGTTTTCAAGAATAGCTACTGCCCCCGTAATTGAATTATGTAGAGACCACGGTGGCTATATTTGAAATTATGATTAGAGTTATGGCTGTCATAGTTATGACGTGGGTAGTCATGACGTAAGCACGGATGACGTAAATGTTATGCCAGCAAGCTACTTGAGCTGAGATTCTCAGTGACGTCAGCATTTTAGTCCAGAATGTTCCAAGATGTACGACGCAGTCGCAGGAAACGAGGAATTCTGCTGAGGAAGAAACTATGCTATTGGAGGAGAGGCATGAACCAATGAACGATAGTTTAAAGGAAGACGGAGATTGCTGAAACTATGGTATTTTTATGACTTTTAGAATGCAGAATTGTGGAAATACATTTGCAGTAAAAGCATTGATTTGGAATTTTGGTGAAAATTATTTTCTGTTTTTGAATTTTGAAAATCCGTCATGTATTAACGAAGTTGGAAGTTCTAGCGATGACGTAGTATCACGCTTTGGAAGGGATGGTAACGCCCCTCGAGAAGGTAATAAAAGGGCTTGCGCAGAAGAGAGGAAGCTCTTCTCTTGTCTTCTCTTTCGTTCGCTGATCATTCTGAGATCTAATGCTCAGATCATCGAAGTATTTGTGAAAGTCAGTTTATTATACATTCAATATAGTGAGACATCAAAGTGAACAGCAAGTGAAAAGAATCGTTTTTATAACGCGTGGCGAGGCCACTATAGTAACGAGAACCAGGTCAAACTAGGTGAAGTTGAAACGGACCTTAGAAAGCTTCTATAAGTTGAACTTCAAACAGTTAGCGGTCTACGATAAGATAGTTGTATTGTGCAGTACTACATGCAATTATAGAGAAAAGCTGAACAATTTCGACCGAGTACTTCAAAAGATATTAGCTATTTTATACGACTGGCAAAAGTGATTATCTCGCCACTAGAGAAACACTTTTGTATAAGCCAGAATCAAAGCAAGGCTGACGCTGCGAGTGGAGTAGAAAGACTTCAGATTGCTTGCTTTCAGAACGATACAGTATAATGGAGCATTTGAATACGGCAGTTTGTTCTTCTGACACTACAACTGAAGAGCAAATGGAGGGCTAAGAAGGCTTATTGCAATTGGGACATACTTCATTGGAGTAAGATAGCGACATGGAACTTCGCTAATGGCTATTCCACACAAGCGAACATGCGGTGAATACCATCTACACCCATGTTTCGTAAGTAAAGGCTGAATACCATCGAACAGCCATAGAAACAATTTCATACTCTGAATATGAATAATTTCTTCGGAAATTTCTACAAAACGTCATGATGATTGTCTACTGGAACTTCAGGGAATTTTTCAAGAGAGGTCAGGGTAGTCCCGACTCACAATGAAGATTATTGCCGGAAGGATGTCTATTCGTATTCGAGGAGCAGAGCGATTCACGGAGAAGGAAGCAGTTCGATTCTCCGATGGTGCTATTACCTATTTCGAGGATGGAGCTCAGCTTTAACGTGGTGAAATGGATCCATCAGCAGTCTTCTTTGGGGAATTTTCCTCTGGAACGTCAATCGGCAGATAAGGTAGTCGTGAACGTTTATTGTATTTGAGTAACCTAGTAATGTTTGAGCAACCATTTTTCCCATATTTTTATCCTCATGTATTTTGCCCTAATTTCTTGTTGAGATTCTTATTCTCAGTACACCTTGTTGAGTTTTGCATTTTTCGTCGATTTATTAAGACATTGTTATGTCATGGGCATAGTTAACGATTTTGAATCAGTTGAGACTGATATTTGGATTTTTCAGTAATTAATTTTTTTTGTAGTCACGATTTGACTGGAAGTTAATGATTTTTATGGCAGATTTAAATTCAGACAGCGTATCACTTTATTAAAGTAATTCAACCCCAGTTTAATTACTTTGAACAATTTTCTGTCATCATCAAGAATGAAGAACATTTAAATGATTTTAGAGCGTTAAAATCTTACGTTATCGACGATCTTGGAAATACTAGTCGTTATGTGAATTGATTGCAACTCAGACATTTATCGTCAGTTATGAATGAACATTGCATCATAGACACTTTTGTGAAAGAGTAATGTTAATAATGGATTATTGAATACATTAAAGTCAAGTACTTTTGTTAGGAGTTTTTCTCAATTAGAGAATTATATAACGATGTTTGCATTCCCCAGTCTAATTGGATTCTATTCGACTACTTTGCAGTTTAGTCGCACTTTATTTGAAGATAGTATTTTCATACTACAATTTCTTTTAAGATGTTAGTCTTAAATTTTGATAGACCAGATAGGCGTATATAAGCGTATTCACTATTAAATTTGTTTGTGATTGGCAAGTTTTGACTTCATTTCAGTTCATGAATGAAATCTACGAAGGTTAAATAGAAAAACAGTTTTGAAACAATTTATGATTATAAAATTTTTAAGTGGAACTATGAATGTATAATCGCTAGTGCAGCGCGTGTTGAAAGTCGCTGAAATATAATGCCCTTGAATATGAAGGAAGTTCCCACAGAATTAAATGTTAAAGAATTATTTGTGGAAGTTTTGTAAGTGATGTGAAAGTTGTAAATGCCATATAGATTAATATATGATGATTTTGGGCATATTTTTAATGCAGATTGTGCATTAACTTGTTAGCGAAGGATTTTCCGCTGGAGTAAGATTATTATAGTTCGTTGAAAATTAATCAAGTGATTTACTGTTATAATTAACACGAGTTTTGAAAGAATTTGAGACAAGATGTTGAATGAAGGTTGCCGTCACAAATCATTATTAAAAAACTTTATTAAATCAGATTGTGACATTAATATGTATAACTAACCTTCATTGGTCGATTATATTAAACAGGATTATAAAATTACCAACCGAATGAACTTGTGGCTAATGTATTTATTAAATTAATAATTTAAACAATTTAAATATTAATATTGTAAATAATTGTTGTAAATATTTTTGAAAATAATATGAAACGAGAGTGATGTTAAAGGCGTGCTTAGAATATTTTTATTGTCTTTGACAAATATTATAAACAATTTCTAATTGTTATAAATAATTTTTGTGATTTTGTTATAAACATTTAAGAGCTAATTAAACATTTGGATTGAAGTTAACAAGTTTAAGAAATTTATGTAATGATCCATTAGGATGTGATCAAAGTACTTGAAAGATTTGCGTAAATATAATGTGAGTTGTCTTGTAAGACATTTAAAAGCTTGAGAGTGCAGGCTGGATTCTTACGTAACATAGCGTGTGAGAAGGGAGTGCATTTGACCAGTATGTGTCAGGCTGGAAGTTAGCCCGCAGCTGTGTCAACATATGGTTTTCAGAGAGTGAGGTCGTTCACTCTGGCCTTGCGACTATAAATATCATTCTCTTGTTTATTAAAAGGAAACACATGCTCTATATATGTCACACCCTGACGTCCTTTTCCAATCCAATAGTGTTATGAATATTACGGTATTTGGAGCTCTTGGGAGCTAAAATGTTTTATATCATGTTGTATAATAATTTTGCAAGTCCTACTGGAGGACGTAGTCAGATTGACTTGGGCTACTGATAGCCACGTATATTTTGTTGTGTTAGGAAAATCATACCCTTTATTAGAAATAAAGCTTTTGTACAGTTCAAAGTTCTCGTCTTCGTTTCTGGTTCATTTTTAAATGTCATGGCGGAGATTATTGTGTGAACAGACTTTTAGTGATCCTGTTGTCAACTCAAACCCCGAGATAATTAAGAGGTAAGCAACGGTAAGTATGCACCCCCGTCTATTTTGGTGTGTTCCACAATGATTTCCTGTGAATTTCTGTGCTCTTATCTCGATAGTATCTGTCAGTGCCATTTTCATTGATGTAACTGTGCCGGTGCGATTGATAATTGGCAATCCGATTGAGGGGGCGGATATCTGACAGCCTACTGTCCAGGTAAACGGGGACAGAAAGATTGGCGATCCAAGAGCGTGGGGCTGAGTCAACAGTAAGATTGACCCTAATATGTGGGACGAATTCGACAAAACTGGATTACCAGGTTGAACACCAGAAAGATTGACAAACCTAAAACGTGAGGTTCGATTAGACTCAAATAAAGAGGTTGATTCTTTGTTAGATGTCTAGGCCAATTGTAGTATTTAAGAGTGTGATTATATAGGAATTAAATGTTGTATTGTATTAGGAAAATTACACTCAGAAAAGATCAGATCTTATACAACTTGAGAAAGGTTAAATGGGCAGGAAACTTAGAAAAATCGCCTATAATCGGGAATCTTATTTTATTTGACCGGCTTATGACACTTCAGTCATATTAAAGATAAAATTAAATTATTTGGATAGTAAATGTAAATTATTTGTGTTAGGATATTTTAAAATGAGCCAGAGAAATTTGAACATGTGCTTGAGTTTGTTTCAACATGAAGTATCTTCGAATATTAATTATAAGGTAGTTATAAGTTAGATTTAAGACAGAAAATTGATCAAAATTATATATGGTGAAAAGTGTTGCTCAAACGTTGTTATTTTGCTCTTTTGATGTATGTCCCTACAGCAATCCATTTTGAATAATAATATTGTAATGGCAGATGAAAGTTTGAAGAAAATGTTAGAGGAGATGTCTGCTAACATGAAGAAAATGATGGAGGAGAATGTTAGTAATTTCTATGCTAATTTAAATGCAAGAATGGAGGAGAATGTTAGTACTTTGTATGCTAATTTGACAGCTAGCATGGGTGAAAGTTTGAAGGGTATCCAAACTAGTGCTGCTAATTTGGAAGATAATATGTCGCGTTTACAGATTAATACCCTAGGAATTGAAAATACTGTAACGGACATGCGTACAGACGTGTCTAATGTCCATAAAGATGTATCTATTGTGCATAAAAGTGTTGATGATGTTAAAAATGATGTATCTAAGGTACAGAGAGACCTTACAATGTTAAATTTAGATGTAGCTAATGTCCGAGGGGATATTTCTTGTGCTAGAGTCGAAGTTGTTGTTGTCAAAAACGATGTAGCGACTGTCCAAGACAAGGTCGAGGAAGTCCAGAAAGAAATTCAAAAAGCTAGAACAGATGTATCTAATGTTCAGGTAGACATTAACAACATTCATGCGGATATAACTGAGGTGCAAAGTGACGTAACTAAGATTCAGGTAGAGGTCAACACAGTTTTCGTAGATATCACTAAAGTCCAAACTGATGTCAATAAAGTCAGGGAAGAAATCGAAAACTCAAAAACTCTTTGTACGCGTAATATAACTGCATTAACGACTAGGTTAGTCGACGAATCAGTTAGAACAACAACGTCTTTAGCAGAGTTGAAGTATGACGTAGAGGTCATGAGAACACAGGTATTAGACCACAATAGAGTATTAAAAGAGGATATCGAAGTAGACATAGCCGAGATGTTAACAGCAAACGTAGCGGTATGGAAAGACGAGTGGAATAAGTCAAGTGGGGAACATGTAACCCAAATACAGGAAAGGATTGAGAGAAAACTTGCCAGTACGCAGATAGAAATTAATAATGAGGTAGTACAGATTAGAAAAGATTTAAGCGTCAGGATAAATTCGCTATCCGAAAAACAAGTTGACGATAGAACACAACTAGATCAGGATATGCAAACTTTAAAATCTACATTAGAGGATCAAATTCATAAAGTTGTCTCTGACGTAAATGAAACGACGAGTAAACTGAAAAATTTGAAGTTAGGAGAGGCTAGTTTAATGGAGAACTACAAAGAAGAGATAGTCAAGAAAGTCTTAACAGAAATCACCGACAAGGATACAGAAGGCTTAGCTTGCGAATTGAATAGGAAGCATACCAGAAGATGTCACCTAGATCTAGAAGAAAGAGACGTGACTCCTGAAGAACGTGTATCCAGATTCAGAGAGGAGGATGACGAGAGGAATATGGAATCTGAGTGGAATTATCGAGATAGTGGGAAAAACTATCCGGATTCATATCCAAGGAACGTGATGGTCATTAGGAATTTCGAGGACAAACCACAAAAATTCAGTAATACTGATAGTTTGACACCTATAGAGTATGTAAGGAATCTCAAAGATTATTTCATCGAAGCTCACATTCCCAGAGAGAGAGAGATGAAGATTGTAGAGAGATATCTGATTGGAGGACCCCTTGAATGGTTTAGAGCTTTTAGATATACATTCAGCAACTTTGACGAGTTTGCAGAGGCATTAATCAAACGATTTTGGTCCATAGAAGCGCAGAATTCGTTAAGAGCGGAGGTATATTCAAGAAAATACTCAGGTACTCTTCCAACGAGGGACGCTGATTTCTTTACGAGTCAGTTGTCCCGCTTGAGATTTTAGCAACCCCCATTGTCCACGGAGCAACTAATAGATGCGATTTCTCGTATGCTGCCAGTTGAGGTGAGGAGACTTATAATTTCGTCTAACATTAGGGATTTATCCAGCATGGATGAATTACTAAGAAGGTTAGACTACACAAGTCCAATGCCTAACGTAGTCCAGAAAAGTCAAAGGCAAGAGTATAAGGAAATCAATACGGTATACATGGACCAAGTCCAACAAACTGACAAGCCAGAGGAGGAGAAAACTGACAATGTAGGTCCTCACAGGAATAATCAGTTTAGAAACTACAGATCACAAGGTTACCGACCATATCAACAGAGAAGAGGTTGGAACTACAACCGAGGAAACTATAATGGAAGAGGCAGATATTATAACAATAATAGGTATAATCGTAACTATAATAGGAATAACCAAAACCAAAATAGAAACCAGAATACTCAAAGTCAGGTTATGACACCTGAGCAATATCAGCAAAGAGAAAAGGAAAGCCAGCAATACTTAAAAGAATTAAGGGAGAAAGAAGCTGACAATCAAAGGAAAAGGCAGGATGTTGTTATCGATCCTGGTCCTTCTACGAGCCAGCAGAACTTAGAGAATAGAAACACTGGTCAGAAGAGGAATTAGAGAGGAAAGAATACATTAGCCACACACAAACCAGAGTAGAAGAGATAATGATTAAGGAACATAGAGGAAATATCATACTAGAGTAAGCCAGTAATAATTCAATTTCGTGTTCAAGAGAGTTGAGATACTTGTAACATTGAGTTTAAAAACAATTTGCAACTGTTTTTAAAACGTGGTGAGAGGAGAATGCCCCCGTAATTGAATTATGTAGAGACCACGGTGGCTATATTTGAAATTATGATTAGAGTTATGGCTGTCATAGTTATGACGTGGGTAGTCATGACGTAAGCACGGATGACGTAAATGTTATGCCAGCAAGCTACTTGAGCTGAGATTCTCAGTGACGTCAGCATTTTAGTCCAGAATGTTCCAAGATGTACGACGCAGTCGCAGGAAACGAGGAATTCTGCTGAGGAAGAAACTATGCTATTGGAGGAGAGGCATGAACCAATGAACGATAGTTTAAAGGAAGACGGAGATTGCTGAAACTATGGTATTTTTATGACTTTTAGAATGCAGAATTGTGGAAATACATTTGCAGTAAAAGCATTGATTTGGAATTTTGGTGAAAATTATTTTCTGTTTTTGAATTTTGAAAATCCGTCATGTATTAACGAAGTTGGAAGTTCTAGCGATGACGTAGTATCACGCTTTGGAAGGGATGGTAACGCCCCTCGAGAAGGTAATAAAAGGGCTTGCGCAGAAGAGAGGAAGCTCTTCTCTTGTCTTCTCTTTCGTTCGCTGATCATTCTGAGATCTAATGCTCAGATCATCGAAGTATTTGTGAAAGTCAGTTTATTATACATTCAATATAGTGAGACATCAAAGTGAACAGCAAGTGAAAAGAATCGTTTTTATAACGCGTGGCGAGGCCACTATAGTAACGAGAACCAGGTCAAACTAGGTGAAGTTGAAACGGACCTTAGAAAGCTTCTATAAGTTGAACTTCAAACAGTTAGCGGTCTACGATAAGATAGTTGTATTGTGCAGTACTACATGCAATTATAGAGAAAAGCTGAACAATTTCGACCGAGTACTTCAAAAGATATTAGCTATTTTATACGACTGGCAAAAGTGATTATCTCGCCACTAGAGAAACACTTTTGTATAAGCCAGAATCAAAGCAAGGCTGACGCTGCGAGTGGAGTAGAAAGACTTCAGATTGCTTGCTTTCAGAACGATACAGTATAATGGAGCATTTGAATACGGCAGTTTGTTCTTCTGACACTACAACTGAAGAGCAAATGGAGGGCTAAGAAGGCTTATTGCAATTGGGACATACTTCATTGGAGTAAGATAGCGACATGGAACTTCGCTAATGGCTATTCCACACAAGCGAACATGCGGTGAATACCATCTACACCCATGTTTCGTAAGTAAAGGCTGAATACCATCGAACAGCCATAGAAACAATTTCATACTCTGAATATGAATAATTTCTTCGGAAATTTCTACAAAACGTCATGATGATTGTCTACTGGAACTTCAGGGAATTTTTCAAGAGAGGTCAGGGTAGTCCCGACTCACAATGAAGATTATTGCCGGAAGGATGTCTATTCGTATTCGAGGAGCAGAGCGATTCACGGAGAAGGATGCAGTTCGATTCTCCGATGGTGCTATTACCTATTTCGAGGATGGAGCTCAGCTTTAACGTGGTGAAATGGATCCATCAGCAGTCTTCTTTGGGGAATTTTCCTCTGGAACGTCAATCGGCAGATAAGGTAGTCGTGAACGTTTATTGTATTTGAGTAACCTAGTAATGTTTGAGCAACCATTTTTCCCATATTTTTATCCTCATGTATTTTGCCCTAATTTCTTGTTGAGATTCTTATTCTCAGTACACCTTGTTGAGTTTTGCATTTTTCGTCGATTTATTAAGACATTGTTATGTCATGGGCATAGTTAACGATTTTGAATCAGTTGAGACTGATATTTGGATTTTTCAGTAATTAATTTTTTTTGTAGTCACGATTTGACTGGAAGTTAATGATTTTTATGGCAGATTTAAATTCAGACAGCGTATCACTTTATTAAAGTAATTCAACCCCAGTTTAATTACTTTGAACAATTTTCTGTCATCATCAAGAATGAAGAACATTTAAATGATTTTAGAGCGTTAAAATCTTACGTTATCGACGATCTTGGAAATACTAGTCGTTATGTGAATTGATTGCAACTCAGACATTTATCGTCAGTTATGAATGAACATTGCATAATAGACACTTTTGTGAAAGAGTAATGTTAATAATGGATTATTGAATGCATTAAAGTCAAGTACTTTTGTTAGGAGTTTTTCTCAATTAGAGAATTATATAACGATGTTTGCATTCCCCAGTCTAATTGGATTCTATTCGACTACTTTGCAGTTTAGTCGCACTTTATTTGAAGATAGTATTTTCATACTACAATTTCTTTTAAGATGTTAGTCTTAAATTTTGATAGACCAGATAGGCGTATATAAGCGTATTCACTATTAAATTTGTTTGTGATTGGCAAGTTTTGACTTCATTTCAGTTCATGAATGAAATCTACGAAGGTTAAATAGAAAAACAGTTTTGAAACAATTTATGATTATAAAATTTTTAAGTGGAACTATGAATGTATAATCGCTAGTGCAGCGCGTGTTGAAAGTCGCTGAAATATAATGCCCTTGAATATGAAGGAAGTTCCCACAGAATTAAATGTTAAAGAATTATTTGTGGAAGTTTTGTAAGTGATGTGAAAGTTGTAAATGCCATATAGATTAATATATGATGATTTTGGGCATATTTTTAATGCAGATTGTGCATTAACTTGTTAGCGAAGGATTTTCCGCTGGAGTAAGATTATTATAGTTCGTTGAAAATTAATCAAGTGATTTACTGTTATAATTAACACGAGTTTTGAAAGAATTTGAGACAAGATGTTGAATGAAGGTTGCCGTCACAAATCATTATTAAAAAACTTTATTAAATCAGATTGTGACATTAATATGTATAACTAACCTTCATTGGTCGATTATATTAAACAGGATTATAAAATTACCAACCGAATGAACTTGTGGCTAATGTATTTATTAAATTAATAATTTAAACAATTTAAATATTAATATTGTAAATAATTGTTGTAAATATTTTTGAAAATAATATGAAACGAGAGTGATGTTAAAGGCGTGCTTAGAATATTTTTATTGTCTTTGACAAATATTATAAACAATTTCTAATTGTTATAAATAATTTTTGTGATTTTGTTATAAACATTTAAGAGCTAATTAAACATTTGGATTGAAGTTAACAAGTTTAAGAAATTTATGTAATGATCCATTAGGATGTGATCAAAGTACTTGAAAGATTTGCGTAAATATAATGTGAGTTGTCTTGTAAGACATTTAAAAGCTTGAGAGTGCAGGCTGGATTCTTACGTAACATAGCGTGTGAGAAGGGAGTGCATTTGACCAGTATGTGTCAGGCTGGAAGTTAGCCCGCAGCTGTGTCAACATATGGTTTTCAGAGAGTGAGGTCGTTCACTCTGGCCTTGCGACTATAAATATCATTCTCTTGTTTATTAAAAGGAAACACATGCTCTATATATGTCACACCCTGACGTCCTTTTCCAATCCAATAGTGTTATGAATATTACGGTATTTGGAGCTCTTGGGAGCTAAAATGTTTTATATCATGTTGTATAATAATTTTGCAAGTCCTACTGGAGGACGTAGTCAGATTGACTTGGGCTACTGATAGCCACGTATATTTTGTTGTGTTAGGAAAATCATACCCTTTATTAGAAATAAAGCTTTTGTACAGTTCAAAGTTCTCGTCTTCGTTTCTGGTTCATTTTTAAATGTCATGGCGGAGATTATTGTGTGAACAGACTTTTAGTGATCCTGTTGTCAACTCAAACCCCGAGATAATTAAGAGGTAAGCAACGGTAAGTATGCACCCCCGTCTATTTTGGTGTGTTCCACAATGATTTCCTGTGAATTTCTGTGCTCTTATCTCGATAGTATCTGTCAGTGCCATTTTCATTGATGTAACTGTGCCGGTGCGATTGATAATTGGCAATCCGATTGAGGGGGCGGATATCTGACAGCCTACTGTCCAGGTAAACGGGGACACTACCAAGCTCGGCTTCTGTGGCAATCATTGCAACACGCTAACTTGCCTTCCTCTCTGTCACCATCCATAAGTACTGCCTGGGCTGCAGTAATAATAATAATAAATCATGAATACTTATTTATCGCAGATTAATAAGGGTTCAATATCTCTATATATATATAAATGAAAGTTTGTCTGTTTTTTCTGAATTTCCACGGAATTTTGCGATATTTGCGCGTTTCAGGCTGTTTTATGACGGATGCGCGCAAAAATAATTTTTTGTCTGTCTGTCTGTCTGTCTGTCTGTGTGTCTGTGGACAACTTCTACGAGTTCTTATAACTTGAGAACGGCTGGGTGGATCAACGTAAAATTTGATACAGATATCCATCAGAGGCACCACACTAATCATTGATGTAACTCTTCTCCATACCTCTCATAAAAGGGGCCCTACCCCCTTAAAATACATGCTGAAATAGGCGGAGAAGGGTGAAACAAAGCTCATTTTCAGCCCCTCAACGTGAGAAACGAAACTCGGAACATTTTATGGCCCTTAAAACCAACAGTTTTTGAGATATTCCCAGAAAACTAATTTCACTTAATTAATTAATGAAAGAATTCATGGCGGTAACCATGGCAACTGAATCTCAGAGGTCCATCTATTTCTGTAAGACGCAATGCAATTCCATTTATTACATTATTGTGAAGGTTTGCAAACGGCTATAAAGTTATAATGGATCCAAATTAAGCTGAAATATTCATTAATACATACAATGCGCTTAAGGGGTCAAGGGTTACTCTAGAATTTTTTCACGCGATTTACACGTGCGGGTGTAGTACGGAAGGTCTATTATATCCCTTCTCTATTATATAAAAATGAATGTTTGTCTGATTTTTCGGCTTTTCTACGAATGTTTGACATATTTGCCCGTTTCAGACTGTTTTGTGACGGATGCACGCAAAAATATATTTTTGTCTGTCTGTCTGTGGACAATTTTTTGTGTCCTTATAACTCGAGAACGGCTGGGTGGATTAACGTAAAATTTGATACAGATATCCATCAGAGGCACGACACTAATCATTGATGTAACTCTTCTCCGTACCTCTCATAACAGGGGGTCTACACCCTTAAAATACATGCAGAAATAAGCATGAGACAAAGCTAATTTTCAGCCCCTCAATGTGAGATACGAAACTCAGGGGCCCTAAAAGGACCCCGAAAACCACATTTTAAGGCCCTAAAACGAACAGTTTTTGAGATATTCCCTAAAAACTAATTTCACTTAATAAATTAATGGAGGAATGCATGCCGGTAACAATGGCAACAGAATCTCAGAGGTCCATCTATTTCTGTAAGACGCACTACAATTCCATTTATTACATTACTGTGAAGGTTTGCAAACGGGAATAAGGTTATAACGGATCCAAATTAAGCTGAAATATTCATCAATACATATAATGCGCTTAAGGGGTCAAGGGGTAATGTAGAATTTTTTAACGCGATTTACACGTGCGGGTATGGTCCGGAAGGTCTATTGTATCCCTATCCCTATTGTGTTATATTATTAATAATATTATTCTTTTAATTATTATCATTATTATGGCGTACAACGAAGAGACAAAGCTCATTTTCAAACCCTTGGGGTCAGAAACAAAACTCGGGGCCCCTCAAGAGCCGTAAAGGGTCCCCGAAAACTATATTTAAGGCTCTAAACCCAACAGTTTCTTAGATATTCCCAGAAAACTAATTTCATTTAATAAACTTAAGAAGGAATGCAAGCCACTAACCATGACAACAGTATCTCAAGAGGTGGCATCCAACGTTCCATCTATTTCTGGAATAAGTAATGCCACTCCATTTATTACATTTCTGTGAAATGTTGCAAATGGAGTACCCTAGATTTTTTTCAGACGACTTACACGTGCGATATGTCGTACAGAAGGTCTATTATACCTCCAAACATCAACATTATTTTCAAAAATTCCTGAATAGAAATAGTAGACTGTTTTTTGCTGATTTTAGGAATTTGGGCCATTGGAGGCTAAAAACACTGAATGTTCATGCACCACAAGCCTTTATAATTTATAAAAGTGGTCTTCCTGCAGTTGGGCACTTGACACAACGGTTAGGGTTAGTTCGTATGTGACGTGTATTGCGATTCTTCTACGAAGTTTTCAATTTTATTTTCCCGCCAGGAAGAACACGTTAAGTAAATCTAGTTTGAGAGCACATTTTAACTACTAATTTTTCTTTGCCAACAAACAGGTTCCGAGCCCCTAAACATTGCAACAGTAGCTCAATTGATAACATCTGGTTATTAATACCGAAGACCGTTCGAAGAATGGGTACTTCTGCAAGTATATATATATATATATATATTGAACCCATGTACCATTGGTTCAAGGGGTTGAATCCATGTATTATTGGTAAAAGGAAGGAAGGAAATATACAGTCTTCAGTGGAACATAGAAAGATTTTATACAAGAGGGTGAGCATAACGTTGTGTAATAAACTGGAGCCCAGGTGGCCAGGAAATGAGATCATGCATGACGCATTGATAAGGAGCCAGTCACGAATATTATTAGAACGAGTGGAACTTTCCGTCGGAGTGACTGCGAGCGTGTTTCGGAAATTGCCCTTACGTTGCAGGAAAATGGCAACCGCGCAGCCGTGCCAGAAGAAGAATAATTAGATTTAACCCATTTGCAAGAATAAAATTAACTAAAGAAATATAACATTGTGAATCATTTCGGAATAGAGATTTTTGTGTGGAGAAAGATGTTATAATAAATGCCCAGGAAAGAAGTGCCGACGTGGCCATACGTCATTGGGAGTTCCCCGAGACCCGAGGCGGTGGGAATTAAAAATCAACTGTGACACCCACACAGCTGAAGACCAAATTTTATTTAATATCTCAGAACTGCACGATCGATTTTCATGTGCAAAGAAGTCAGTTTACGTTTAGAGAACGAGCTTTCCAGAGGTATAATTTTTAATAGTGTGCGACCATTACTTCAAAAGTTGGTTCTGGAAAAGACCAGGATTTTATCTTTTTGTCGCCAAAGACTATAAAAGTCCTGGCAGAGCCAAGCAAATCATGCAGTTTCAAACAGCCCGAGGGGGCGTCACTGTGCTACATCACATCATGCAGTTTTCGTCCATCCAGGGGGGCGTGACGTTGGAGCATCACCATATTCAGTCTTGAACGACCGCTGAGGTGGGTCGTACTGTTTCACATCGAATGCAGTTTAAAACAGACCTGTGCAGAGAGGCTGTATCACATCGAATAGACAGTATCCGACAGCCCGAGGGCGTCGCTGTATCGACAACCAACGTGCACCCGTAAGGAGTGGCCGATAAGTATCATCATAGTATCGCCGTGTGGAGACTTAGGAAAATCCTAATACAGGATTTAGTTCCGCCAGTATCAATCTTATAGTGAAAAGTTCAGTATTAGAGTCAAAGTAGGCTGCGAACTTAAAGAACAGGCGATAGGTCTTCAAATGACAGTTCATTTAAACGACCGAAAGTATCGTAACGTTTTGAAGTACCATAATAGTGAAACAAACATTCTATCAACGTTAAAGAACCCGATCAGGGTCGGACAAAATAAGGTCCGCATAGTATTCTGAAAAGATAGGAATTATAGAGCTGAATAATCAGAAGGGAGAATTAAATTCAAGACGTTGTTTCAAGGAAACAAACGAACTATAAAAAGCACTAAGTCACGAGGAGCATTAGAAGCTAGAAAATAATAGGTCACCGATAGAGTATCTGGGAGACCGTGAACAAGACAGACTTTCGCTAGACAAACTAATAGTGTCTAGAAGAAGTAATTTCGAGCTAATAATAATAATAGCCGATCGTCAGGAAATCGGATTTGAAGAAGTACCATTCCAGGGAGGGGTAGAGTGTTCGAGACTTTCATATTCTGGTTAGATAGGAAGCCGACATCTACTAGTTTCACCCTTGGAGACGGGGAATCAAGAAATCACGTGTGCAAGGCCTAATCAAAGCCTCAGTGATTAGAATCAGTGTAGTGTAAATATATAAAATTTGTGTTAGAATAGTAATTTTTCAGTGATTTTATTGTGTATAATAGAAAAATACAGAAGTGTATAAAATGATACCAGTGTTTAAGGTATATAAGTTATATGTGTGTCAAGATATGTCAGTGTATGAAATGAATTTGAGCAAGATGGCTTAATCACAAATAGTGGGCGAAATGAAACATCGTTGGAAAGTACGGTTGGGGACCGTCCGAGAATGTAAGTAACCATTTTCATTATGTTATGTGTTGGGAAGTATTTGTGTACCATCCACCTGAGAATGATAAGTAGGGATGTTTTTGAATAACAAATAACAGAATAAGAGCGCGATCCTAACAAATAAAAATTGAGAAATTATAAAATGATTATGTGAAATGAATAAATCACTTAGAGGAAATGTATGAAATAAAATATCAGTGTATTTGATAAATGTTATGAAAGCAAGCGTAATAATAATAATAATAATAAAAAATATATAAATGAAGATTAAGTTGAATTATATAAAAGTAATAGCTTTTGAGCTCCTGTAAAAGAATAAAGACATGGTGTGAATACATGTTCTTAAAGTATAGCGATTATTGTCACGGGAGAGGATTAATATAAAAATTGAGATGTAGATCAAATGTTGATTTTGAATTTATCAGTTCTTTGGAAGACGCTAGGCCTTAAAGTAATGTATAGCGCAATGTAGTGCATTAAAGTAAATTGTCATGCCAGGAAAGCATTGAATCTAAATATACTTGGTAAATTTATTATGAGGGACAGTTGATTGCCGTAATTGAGCTATGATAAGTCCTCCATATAGTGATGTGGATCACGAGGCCATGCGTGTTCATAAAGGGTGCGAATTTATTGTATTATGAGCGCAGGGTAGACAGAGGTCGCCATAAGTCGCGAATTGTTGTAAAGTCCTCCAGTATAGGATGTAGTTCCCGAGGCAGTGAGAGAATCGAACCAAGGTTCGTTTGTGTGAAAGCCCCTAAATATTGTTGTTGTATTGGATTATTCTTACCCATCAATGATGACACTTCATAATTAATAAATGCCAAGGTTACGAAAGTGGTCTATGAACCTAAATAATGTTCTTAAAATGAATGAAAGATACGCCAGGTCTGTTCAGAGAACTGTGTATAAGAAATAGCTGTTTTAAAGCATGAGTGTAGCCGTCCCGTGTGGACGAGACTTGGGGTCTCCCTCCTGGACTATAAATCACGTTGAGTGTTACGGCCCGACCCCTCGCTATTGAAAGTGTGGTAGGTCGGAGGACCGTCTGTTGGGAGTAATAATACACCATGAGTGTTTAGAGTTTGTTAATGACCCGGGATGCGAACCGAGGTTCTTGTAGATGAAAGTTACCGCTTGCAAGTTCAGATCGTTTGCTTTCTTATGAGATGATGGTCTTTTAAGACAAATAATAATAAATATAAATCCCTAATGTAATGGTATAGTAATTTAGGATTTCACGAGTTCAGTGAAGACAATTAGATTTCGGGAGTAATCATAATTTTTGACTTTGTTCAAGTAGTCTTCTATAACTCGGGAGTACACAGGTATTTTTCCCAATCACTGTAGTGAATTTGTTAACTTGATAGAGGTGGTAACATGAAAACATTGTGGAATGCCCCAAAAATTTAAGTAAAGGAGTAACATTTACTTTAAAATAAGATTATATATTGTTTGATTATAAGAAACTCATAAAATATATATTGAGGTGTGTAAAAGAGTAACACAGTTTATATTGGAAAGTATCGAGCCATTGGAGCTCGTGAGTGTATTGAATTTTTAAAGGGATACTTTATGGAAGTGAAAAGAATTATAAGTTTATTGGTTTGTAGGAAACCATGTATTTTAATATAACATTTGTTTGATTTTATGTATTCCTTGTTCATTCTGAACAAGTTAGAAGGATTGGTCAGTAGTTTATTTGTTTAATTTGTTTGTAGCGCCATATATTTGGTTAATTAAATGTTTTATAATAGGAGTTGATTTGTTTTTATTTTGGAAGTGTATCCTCTATTTAATCCAAAATGTGTAAGTCACAGAGTGGGAGAACATACCATAACCCCGAAAATCCCGATTTGAGCATTGTTGGCATACTGTGATTTGCATATTTCTTGCTAAAAGGACACAGGGGGCATAGAAGTACTGTGCTTGGATTAATAATTAGAGGAACACTTAAGACGGTCATATCATGTAAAAGTAAAGTATTGATAGAAGTAGCTACAATGTATAACGTTAACTGACCGCATGGGTCCCTGGAAACTCACACCGAGCAGCCCTAAATAATATATATTAAAACCCCCCTAAACACATCTTTTTGGCGCCCAGTACGCAGGGATGAGTTTTCCTAGGAAAAACCCGAGTTTTCTTGAAAAATCAAATTTTCATTTTTTTTCGAAAAAAATTGGTTTTTCGAATTTTTGAATTTTTAAATACTTCCATAAAGGTTTTGACATTGAATGAGTGTATCAAAAGGGTACGTCTTAGTAAACACCCGTACCAAGGTAAATTTTTTGAAAATTGGGTCACAAGGGTTCGTGGTACCATCTCTCAAGCATGTACCAGCGATGTGGCATGATAGCCCACTGTATTCTAAGAAAATGGCATTAAGTGAAGAAATGCAGAGGCTTGCGGACGTTTTAAAGGCTGATAGTAAGGAAAAGTTGGAGGCTATAAACAATAAATTGGAAACGATAGACAATACATTGGGCCTTCAACAGGATGAAAATAACAAAAAGTTAGGATCCATGAATCAAAGTTTAGAATCACTAAAAACTAATAGTGATAACATGGGCACTAGATTAGAAGCTATCGAGGCCGACTGTGTAAGAATGAACAGTGAATTGAAGGCTGAAATTGAGGGATTAAAAAGGGTCAAATGAACTCCGAGAGAGTATAGAAGAAACAATGAATACCAAATTTCAATGTTTTGATACGGAGTTGGAGAGTAAGTTAAGGGAGTTCAAAGGGGGAAATCGCAAGTGAAATTCAAAAGGAAAATAAGGTACTTAAGTCAGAATTGCAAGGCCTAATAAAGACCTTAGAGGAAAGTACGGTAAAATCCCAAATTGAATATCAAGAAAATTTTGGAATTTTGAATGAAAAGTTGAGTTCCATGGAAACTAAATTAAGTAATATGGAAGGAAAGGGTGATAATTGTGAAAAGAAACTTGTAATCCAGATCCAAGGTGTGCAGAAAGAGGTAATGGATAAATTAGATTCAAGTAGGAGAGTGTATCAGACATACCGGGATGATATTATAAGTAGTAGTGAAGCATTAGGAAAGAAGTTCAGTCGATTCGCGGAAGATAAAGATAGGGGAGATATCTTAGTACAGAACCATCGGTCCAATGAAATAGTTGTACAAGCTGAAAATAGAACAGGAATTGTAGAAAAACAAGAAGTCAAGATGCAAGAGCCTGATACTGATATTAGAAAAGAAGAAGAAGAAAAGGAAGTAGAAATCGTAATGACTCCAGTGGAAACTGAGAAAAGCAAGGAGTTCCTTCCTGAGAAACGAATGGAGACTCAAAAGGAAATGAGAACTCCAGGTCAGGACGACAGCCGAAATAAAAACGAGCTGAAAAGTGAAGAAGATCATTTTTAGGAAAAGGTGGAGCTTGAAGAGTTAGAGAAAACCCCAGAACAAGGGATAACAAAAGAAGTGAAAGGTGGGGAGACGGAAATAATAATTCCTGAAGAGATGAAGAAATCTAATGAAATCATAAGAGAGAATGTCGTCGAGGCACAGAGGGAAGCAGAGGTTCAAGATTCAACAGAAATTAAAAGGGAAAACCCCGAAGAAATTAATGAGGATATGGAAGATAAGATGCAAGGGAAAGAAGAAAAATTGAAAGCCCAGATCCTTGAATTAATAAAAAAAATATCAGGGATGTCAAAGAAAGAAAAGAGAATTGGAAACAGATTCTAATGGGAGCAAAGAAAACCTCCAAAGAAAAGATGAGACTATGTGAGTTATTGGAGAAAAGAGAAGAAGGGTCTTTGAAGAAAATCAGGAAAGAGGAAGACCACCGCAAAATGTAATAGGTTTACAAGAGAATGGATACCCCATGGAAATTTGGAGAGGAGGAGAGATGACGTACAATGCCTTGGAAAAAGAAGACGCACAGGCGTTTTACAGTTGGAAAGTTCGTCGGAAGAAATGGAATAATAGAAGGAAGAGAAAGGAAGAATATCTGAAGGAACTATGGAATTGGAAGAGTAGAAAAAAGAAATATTCTTTGAAAATGCCATCTCGATGCGAGATGAAGGAAAAGGATTATTCCAGCATAGCTAACGGGTTAAGCCGTATGCACCCGTTAAAGAGTAAGGAAGAAAAAAGGGATTTTCTTGAAAATGCCATCTCGAGAAGAGATGAGGAAAACGGAAGAAAATCAAGATGAGTCGGGTAAGGATAGACCGAGCTCTTAAACACAAAACGAAATTCTGCAGACTTGGAGTCTGAAAACAATAATGAAGAAGTAACGGGTTAAGCCGTATGCACCCGTCAAGTATTAAAAGAAGGTCAATAAGTTGACCGTACATAACATGAGAAAAGAGAGACAGACCGGCAGAATGCCCGTCTTATGGAACAAGAAAGGAAACAAAACTGTTTGACCCAAGTTTGGAGCGCGCGCTAGACTAGGGGAAGACTCATAAACACCCGAACGAGACGAGTAATTGATAGCCCTGAGTGTGGACGTCCGCGAAGGACATGAATGAATGGGGACTTTATAGACCCAAAATAAGCTAGAGAGAGAAAGGGCTTTGAAAAGAAATAAACAAAAGGTACGGAGAAATGTTAGGATGGCTTCGACACTAAAAAAGAATAAGATTATATGAATATTTTAAATAAATTTCCTCAAAATTTTTCAAAAAATTATTTACCTAAGGAGGGAAGAGATGAACCAATGTACCATTGGTTCAAGGGGTCGAATCCATGTATTATTGGTAAGAGGAAGGAAGGAAATATACAGTCTTCAGTGGAACATAGAAAGATTTTATACAAGAGGGCGAGCATAACGTTATGTAATAAACTGGAGCCCAGATGGCCAGGAAATGAGATCATGCATGACGCATTGATAAGGAGCCAGTCACGAATATTCATAGAACGAGTGGAACTTTCCGTCGGAGTGACTGCGAGCGTGTTTCGGAAATTACCCTTACGTTGCAGGAAAATGGCAACCGCGCAGCAGTGCCAGAAGAAGAATAATTAGATTTAACCCATTTGCAAGAATAAAATTAACTAAGGAAATATAGCATTGTGAATCATTTCGGAATAGTGATTTTTGTGTGGAGAAAGATGTTACAATAAATGCCCAGGAAAGAAGTGCCGACGTGGCCATACGTCATTGGGAGTTCCCCGAGACCCGAGGAGGTGGGAATTAAAAATCAACTGTAACACCCACACAGCTGAAGACCAAATTTTATTTAATATCTCAGAACTGCACGATCGATTTTCATGTGCAAAGAAGTCAGTTAACATTTAGAAAACGAGCTTTCCAGAGGTATAATTTTTAATAGTGTGCCACCATTACTTCAAAAGTTGGTTCTGGAAAAGACCAGGATTTTATCTTTTTGTCACCAAAGAGTATAAAAGTCCTGACAGAGCCAAGCAAATCATGCAGTTTCAAACAGCCCGAGGGGGCGTCACTGTGCTACATCACATCATGCAGTTTTAGTCCGTCCAGGGGGGCGTGACGTTGGAGCATCACCATATTCAGTCTTGAACGACCGCTGAGGCGGGTCGTACTGTTTCACATCGAATGCAGTTTAGAACAGACCTCGTGCAGAGAGGCTGTATCACATCGAATAGACAGTATCCGACAGCCCGAGGGCGTCGCTGTATCGACAACCAACGTGCACCCGTAAGGAGTGGCCGATAAGTATCATCATAGTATCGCCGTGTGGAGACTTAGGAAAATCCTAATACAGGATTTAGTTCCGCCAGTATCAATCTTATAGTGAAATGTTCAGTATTACAGTCAAAGTAGGCTGCGAACTTAAAGAACAGGCGATAGGTCTTCAAATGACAGTTCATGTAAACGACCGAAAGTATCGCAACGTTTTGAAGTACCATAATAGTGAAACAAACATTCTATCAACGTTAAAGAACCCGATCAGGGTCGGACAAAATAAGGTCCGCATAGTATTCTGAAAAGATAGGAATTATAGAACTGAATAATCAGAAGGGAGAATTAAATTCAAGACGTTGTTTCAAGGAAACAAACGAACTATAAAAAGCACTAAGTTACGAGGAGCATTAGATGCTAGAAAATAATAGGTCACCGATAGAGTATCTGGGAGACCGTGAACAAGACAGACTTTCGCTAGACAAACTAATAGTGTCTAGAAGAAGTAATTTCGAGCTAATAATAATAATAGCCGATCGTCAGGAAACCAGATTTGAAGAAGTACCATTCCAGGGAGGGGTAGAGTGGTCGAGACTTTCATATTCTGGTTAGATAGGAAGCCGACATCTACTAGTTTCACCCTTGGAGACGGGGAATCAAGAAATCACGTGTGCAAGGCCTAATCAAAGCCTCAGTGATTAGAATCAGTGTAGTGTAAATATATAAAATTTGTGTTAGAATAGTAATTTTTCAGTGATTTTATTGTGTATAATAGAAAAATACAGAAGTGTATTTTAAAATGATACCAGTGTTTAAGGTATATAAGTTATATGTGTGTCAAGATATGTCAGTGTATGAAATGAATTTGAGCAAGATGGCTTAATCACAAATAGTGGGCGAAATGAAACATCGTTGGAAAGTACGGTTGGGGACCGTCCGAGCATGTAAGTAACCATTTTCATTATGTTATGTGTTGGGAAGTATTTGTGTACCATCCACCTGAGAATGATAAGTAGGGATGTTTTTGAATAACAAATAACAGAATAAGAGCGCGATCCTAACAAATAAAAAATGAGAAATTATAAAATGATTATGTGAAATGAATAAATCCCTTAGAGGAAATGTATGAAATAAAATATCAGTGTATTTGATAAATGTTATGAAAGCAAGCGTAATAATAATCATCATCATTTATTGCATGTGACAGGCCATTAAGACCCATAGCAGAAAAACAAGGGTATACAATTCTTGATTACAATATAAATAGCAAGCATAACATAATATAGGCTATATCATTGTACTTCATAACAGGAAGAATGATTTCAGCTTCTCAATTAATGGTGGCATATATTAGACCAACGATTTCTATCCCTGGCATCTTCCATACTTGCATCTGGATCTACCTGGTTCAGTGCCCACATAACTCGATCTTTCCATCTCGTTCTTGGTCGACCTCTTGGACGTTTTTCCGTTGGCTGAATATTGAACCCACGGTTCGGGAGAGTACCTTCTGCTCTGATAATGTGTCCTAACCATTGTAATCGTCTTCTCTCTATCACTCTCTTGATGTCTGCCTTTTTATAACGTCGATATAACTCCTCTTTACTCCGTCTTTCCCAACTGTCAGTTTCTGGGCAGTATTTTGGGCCATAGATTTTCCGCAGCATTTTTCTTTCAAATGCACATATACGTTCTTCAAAAGTTCTTGGAGTCGCCCACGTTTCACAACCATACATTAAAACAGGTCGTACTAGGGTCATGTATAGGTGGATCTTGTTTCCCTGAGATATTAGACGTGAAGTGAAAATTCGATTCATGCTATAGGAAACATGAGTAGCGTTGGTGATTCTTTGTCTTATTTCCTTTTCTATTTCACTTTAGTTTGACAATATTGATCCTAAATATTTGAATGATTCAACCGTCTCAAATTTGTGCATTCCAACGTCGATAGCGATCGGAATATTCTGTCGACGTGATATAATCATGTATTTTGTTTTCGATTCATTAACCACCAACCCCATTTTCTTTGCTTCCAGTAGGAATCTTGATGTATCAGTCGTTACCTGATCCAAAGTGTTCCCCATGATCACCACATCATCAGCAAATGCAAGAATTATGTCGGATCCGACCATCTCCATTTCCCTATTCCAACCAGTTCCACGTTTAATATTTTCCAATGCTATATTGAAAAGGACTGGGGCTAGAGGATCTCCTTGTCTTAGTCCACTTTGAACGCTAAAGGATTCTGATTCTTGATTTGCAAACTGCACCTGGCATCTAGAGTCAGAGTAACAGGTCTTGATCAACCTTATGTACTTCATTGGAATGCCCATCTCGTGCATAGTCGTCCATAATACTATACGGTTTATACTGTCATAGGCCTGACGAATATCAATAAAGATTAAATGCAATTCCTTGTCAAATTCGTAGAATTTCTCCATGAGTTGCCTCAATGTAAAGATATGGTCGATAGTAGACCGACCAGATACAAAACCACATTGATATGAGCCTATAATGTCTCCCAAAAATGGCCTAAGTCGATTCATAAGCAGTGAGGTAAAATTTTTATATCCTATCTCGAGAAAGGCAATCCCTCGGTAGTTAGAAGGTTGTGTGGCATCACCTTTCTTAAAAAATGGGGCATATCACGGCTCTCTTCCACTCACTTGGAATAACTTCTTTCCTCCAAATATTAACAATTAATTGTTGCAGATTTTTCATTAACACTGCTCCACCATACCTAATCAACTCGGCAGTAATTCCACTCCCTGCCGGAGCTTTGTTGTGCTTTAGAGATTCCACAATATGTCTTATCTCATCAATAGTTGGCTCAGGTACTTGCATTTCTGCCGTCATCATTGGCACCTGTGCATTTATAGCATCCATCTCAACATGAACATTTAGTAACTGATCAAGATGTTTTCCAAATAGATCTGCCTGTTCTTCAGGAGGTACAATTTCTCCATCTTCGTCCTTTAGTATTAGTGTATGTTGCTTGTAGATTCCCCTCGCAGGGTTAACCATTCTAAAGAAGGATCTCGATGCTTTCTTGGATTCCTCTATTGCTGTCAGTAGTACCTTACCATGATCCCGTTTTTTCTGTCGGATGAGTCGATATGTCATACGTCTCACTTCCATATACGCTGCATTATTATCTTTAGATGGATATTTCACCCATTGCAATCTTTTTATTGTTCTGTTTTTCACTGCGACTTGACATTATCAAACCAGGGTTTGTTTTTGGGTTTTGGTCGCTGTCCCAAAACTTCATTTGCACTTTGTAGAACTGCTCTCCGCAAAACAGACCACTGCCCTTCCACATCTTCTAATGTATTTGATGTAGATAGACACTCCTTGATTCTATCTTGATATTCTTCCCTCACAGACGTAAGGGCCAATTTATCTTTGTCCGGGATGACCATTTCTTGCTTTCGCTTTCGCCATTTGGTAGACAGCTTGAGGCGCAATTTCATTACTACTAGAAGATGATCTGAATTCATATCCGCTCCACGGAATGTTCGTACTTGTTCAACACACCCACGATGTGTACCATCTACTATTATGTGATCAATCTGATTCCTCGTATCTCCACCTGGTGATACCCATGTTGCTTTATGTATTTCTTTACGTGGAAAATATGTGCTGCTGATGACCATTCTTCTGTCATATGCAAATGTGATCATCTTGATACCATTTTCATTGCTATTGACATGGAGACAATCTGGTCCGATGGTTGGACGATATTCGTCTTCACGTCCAACTTGTGCATTAAAGTCACCCAGTATGAGACGAATAGCATGTTTTGGTAAATGATCTACAGTAGATTCCAATTCTGCATAAAAGTTGTTTTTCACCTCCTCCTCCGCATCTTCTGATGGTGCATGACAATTTACAACACATATCTTATATGGGGATGCTTTCAAGATCAGTGCACAAATTCGATCATTTATGGGCAACCACTTACCTTACAGCAGAATATATCTTATTATGTACAACAATTCCAACTCCCCAAGTCCATTCAGGTCGATCTTCGTTACTATTAAACATCATATATTGATTTCCAACATTCATGATCCCTTTCGGTAGTCTTGTCTCTTGGACTGCTGTTAGTATACACCCGTAATTACCCAGCACTGATTCCAGCTGCTTCATTCCTCCTGTCATGATTGACCTAACATTCCATGTACCAATTCGAAAACCAATCAGTCCTTTAATAAAGCCTTTGTCGTCAACCTTGAGATCATTCCTGTATTTTCCTTTATTTCTTTCTTTGATAAGTGTAATTTAAAACTATCAGGATATCAGCCTGATGAGCTCGAGTCCAGTGGTGGGGTTGCAACCTACGATTTCTGGAACACCGGGTTTGTTATCAAAGTGCCTTCTTCTAGACAGGTTGCTTTCACTGCAGCTTAAAGTGCCCCATCTACACTTACCCCAACCTGGGGTCCAGGTCCTATGCCATTGTCCTTCTGTAGGATCTTCTGCCTTTAGGAACGGTTTCCCCTTCCAAGGATATAGAATGTGCCCTAACCCCTAACAGCACAACCATCAACTATAAGTGACCATTGGCCAAATATAGGGGAGACTCCTTATCCCGTTGACATAATACAAAAAGGATATCCATTAAAAAAGCTTCAAATAAAATTTGCTATCAATACAAAAGATCATACAAAAAGTAGGAATCACCAGCTACTTCAAGGAGAAAGGGTGTACACATAACCTAAAATGGTATTTGATTGATTCAGCGTAATAATAATAAAAATAAAAATTATATAAATGAAGATTATGTTGAATTATACCCCACATCAAAAAAAGTTTTGCATCACCTCGGTTCCCAGATCTCCGGCATATAGACGTTGACTGTGTATATTGTATCCAAGATACAGTCCCTTTGACTGTTCATAGATGTCACTAAAATTGCTCAAAGATGTAAACAACCATGCATGAGCAGGGCCTATTAGACGGAGGGGGTACGACAGCCGATCAGTTCCAGTCATTCCACCAGGACGAAGGTACGCTGTTCATGTTGTCTGTAGTTCTACCATGCCTAGAAGGTCAATACCGCAGTTCGATCGCGTCCGCATTGTTACTTTGTGTCAAGAAGGGCTCTCAACAAGGGAAGTTTCCAGGCGTCTCAGAGTGAACCAAAGCGATGTTGTTCGGACATGGAGGAGGTACAGAGATACAGGAACTGTCGATGACAGGCCTCGCTCAGGCCGCCCAAGGGCTACTACTGTAGTGGATGACCGCTACTTACGGATTGCCGCTCGGAGGAACCCTGACAGCAATGCCACCATGTTGAATAATGCGTTTCGTTCAGCCACAGGACGTCGTGTTTCAACTCAAACTGTGCGCAATAGGCTGCATGATGCGCAACTTCACTCCCGACGTCCATGGCGAGGTCCAGCTTTGCAACCCCGACACCATGCAGCGCGGTACAGATGGGCCCAACAACATTCTGAATGGACCCCACGGAATTGGCATCACGTTCTCTTCACCGATGAGTGTCGCATATGCCTTCAACCAGACAATCGTCGGAGACGTGTTTGGAGGCACCCTGGTCAGGCTGAACGTCTTAGACACACTGTCCAGCGAGTGCAGCAAGGTGGTGGTTCCCTGATGTTTTGGGGTGGCATTATGTGGGGCCGACGTACGCCACTGGTGGTCATGGAAGGCTCCGAAACGGCTTTACGATACCTGAATGACATCCTCCGACCCATAGTGCAACCATATCGGCAGAATATTGGAGAGGCATTTATCTTCATGGACGACAATTCTCGACCTCATCGTGCACATCTTGTGAATGCGTTCCTTCAAGATAACGACATCGCTCGACTACAGTGGCCAGCATGTTCGCCAGACATGAACCCTATCGAACATGCCTGGGATATGTTGAAAAGGGCTGTTTATGGACGTCTTGACCCACCAACAACTCTGAGAGATTTACGCCGAATTGTCGTTGAGGAGTGGGACAATTTGGACCAACAGTGTCTTGATGAACTTGTGGATAGTATGCCACGACGAATACAGGCATGCATCAATGCAAGAGGACGTGCTACTGGGTATTAGAGGTAGTGGTGTGTACTGCAATCTGGACCACAAATGCTGAAAGTCTAGCTGTATGATGGTACAACATGCAATGTGTGGGTCTCATGAGCAATAAAACGAGCTGAAATGATGTTTGTGTTGATCTCTATTCCCTTTGTATTTAAAGGTTCCGGAACTCTTGGAACCGAGGTGATGCAAAACTTTTTTTGATGTGTGTATGAAAGTAATAGCTTTTGAGCTCCTGTAGAAGAATAAAGACATGGTGTGAATACATGTTCTTAAAGTATAGCGATTATTGTCACGGGACAGGATTAATATAAAAATTGAGATGTAGATCAAATGTTGATTTTGAATTTATCAGTTCTTTGGAAGACGCTAGGCCTTAAAGTAATGTATAGCGCAATATAGTGCATTAAAGTAAATTGTCATGCTAGGAAGGCATTGAATCTAAATATACTTCGTAAATTTATTCTGAGGGACTGTTGATTGCGGTAATTGAGCTATGATAAGTCCTCCATATAGTGATGTGGATCACGAGGCCATGCGTGTTTATAAAGGGTGAGAATTTATTGTATTATGAGCGCAGGGTAGACAGAGGTCGCCATAAGTCGCGAATTGTTGTAAAGTCCTCCAGTATGGGATGTAGTTCCCGAGGCAGTGAGAGAATCGAACCAAGGTTCGCTTGTGTGAAAGCCCCTAAATATTGCTGTTGTATTGAATTATTCTTACCCATCAATGATGACACTTCATAATTAATAAATGCCAAGGTTACGAAAGAGGTCTATGAACCTAAATAATGTTCTTAAAATGAATGAAAGAAACACCAGGTCTGTTCAGAGAACTGTGTATAAGAAATAGCTGTTTCAAAGCATGAGTGTAGCCGTCCCGTGTGGACGAGACTTGGGGTCTCCCTCCTGGACTATAAATCACGTTGAGTGTTACGGCCCGACCCCTCGCTATTGAAAGTGTGGTAGGTCGGAGGACCGTCTGTTGGAAGTAATAATACACCATGAGTGTATAGAGTTTGTTAATGACCCGGGATTCGAACCGAGGTTCTTGTAGATGAAAGTTACCGCTTGCAAGTTCAGATAGTTTGCTTTCTTATGAGATGATGGTATTTTCAGACAAATAATAATAAATATAAATCCCTAATATAATGGTATAGTAATGTAGGATTTCACGAGTTCAGTGAAGACAATTAGATTTCGGGAGTAATCATAATTTTTGACTTTGTTCAAGTAGTCTTCTATAACTCGGGAGTACACAGGTATTTTTCCCAATCACTGTAGTGAATTTGTTAACTTGATAGAGGTGGTAACATGAAAACATTGTGGAATGCCCCAAAAATTTAAGTAAAGGAGTAACATTTACTTTAAAATAAGATTATATATTGTTTGATTATAAGAAACTCATAAAATAGATATTGAGGTGTGTAAAAGAGTAACACAGTTTATATTGGAAAGTATCGAGCCATTGGAGCTCGTGAGTGTATTGAATTTTTAAAGGGATACTTTATGGAAGTGAAAAGAATTATAAGTTTATTGGTTTGTAGGAAACCATGTATTTTAATATAACATTTGTTTGATTTTATGTATTCCTTGTTCACTCTGAACAAGTTAGAAGGATTGGTCAGTAGTTTATTTGTTTAATTTGTTTGTAGCGCCATATATTTGGTTAATTAAATGTTTTATAATAGGAGTTGATTTGTTTTTATTTTGGAAGAGTATCCTCTATTTAATCCAAAATGTGTAAGTCACAGAGTGGGAGAACATACCATAACCCCGAAAATCCCGATTTGAGCATTGCCGGCATACTGTGATTTGCATATTTCTTGCTAAAAGGGCACAATATATATATATAAAATTTACGTGTCAGCCTATTAATTTATTATTTTAGCTATTAAAAGTTAACACTTGCTGCGGACATGTACGCATTTCAAATTTCAACCCCTAACAGGGCGGTGACACCGTAAATACAACCCATAGTGAAAAGAGAGAGTAACTAAGTTTCACAGGATACATAGCTGCACCAATAGAGGCATTTAGAAACCGGAAGCACAGCCTTCACGCGACAGCAACGATCGTACAAAGTTTCACTTCCATAAACGTAATTGAGGGAATCCTCCCAATTTTTTTTTCTCACGGAACCATTTTTCACAAAGAGGCATAAACATAAGTGAGAAGCAAACGTAGCGTATATGTATTTAAAGCCAGCGCTAAGACAGCAGAATCTACTCTTTAGATAAATATTCTTTTAGCGTTATTCCTCCCCCCCCCCCCCACCTCCTACACTTTAGACATTATGCATATTAGTACCGTTGCTGTTTTTATTATTCTTGACATTGATCAACACACAAAAATATTATATTTTTACACACTCTAATCATACATAACAATTACAAAGGTTCTCTTTTATTTCATCACTGCCTACTTGATATTCTGTTCTCGCACTGCCTTCTTGATACTGTTCTGGCACTGACTTCTTGATGCGCTGCTACATCACTCTCCTGCCAGTAACTAAGTTACGTTAACAGGGCTGAACAATTATAGAAACTATACAACAACAAAAATTATTCTAACTTAACCTAAGAAGTTATTAATTGAATTCTGTCCCGATATCTGGTAGGAAATGTTATCCCCCTACCACTACGTGTAGTCTTGACTCGTTCACTGTCCTGATTGGCATGGTACTGTTCGGAAACAGGGGACTTCGTGGGAGATAGATTAGGATTCCTCTCTGTATCACGTTCTGTCTCATCATCCACTAGTATATAAGCGGGTTTGAGTCTATCAATGGACACATTAATATCCTTGCCCTTGATACTGATGGTGAAATACTTGTCCTGCATCTTCACCTCTACGAACGGTCCTTCATACGGTGGCTCGAGGGATTTTTTTAACTGTGTCTGTCCTCAAGAACACATGTGAACTACTAGGGAGATCTTTATGAATAAATGTAGATCTGGATGTCACAATCCTAGGTTTAGCAGGCTTAAGTTGATTTATGTGATCCCGGAGTTGGGTTACAAAGGTATCTGCATTGCACTGTAACTGCATTGAGTGTTCGAAAAACACTCCAGGAAGTCTGATGGTGGTGCCATACATCATTTCCGCAAGTGAGTATCTGGAGTCTTCACGAATGGCTGCTCGTAAACCAAGTAGGACTGTTGGTAGGCTCTGAGTACATCTGGGGTTCTTGTGTGCTCTGATTGCTGCTTTGAGGGAACGATGTAGGCGTTCTATTTTTCCATTTGCCTGGGGGTGGTAAGGAGTAGTATGTTGCACTTTCGCTCCACAGATCACTGCTAGTTTCTAAATAATTCCGATTCGAATTGTTTCCCTTGGTCCGTAACAATTATTTCTGGAACTCCAAATCTACTTATCCAAGTATTGTAGAAATAACTTGCTCCTGACTGGGCGGTGATATTGACCATAGGAATGACTTCCATCCAATTGCTGAATCGATCAATGCAAGTAAGGCAGTAATTGTTGCCCTCTGATGGTGGCAAAGGTCCAATTATATCCACATGAACGACTTTGTCTCTATCATCTGGATGCTCGAAAATTCCAACTGGAGACTTAGTGTGCCTTGTCAATTTATTTTGTTAACAACTAATACAAGATTGAGCCCATTTACGCACATCATTTCTTATTCCTGGCCATATAAACTTGGCAACAATGTTTTGACTGTTGCTTTCACGCCAGAATGTGCCATATCATGAATATATTTGAACATTTTGGTGCGAAATAACTTTGGAAAGAAATGGCGAATGTTACTAGTAAAGACATCACACCACAACATGTACTGGGAGCCTAACTGACACTGTTTGAATTTCAGTGATGTATCGTCTTGTCGTAACTGCTTCAGTTCTTCATCATTTTCTTCATGTTTTGCTATGACTTCATAATCAATAACTCAAATTTCATTAAGTCTTGGCTACCACATTATCTCTGCCACTGACATGACGTATGTCAGTCGTGAACTGCGAGATATACTGCAGGTGCCGAAGTTGCCGAGGGGATGCCTTCTCATTCATTTGTTGGAATGTGTAGGTGATTGGTTTATGGTCCGTAAAACGGTAAATTCTCCACCTTCAATGAGATGCCTGAATTGTTTCACTGCCAGGTATATTGCAAGTAATTCTTTATCATTTGCACTGTAATTCTTCTGCGCAATGCTGAGCATTTTGGAGTAGAAAGCTGTGGGTTTCCAACCAGCGTCTTCATACTGTTGTAATGCTGCTCCAACAGCCTGATCAGAAGCATCTTTGAAAAGGGCTATAGTCAGATCTGTAAATGGAAACATCATAAGTGTAGCATTAATCAGGTCTTCTTTACTTTTCTCAAACTGCTTCTTGGCTTCGTCGGTCCAGCTAATTTTTCTGCTGTCGTTCTTCTTAGCTCCTCTCAAGTATTCGTGTAGAATAGCTTTAGTTTCTGCTGCATTTGGCAGATAGCGACGATAAAAGTTGATCAAACCGAGGAATGTGCGCAAGTCTCTCACGGTCTCAGGTAATTTATAATCCCTGATTGCTTGCACCTTCTCAGGAAGTGGTCTCGAACCACTTGGTGTGATCAGGTACCCAAGAAATTCAAGTTCTTTTGCAGCTATTACAGATTTAGTCATATTGATACGGAGGCCGTACTTCGACAACCGTTCTAAAACTAGCTGTAGGTGATGCTTGTGTTCTGCGACTGATTTGGAGGCAATCAATATATCACCCATGTAGGGGAATACAAAATTTAACCCATTCAACACACCATGGATGAAACGCATGAATGTCGACGGTGCATTTCTAAGTCCAAAACTCATAACGTTAAATTGAAAAATTCCAAATGGTGTGATAATGGCAGTTTTGTGCTTGTCTTCTTCTGCTATTGGAATACGCTTTGAATAAATCAATTTCGGAAAAAAATCGTGGTTCCGTCCAAGATGTGATGAAAGTCTTCAAGTCTCGGAATAGGATACCTGTCTGGAACAGTTCGTTCATTCAGTCTCCTATAGTCTCCACATGGACGAAGTGATCCATCCTTCTTGTTTACCAAGTGAAGAGGACTAGACCACTCTGACTGTGATGGCCTGATAATTCCATGGGCCAGCTTAAATTGTAATTCTTGTTTAGCTTGCTGTAACCGATGGGGTGCTAATGGTCTTGCTCTAGAATAAACTGGAGGTCCTTGGGTATTGATGTAATGTTCAACATTATGTGAAATCGTTTCTGGTGTCAAGTTTGGCGATGTTATTTCAGGATAGGAGCTGAACAAGTCGGCAAATTGCATGGTACTTTTGTTCACGGCACTTATAATTTCCTCTTCCGAAATGGACGTAACCTCAACCTTGCTTTTAAGTTTGGATACGCCATTTGTTAATTGTTTGTTACGAATATCGACACATAAATGAAATTCGTTTAGGAAATCTGCTCCTAAAATTCCCTTATTCGCAATTACAAATGGCCACTGAAATTGTCTGCGTAAACCTAAATCCAATGTTAGGGTTCTGATACCATATGTTGGAATTACAGTTCCATTAGCAGCATAAAGATTAAACGAATCATCGATTCGATCACAGTTCCTTGGTGGGATTATTGATACGTCTGCCCCACTGCCAACGAGAAACCGCAGGCCTGTTTTATTATCTGTTAAGAATAACCGGTGTTTGCGGCTTCTATCATAATTCTCGTCAGATGAACTAGCCGCTAATTCTACTGCCTGTTGGGGTTTTCCGACGACTTCCATGAGCAAGGCTGTTTACATTTCTCTGGAATGCACTGTTGACCAAATTGGAAATGGTAATAGCAGTACTTGCCCTTTGGATCGTATCTTCTACTTCGACTGCGGTTGCGACTAAAGCTTCGCCGGCGAGTACTACGATTCCGACTGCGGTGTTGTCCTATAGACATGGTAGAGATTTGCTGTTCCAGGTGAGCAATCGTAGTAACAAGCTCACTAATACTAGTACCTTTTTGGTCTTGTGTATCAACCTTGAATACGTCATTGCGGGGGTTCATCTTCAACATCTTATCAGCCATCACTGCGACACGCTCCAGGCACTCTTCACTCACGACTAAGATACGTTTTTATCGAATCTGGAAGCTTATCTAAGCAAAGAGTTCTAATAACCTTATCTTTTGATTTTCACATCTTCACTCTCCTTAAAAATATCCAGGAGTCGTGATTTGGCAGCTGTACATTTAGCAGTTCCTGGTCCTATTATTGTCCTAAATATTCTCGATATATTTTGGTTCGAGTTGGGCAATTATGTAATTAAATTTTGTCTCTTCGGATGTGATTCTATTAATATTAAGCTGGGCTTCTACTTGGAAAAACCAAATCTCGGGCTTTTGTGACCAAACGGAGGAATCTTGACGCTAACCTTGTTAGCTTCGCATCCTAAGAATGGGATATCGTTATTTTCCGGGGTTAACATTTCAATTTCAATTTACAACACAGTCTACTCACGTAACAATGAAGGCTACTGTTGTTTAATTGACGACTTCTTTATGTTTATTGTCACGTCAGGGTCACCAATATTGCCGTTTTTATTATTCTTGACATTGATCAACAAACAAAAATATTATATTTTTAAACACTCTAATCATACATCATACATAACAATTACAAAGATTCTCTATTATTTCATCACTGCCTACTTGATATTCTGTTCTCGCACTGCCTTCTACATACTGTTCTGGCACTGCCATCTTGATGCTCTGCTACAGTACTACATTATTTGTATCAGACGGAGTACCAGGCGTTGGATCAGGACTGTTAGGTCAACATAATGCATAGATACACACTAATTAAACTTAAGAATAGGAAGAGAGGTATTAATGATAGAGCAGCATCATCTTAACGAGAGATGGACGGGTAGAAATAGTAGCTACCACAGTGGAGCTGAATATAGGAGAGATAATAATAGTTAAATAAGAAAATAGCGACAGTATGAACTACAATTACTAGTTAGCACGAAATGAAACTTACACCGCAAGGTTAAAATAACCACAGGCCAGGCACAGAAAATTAGTAGGAAAGTTTGATCCAGCTGTGGGAACAAAAGTGGCGCGATTATTATTATGATGATTATTATTATAAACCGCCATTGCATAAAATCAATCAGGGCCACCAATGGGCGTTAAAAGCATAAATCGGGCATAGCAATTCCCATGCGAAAGACAAGAGCAATTATAACACAGTCGGCAGTGCACCTTAATCGAGCAGCAGATCAGGCGGTAGAGCGCGTTGCGATAGAGGCCATCTTGGAATATTGACGTCACAAGGCGATTCGTCACCCCTTTGTCCCTCTTCATAAAAGCATGTGGCGGAGAGCTACTCCCACGGGCGGGCACGATGCTTTATCGCCACGACTGGTGCCAAATATAGCACTTTGGAAATACAAAACCACTATCACTATCCACCCACTAATATAATAGCATGCCTATTCACGCGAAGTTTACTAATGCAGCCTCTACCCTTCAGCTCAATAACTGTCCAGCCCATCCCGAGCCTCTAATAACTTATAATAAGTCTAAAGACCCAAAACTAACAAACAAACAAAACTAACCAATCCCACATCCCGGGTAGGACCTCAGTACTGATACCTAACCGACCAACCTAAGCCGCGACCTCTAATTAACAAATACCAACAAATCAGATCAATGCTGACCTATCCATCCATATAGCTCGTCTACTAACAACTGTAAGATGAAATGCCACTGTATAGATTGAGAATCCGATCAGCCAGGCGCAATGAAGCATGCTATGCTTTTACTTCCTAGTAAGTACACTACGCTTATATAATAAGGGCAAAGGGCAAGAAATTAAAGGTATTGCCAGACAAGCTCAAGGAATTAGCCAACCAACGGGCACAGCTGCGTTCACCTGCGATTTCGCAGACAGCCCATGGACAACAATTGTGAACCTGTGGAACTAGCCAGCCGTAAGAATCAAATATTGCTAGTCCAAAAAGACACGTTAAGGTCGAACTAACTTCGGACAGGATCCTAGCCAAATCAGTGGCCGAAGGGACATTTTACCATAACAGAGCCATGACATCAACCACGCTGAATGATGACGTCACTAGACTAGTTAGCTAATTTTAAGGTTAAGTAAATGTCACCTATACGCGGTGTAGCCTATTTTTGCTGCAGCGAGCAGATGCCCCGTATAAGGGACGATATAATAAAATGAAGAAATAAGTGCACACTAGCACCCTATCTGTCCATTTTCACCAACTATATACCTAGGTAATAGAATAAGGAACTAGTAATTAATTAACTAAGAAAGGGGAGCGAGAGGGCGCAGTGGCTTAGCTACTCGTATTTCACCCCACGGCCGATGATCACGGTGACAGTGGAGTGAGATTCTCACCCGAAACTTTCACCAGGAAGCCCCGCGGCTAGAATCCCGGTGATACCGAGGTGAAACTTTCACCAGGAAGCCCCGCGGCTAAAATCCCGGTGACATCGAGGTGGAACTTTCAACAGGAAGCCCCGTGGCTAGAATCACGGTGAAATCGAGGTGGAACTTTCAACAGGAAGCCCCGCGGCTAGAATCCCGGTGACACCAAGGTGAAACTTTCACTAGGAAGCCCCGCGGCTAGAATCCCGGTGATACCGAGGTGGAACTTTCACTAGGAAGCCCTGCGGCTAGAATACCGGTGACACCGAGGTGGAACTTTCACCAGGAAGCCCCGCGGCTAGAATACCGGTGACACCGAGGTGGAACTTTCACCAGGAAGCCCCGCGGCTAGAATACCGGTGACACCGAGGTGGAACTTTCAACAGGAAGCCCCGCGGCTAGAATACCGGTGACACCGAGGTGGAACATTCACTAGGAAGCCCTGCGGCTAGAATACCGGTGACACCGAGGTGGAACTTTCACCAGGAAGCCCTGCGGCTAGAATCCCGGTGACACCGAGGTGGAACTTTCACCAGGAAGCCCCGCGGCTAAAATCCCGGTGACATCGAGGTGGAACTTTCAACAGGAAGCCCCGCGGGTAGAATCCCGGTGACACCAAGGTGAAACTTTCACTAGGAAGCCCCGCGGCTAGAATACCGGTGACACCGAGGTGGAATTTTCACTAGGAAGCCCTGCGGCTAGAATACCGGTGACACCGAGGTGGAACTTTCACTAGGAAGCCCTGCGGCTAGAATACCGGTGACACCGAGGTGGAACTTTCACCAGGAAGCCCTGCGGCTAGAATACCGGTGACACCGAGGTGGAACTTTCACCAGGAAGCCCTGCGGCTAGAATACCGGTGACACCGAGGTGGAACATTCACTAGGAAGCCCTGCGGCTAGAATACCGGTGACACCGAGGTGGAACTTTCACCAGGAAGCCCTGCGGCTAGAATCCCGGTGACACCGAGGTGGAACTTTCACTAGGAAGCCCCGCGGCTAGAATCCCGGTGACACCGAGGTGGAACTTTCACTAGGAAGCCCCGCGGCTAGAATCCCGGTGACATCGATGTGGAACTTTCACCAGGAAGCCCCGCGGCTAGAATCCCGGTGACACCGAGGTGGAACTTTCACCAGGAAGCCCCGCGGCAAGAATCCCGGTGACATCGATGTGGAACTTTCACCAGGAAGCCCCGCGGCTAGAATCCCGGTGACACCGAGGTGGAACTTTCACTAGGAAGCCCCGCGGCTAGAATCCCGGTGACATCGATGTGAAACTTTCACTAGGAAGCCCCGCGGCTAGAATCCCGGTGACACCAAGGTGGAACTTTCACCAGGAAGCCCCGCGGCTAGAATCCCGGTGACACCGAGGTGGAACTTTCACCAGGAATCCCCGCGGCTAGAATCCCGGTTAAACCAAGGTGATACTTTCACCAGGTAGCCCCACGGCTAGAATCCCGGTGACACCGAGGTGAAACCTTCATCTGACAACTCACGTGGCGACAGGACCTTAAGTTGCCGACCAAGAACAGGAGTAAGTAAGTACGTCAGGACGAATGAAATCAGGAGAAAATAAGAACGCAAAGAAGCGTTGTAAGAAAAAGGTATAAAAAGAAATAAATATAGGAATAAAGAAATAAATGAGGCAAGGAATATGAACTTAAAGAAGTGAAAGATGATTAAGAAGGGGAAATTAGGAAATAAATAAATGAAAGAACATGAGAGTAAATAAGTAACTAAATAACGCCAGAACCATAAATCATCTGCATCGGAGTGAAGAAAGGCTAGGGAAAGGCAATGGTTAGAAGCAAGTAAATAAGATGAATGAAGGAGAAAGTAAGGAGAGGGAGTGAGTAAGAAAAGGAGGAGGCAAAGAGATAAGTCGACAACAAGGTAAACCAAAAGTTAAAATAATCAATTAATAGGCTAAGACACGTAAATCTTATATATATATTAAAAAAAGGATCTTCGTTTGTTCGATTTTATGCGTTCATAAACCATTCATCCGATTGCGATCAAAATTTGGTGAGTTATTGTGAACACTTCCGGGATGGTTATAGGCACCAGTGTTGCCCTTTACAACGGTACGTACCAAACAGGGAACAATAACCTGTTAAATTTGTATTTGTATTTTGGATCACATCAAGCGACCGAGAATCAAAATAAAAGGTACTAATATAAGCTTTTACTTCCAGGTAGCACTGAAACTGTTCCCCTTTTCCAGACAGCAACAAATCCAACAGGAACACATTTAAAAATTTACTTAGTCTTTGTACTTTCCTTTTCAGGTAATAGCTGCACCCTTATTACAGGAATTTAGTAATGGAACTATTCACTATGACTGCCCCAGAGCACCAGCCTGTCCTTCTCTCCCTTTGACACAACACACTCTTTATTACACTACACCACAATACCTCGATTCATTCCTTTACTTAAACTAGCACGACCAAGATAAATCCGCACTGCAATGGCTGATATCTGTGGGATACCAATTGTTACTGACGGACACCCAATATAACGCTCACATGTGGTGAGAGCCGTCACAAGCTTGTAAGTGGCGACTTTCACTGCTAAGGTAAGCTCACTGGCCCTCAGAGGGTGACTTACAAACTTTAAACTACAGTGGCCACACAGACAGCAATTTATGAATGTATTAATAGTATACTGAAATTAATTGACAATAAGGAACATGTAACTGGCCTATACTTGGATTTATCGAAAGCATTTGATGTTGTTGACCATAAAATCCTCCTAACAAAACTAAATCAATACGGTATTAGAGATCTAGCTAATAAATGGATAGAGTCTTACTTAACAAGGCGTAAACAAATAGTAAGCTAAAGACACAAGGATGATGGAACCAAATTACTTAATGAAACATTGTCCAATTAGGGAATTCTTAAATTTGGAGAACCCCAGGAATCGGTTTTTGGCCCACTACTCTTTCTTCTATATATCAATGATATAACACAGAACGTTCATTCACATAAGGAAATTTTGTTTGCGGACGATACAACACTCGTAATAAAAGGTGAAACTAAGCAGGTAATACAGCAGTCCCATATGCGTTCATATACAATTCGGGCGAAAGCGATGAAACTTCGGTGAGTCTTTGTGTACACTCCAGGGAAGGTTTCTGGCTTAGTACATGCATTTTGCAATAGGTAGCGCACAATTTTATTCAACAAATGAGCGACGGCACGTGCATCGTTTCAAACAAGTACCGTATGCGTTCATATACCATTCATCCGATTGCGATGAAACTTCGGTGAATTTTTATGTGCATTCCAGAAACGTTTTCTGGCTTTGTAAATCCATTTTACAATAGGTAACGCACGAGTTTTAACATCTTAAGAACAAGTATTATTCTATTCATAATGTTGAATTTTGGGCTTATGCCGTGTTTTATTATATTAATATTCGACGCGTTTCGAAAGAAACCATGTCTTTCTTCGTCAGGAATAATCTTGAATACGACAATGTTGCTAAGAGAAAGCAACTAAGAACATATAGAAGGTGCCCAAAGATGGACGCCATTATAGCCCCATGTTAGGGACAACGGAAAGCAGCGTCGAATGTTAATATTATAAAACACGGCATAAGCCCAAAATTCAACATTATGAATAAGATATAAAAATTTCGCACAGCCTCCGTCTTGAGGTTATGTAAACAATTGAACTAAATTAGATGCCAGTGCATTACAATAAGTATAATCATTTACTGTACCACATTTCACTGCGCTCAGTTGCTTAAATCACGAGAAAAGTCTATTAAAATGTTTCAACTTCGCTTGGCCGCCATGTTCATTTTGTACGTTATAGGTTTTTGATTGTTGCATAGATAAACATCTAGCAGTGCCCTTTATCACCGTAAAAAAAATCACGGTGATATCTGTAATAGTTTCGGAAATATAGAATGCCAGTGAAATAATTCGCAAAGCCGCCATTTTGAGGTTATGTAAACAATCGAACTAAATTAGAAGCCAGTGCATTACAATGTATATAAACATTTGCTGTACCAAGTTTCATTACGTTTGGATAGTTAAATCGCGAGAAAAGTCTATTTAAATGTCTGAACTTCGCTTGGCCGCCATGTTGGTTTTGTAGTAACAAGGTTTTTGAAAGTCTCATAGGTGAACTTCTAGTAGTGCCCTTTATCACCGTACACAATTTCAGGGCGATATCGGTAATAGTTTTGGAGATATTGAATGCTGGTGAAATATTTCGCACAGCCGCCATGTTGGATTGGTGAGACGTAACAATGTGTATAAACATTTGCTGCACCAAGTTTCATTACGTTTGGATGGTTAAATCGCAAAAAAATCTATTTAAAAGTCTCAATTTCGCTTGGTCGCCATGTTGGTTTTGTAGTTACCAGGTTGGAAGTCTCATACGTGAACTTTTAGTAGAGCCCTTTTATCACCGTACAAAATTTCAGAGTGATATCTGTAATAGTTTCGGAGATACTGAATGCTGGTGAAATATTTCGCACAGCCGGCATGTTGGATTGGTGAGACACAATACAATTTGAAGGGCACGATCGGGGTAGGGCAGAATGGTGCTATGATCTTACCGTGTTTCATTGAAATAGCTCCAGCCGTTTATAAGTTATTAGGGACACACACACACACAAGAATCACACACGCCCACACAGACACACGGACAAAAGGTGATAACAAGCCTATTTTTTTTCTCGCCATCGCACCCGCAACAACAACAAAAATGCTAATTTGTATATATATATAGGCTTTTTGATATTTTGTTTTGCAATGACATGAATGGTAATTTATAAATACGGGATTTTGATAATTTGTTTTCTGAAAAACAAAACAATGGAAACTATAAGAAATACAATATGCCCTTTGCTCTTAAAGCTCTGTACAAATTTTTTTTTTTTAAATTTTCATTGTGCCTGAAATTGAAAATGGTCGACGGAAAATATTATTTTTCCACCGTGCATACAATTTTTATTTGTAAATTCATAACTTAAGTTGTTTGGGGTTGGATGCATGTAAATATATGTTCTTTAGCAATGAATATAATGGCTGTGTTTGTTTCCCAAAGAAAGTGTAAAAAGAGTGAGAGAGATAACACGAGTACTTAACATTTGTTGTTCGATCATAGCAATCTCGGAAGCGAAAATAAATTTAAGCTTAAGTTATAGCAAATTTAAATAGTAAGTTTTACTACATGTGTTTTTATATGTGAGATCTGTACGTGTGGTGGTAAATAGTCTTACCTGTAGTGTGTGTCATGTGTCACTAGGTGATTGGAAACAAAAAGAATAGTTAAGCACTGGCATTAAGAAATTTTGTAAAGTTAAAAAACTTTATTAATATTTTAAACTGGAAATTGAAATTTTAAATATACAGTGTGTGTGTGTGGGGGGGGGAATCCCTGTCTACATTTTTTTTAGTAAATAATGAACATGGTTTTTTGCAAATGCAAATTTATAAATTTGAGATATTGCTTTCTTGATTGACATCAATGGTAATTTTTAAGTAGGGGCATTTCACTAGCACACAAATATCATCATTAACTTTCCTTTTATATCACTTATCACAATCAGGGCTGCTACTTTCCCATGCCAAGGCTGTCAAACGTTGTTTAGATTTGCAATAGTACTTTATTAGCCCCACGCCTTAATTCAGGTTCACTATGGTAATAAGAAAAGTCTTGTTATTTGCAAGCGTGAACCAAAATACACACATCAAAAAAAGTTTTGCATCACCTCGGTTCCAAGAGTTCCGGAACCTTTAAACACAAAGGGAATAGAGATCAACACAAACAACATTTCAGCTCGTTTTATTGCTCATGAGACTCACACATTGCATGTTGTACCATCATACAGCTAGACTTTCAGCATTTGTGGTCCAGATTGCAGTACACACCACTACCTCTAATACCCAGTAGCACGTCCTCTTGCATTGATGCATGCCTGTATTCGTCGTGGCATACTATCCACAAGTTCATCAAGACACTGTTGGTCCAAATTGTCCCACTCCTCAACGACAATTCGGCGTAAATCTCTCAGAGTGGTTGGTGGGTCAAGACGTCCATAAACAGCCCTTTTCAACATATCCCAGGCATGTTCGATAGGGTTCATGTCTGGCGAACATGCTGGCCACTGTAGTCGAGCGATGTCGTTATCTTGAAGGAACGCATTCACAAGATGTGCACGATGAGGTCGAGAATTGTCGTCCATGAAGACAAATGCCTCTCCAATATTCTGCCGATATGGTTGCACTATGGGTCGGAGGATGTCATTCAGGTATCGTAAAGCCGTTTCGGAGCCTTCCATGACCACCAGTGGCGTACGTCGGCCCCACATAATGCCACCCCAAAACATCAGGGAACCACCACCTTGCTGCACTCGCTGGACAGTGTGTCTAAGACGTTCAGCCTGACCAGGGTGCCTCCAAACACGTCTCCGACGATTGTCTGGTTGAAGGCATATGCGACACTCATCGGTGAAGAGAACGTGATGCCAATTCCGTGGGGTCCATTCAGCATGTTGTTGGGCCCATCTGTACCTCGCTGCATGGTGTCGGGGTTGCAAAGCTGGACCTCGCCATGGACGTCGGGAGTGAAGTTGCGCATCATGCAGCCTATTGCGCACAGTTTGAGTTGAAACACGACGTCCTGTGGCTGAACGAAACGCATTATTCAACATGGTGGCATTGCTGTCAGGGTTCCTCCGAGCGGCAATCCGTAAGTAGCGGTCATCCACTACAGTAGTAGCCCTTGGGCGGCCTGAGCGAGGCCTGTCATCGACAGTTCCTGTATCTCTGTACCTCCTCCATGTCCGAACAACATCGCTTTGGTTCACTCTGAGACGCCTGGAAACTTCCCTTGTTGAGAGCCCTTCTTGACACAAAGTAACAATGCGGACGCGATCGAACTGCGGTATTGACCTTCTAGGCATGGTAGAACTACAGACAACATGAGCAGCGTACCTTCGTCCTGGTGGAATGACTGGAACTGATCGGCTGTCGTACCCCCTCCGTCTAATAGGCCCTGCTCATGCATGGTTGTTTACATCTTTGAGCAGTTTTAGTGACATCTATGAACAGTCAAAGGGTCTGTATCTTGGATACAATATACACAGTCAACGTCTATATGCCGGAGATCTGGGAACCGAGGTGATGCAAAACTTTTTTTGATGTGTGTATTTATAGGTACATCTCCATTTGCAAACATTGATAGGCTGCTGCACTTGTGGACTTAATTCGTTTCCAGCTCTAACAGATAAAACACAGAACTATACTAAAAATTAGTTATGCTTCATAGTTATTATGTAAGTATCAAATAGCATTACGTGTTTGTAACCAATCAAATATAACTGATATATTTGGTTACATATTACCAATTGTAGTGCTAGGTTCTTTTACATAGCATAAATGTATAATTTGAGGCCTAATAGCTTCAGGACAATCAGCGTCTATGTGTTTTACGTTTTCATTTCTTCCAAACATCTCCACTCAATTACTAAAATAATTGTTCCCCAAGCAAAGTCGGGGCGGATTGCTAGTATGTAATAAAATACTACGTGTTGCATGGTTTCTATGACCGAATGCCCTTCCTTACACAAACCACAGAAAAAAGTTTTTTTAGTCCTGTTACCTCCTAATAGGCTGAGTGCAGGTCTTTCAAGTCAACGCCTATAGAGCTATATACACATGGATAAAACAAAAAAATAAACCTGGCAAAAATGTAAAAGAAATCAGCCGTTGTGTTACGTTAGCTACCGTCTCAGCATTGTCTTAGTGTAAAAGTTAAACAAAAATTACACAATAAAAATAAAAAAATGGTTAAAGTGAAAATCGAATCAACAACACCCCGGTTTTGCCTTTAAAATAATGTATCCTGTTTCAGTCTTCAAGCCGGAATTAAATGTCATGACAGAGTTGTGAATCAAACCCACAATTTTGCAATAATACATCAATAGACAATAAAATGAATAAGTCACAACACTTAAAGTAAAAGAATTATTCTTAGTGTCTGGCCAGATCCTGGGTGCCTGCGTTATCATGTGAGGTCGTGTTTCACATTTGCTCTGCCTGAGTGCTCGGTACAGCTAGTCAGTTCCATGCAGGACATCACTATTCACCAGTGTGTATTTTACCGTATTTTCGATCATCCCCGTGTGTTGAGTGCATATGTAGTAAAATTAAGGTGTATCAGTAATTACTCATTATGGTATACAGTAGAATAGTATAGGCAATTAGCCCCAGTTTACTTGAGTGTGTAGACTAGTTGAGGCTTGATGTTCATATAGCTCCATGTACTCACGTTTTTAATAAAAGGGTTTAGTGGGTATCTTAAGATAATTTTTATAAAATTTCATTGGATATTAGATAATTTACAGGAATCGTGTTCATGTGAAAATTGTCTGTCGCTCTTAGATAACAGGCACTTACCATTACACCATGGTATGTCACAAAGCCCTAAATGTTATTATACAATAATGCATTAGACCTTAACAGTGTAATACCGTGGGTTTAGCTAAAAAAAACTAGTGTATTTTCCATGGATATCAACAAAAAGACATTCTCTGTACGGGTAAGAAGTACAAATTGTTGTTGTTGTTTAAGTCTTAAATCTTTTTGACTGGTTTGATGCAGTTCTCCATGCCTCTCTGTCCTGAGCTAATCGTTTCATCTCTACGTAGCTACAAATATTGGCGACCGATTGAAGATCACCTCACCTGTCATAAGGGACTATACAGTGACGGGCCCGTTCCCCACACATGTATATAATGACAGAACACAGTTCAGGTACCCTAATATATAACTTAATTGATAACCAATCCCGATAGATGTAATAAATGTTAGCCGATTACATATATTTCCCATAACACTATAGGAAATAACACTCCCATAGATAATGACCATTTCTAGGAGATAAATACATAATATATTACTTGGATAACTTTAGAAAGTGCACGGATTCCAACAGTCACCCCATATTAAGGCGGCATGACAGGCCGATGCACTACATTGTCACAGAGAAGGCCAATAAAGTAGTACAAGGGGCCTAACACACTACATTACGGTACATATAATACGATTTCTCTAACGAAGGCCATTATTCCCGTGATAGCGAAAGCACAGACAACACAATAACACAGGTTTACCGCAGTGCATACACACGATGAACACAGGTTAGTGGCATTTCTAGGATGAAACGCAATACTTCTACACTCATGCAGGTGAACGACATTTCACACAGGCATAACAGTAGACACACAATAACACAGGTTAGCGAATTTCACTGCCAATGCAGATCAATACTTATAACAGAATATGGCGACATTTAGTATCATTCCGCACACAACTGCGCTAGTACACAGGTGGATTATTACCACCACAGCCAATAGGAAGTGACACAATAACACAGGTTATTATACCGTCACAGCAAACACCATATATAGGTCAGCTGAACACACAATTAGGTAACACTGGGAAAGAAGTTGACGTATACTTACGCGTAATACATATCCAATACACTGTAATCCACAAGATGTTTTTAATCATATATATGAATTAACTTCACACAGACTACTTAGTAAGGCAGCCTCCACACAGACACTCAGTCGTGTTCTGCAGGCAAGGCGGATGCTTGCATAAACAGAGTACCGACACCCGAGACGGCAGTACTCCACGACTCACGTGTTATACGCAGCGCTTATGACGTTAATACATACTCTGTTCCACATCTTTTTACCCTCATAGGGGATCTTTTAAATATTTATTTTGTCTAAATCAAGGTGGAATTGACCACCAAGTACCGTCATAAAGACAGACAAGATGAACAGTTTTCATACGAAGCAAAAAATAACATCATTAGTCGACGGAGCAGGGAAATCATTTGAAATACAATTATATTAATAATCACCACATTATATTGGCCTACGCCCGACTGGACGGCTAGATAATCCTAGACGCTTGGGGCTATTCCTCTCGCAGTCTACGTATAAACCTATTTATCATCCATATGCCAAGTACAAGCTGTTCGTAATTGTCTACTTGATGACGAAATGATAGTCATAATTTTATAAAATACTTTAATATTTTCATAAGTGCCACAAGGCTCCAAGAGGACCACAAATCCTTGCATAGATCCCCTCTAATTTACATCTACACAATAGATAAACAATTAACATTACGATCATCAGTTGGCCATAGTAAATTTACATATTTTCATTTTGAGGCAACGTGATACGACATGGCACATACATATATGTATGTCCATTAGTAACACAACAACGCCATGGCCCATAAATGTCCTACAGTAGACCTAAGGCGTGAGGAAGTCTAAAGCAGGTGTTTGCCTACATTCCTGGGTCAAAACACTATAGGATAGATATCAGCCGTGAGCGTACAGATGTAAATATATTCGGCAATAAATACGTTAAATGGTCAATAGCTATTCTACGTTTTCCTAAGGCGTAAAAAGTCAAGAGCAGGTGTTAGCCTACCCTCCTGGGATCACGATAAGGTATGAGTATCGACCATAAACATAATCGTGCCGAATTTTATAGATAATGATTAGTAAAGGCCCGATGATTTTATTTAGTATAAAACGAATAAATATACAATTGATTTCACAAACAGCATACACGAAATAGAAATACATCATCTTTACACAAACACATCCGGTCAGGATAATACACTGTATAATTCTCACTGCCATACAGCAGAATGCCCGACGAAGGTAGCCCATTATGCTCCTCCACGGACAATCCATCATGCGGAATGCAATATTAACTGTGAATACACATATTGCTACACCTCGCCTTATTTTTCATTTTCCCGGTGTAGACAGGGGTAAACCACGGAAACACTTTTCCTACGGGGTAACACCCAGTATTGCTACACTCACAGGGAATCACTACACGCGTAAACACATTCCCAGTACACATTAGTACAATTTGTGAATTAAATACAGGGCAAATAAATATATTTTATAGACGCCATTTTCAACTTTCCCACAAGAAGGGGAAATAAAACACAAAAACATTTATATATAGATGGGCACCCAGCATATTAATGCGCCCTGCATTATTTTTCATTTTCCCGGAGTAGACAAGTGCAACCCACTGAAACACTTTTCTACATAGTACTACCCAGAATGTTTACAGCCACAGGATTGCGACATATGCTTCCGGACATGTAAAACACACTCCAGCATACTACATATATACTATACAAGAAACACATTAGTTATATACATATCGCTTGCCACACTTAGGTACGATATAATGACAGCGTAATCCCAATAGGATTCCTCAACAGAAGGACATGCGTAGCTTCCCAATACACAGACGGACAGCTAATGCCCTCTACCCAGATTACATAATACACCAGCTGTACAGCTTAAAACGATGATAAACATTACATTAGATACATAACACGTGCTTTTGACAGTTCATTTACGGAACAATAACAAAGCCCTCGTGATTGCAACCCACTCTTCCAGCTCAGGTCCAATCAGAGTAGCGCCACGATAAACAAGACCTACTACAGCCCGACAGCCAATCAAGGCTACAGGTCACGCCTCACACTAGCGATAGTTGATATCTTACATGTACACACGTTATCACCGGACACGCCTCCCACATGACAGGTAACTAGCGAGCAGCCATAATGAATTCAGGCCTCATCTCGCGCGCCAGATTCAAACTGCACTAGAAGAGAAACATCTAATTGTCGGAATACACTACACAAAGTAGGGTAACCAAACACTTTTATTTTAGTTCACCCCTATCATCTCTCAATACTTAACACCAGGATAGCATATTTTACGGCCAAAAGCCAGTATTCTCGGTGATATTCACACAGCGCCGCGTCACACAAAATACACCATATTTTATCTCTTAGCGGGCTTTTAACGCACTTTTGCCCTCGGATACACCCTTATGTAGACACGCCATCCAATATAGGACAACACGAGCATATCTCCGTGACCACATAGATATATAAATCCACTTCCCAATTAGGAGGTTTTAATTTATTTTTACAGGTTACGTGATATTATACAAAATATTATCTTTCAGATTTAGACGAACAGAGTTATTTCAAGTGATAGCACGTTACTATACCCCCCGTGCATTTTACCCCTTTTGAAATCCATACTTAAAACTCCACACTTAGTGGTATTTATGGCCTTGTTTAACATATAGGTGGCATTCATATATACCATCCTCCCAGCTAATAAAATGGCAATACACACTTATGAATCCCCCTCATTTCCATAGGGTGGATAGTAAATTATTTTTTTTTGCAGCGACAGTATCTCTACAGTATCTATAGGCAGTATCTCTAGACAATATCTCTAGACAGTAGATCTAGACAGAATTTATGGACAATATCTCTAGGCAATAGCTCTAGACAATATCTCTCGACAGTATCTCTAGACAGTATCTCTAGACAATACCTCTAGTTAAGGGATTATACTATATCATAATAATAGATGACCAGTTTTTCAAGCTAGACTTGATAGCTCTTAAGTCTAGTACATATATTACGAGCATGAACAGAGGTCACATATTATTATTATGGCTGGAGGTGCCATATATTACGACTAGTGTGTCCAAGCTGCAAAGCACATCTCCCTCCAAAGATACATATTAAACACTATACAGATAACACTTGTACACTTCTCCCCTATTAATGCGAGGCACTTGGTAATCATGCAATTACCAGGGTGTACACCATGCCTTATCGCTCGTGGCTATATGTTAATCAACATTCGGAACCTTAGAGCTAGCAGCTAGCGTTCCAGGCTTTAACCGCCAACACCAGTAAATGCAATAATACATTTTTAACACCAATGTTTTCACCCTGCATGTTAATTAAAAGCATAAATGCTACCCCCCATCCTTCAGCACGGTACCTAACAACCACGCTGAACACCCAGATCCTAAACAATAAAATCCTCACCCACACCGGTCGAGAATTCCTACCACTTAACGTTTCCATATATCCCCATAGGAGCACGATTCCTTGAACCTCTCTTACCATCCCGTTACCAATAATTAAAAATTTTAACATACCTACAACTGCCCATTAACACGGGAATACCATTCCACATCCCTCACTTACCTACTAACATGTGAGAAGGAATAATACGCAGCTGATATTAGCTGGAAATCCGACAGGCCAGGCGCAATGATAGTGCACCGTGCCACCACAATTGTTCCCCCCGTATAACTACAACACCATACACAATATAATACCGCTTGACACTTATTCTTCATGGTTTGCGCACGGAAGTGCACTTAAATGGATGTGAAAATATTTTCCAGGTGAAAATAGATAATGATGAATAGGTAAATTGTACTCAGGACATGACATAATAGGGCTTCGACGTTAACGACCGACGAGTGGTCATAATGGTGACGCGTTAGGGCAGGCAAGCGCCTGTGTTGGGGGGAAGTACCTAGCCTGTCTCCCCTAAATACAGGGTCCATTATACCATTTTTATGCCCTAACGTCGTCTAAACTATACCTGCGGATGGAGGCCTAATGGTTCGATGAGGGAATAAACTACCCCACATCGGACAGAACACTTCCTCCTTCCCAAGACACCCTTAGGACTTAACGTTAGTTAGCAAGTAAGATTAAGTAAATGCTCTATAACGTGAGCAAAATTCTGCAGCGGCAGGTAAATATGAATAATATGAATAATGATGAAATGGAATAATGAATTAAGGGTATAAGGAAATAAGGAAATAAGGAGATAGTGACAGAATATGATAATGAAAGGATACAAGGAAATAAGGAGATAGTGACAGAATATGATAATGAAAGGATACAAGGAAATAAGAGAATAGTAACAGAATATAAGAAATGAAATGATACAATAATGAAATGAAATTCTGAAATAATGAAATAATGAACGATTCTCTCCCTGGCCGATGTTACAGCTAAGTTACTGTTGTGCCCCAGGGAGAGGAATACATATGATATACAATACTTGAAATATATAACGAAACTACGATTCTCTCCCTGGCCGATGTTACAGTTAAGTTACTACTGTGCCCCATGGAGAGGAATATACTGATATAGATGAAATGATGAAATAATGAACGATTCTTTCGCTGGCCGAGGTTACAGACATTATTGTGCCCCAGGGAAAGGAATATTGATATTGCATAAGTGGCAATATATGAGGCGTCGAGAACGGACACAGCGCAGACAGGGGTGCAATTTGCACATGTAGCATAGACCAAGGATGGCAATGCGCGTGGGAGGTCACTCGATACGGAGGTAACTCCTAGCGCAGGCTATGTAGGAGTAAACCAAACCACTATACGTATGGGTCAACTGGTTATGCCGTTTTGAACAGAAACCGTAGTTTTTCCATACCACAATCTGCATTCGTAGTCCCTCCGATTACCGATACTACATTACAAATTGGACGGTCACTAGGATTACTATACGTACTTAATGCCCCATACCATGTTACGCATTTAGCGGTCCACTGGTATAGGAAGTCCTTCTAGGCTCTCTTAGTTCCGATACCACCCTGCGTATTGGACACCCCTTGGTTAAATATCACCATCATACGAATCCTTATTTTTTACGGCATAAAGGCAAAGGAATGTATCTCGTGAGTAAAAATATGCAACCCAGGCATACTGTTAGTAATTCAAGATATGAGCGCTGAATCCGATCTTGCATAAGCCAGATAGGAATAAAGTACAGTGAGGTCATAGGACATAATGAGTAAGAAAGAATAAAGAAATACTAAGGTGAATACAATAATGAACGAAGGAAGAAGTAGAGCAATGATATAGGACAGAAATAAATAGGAGTAAAATACAGTGAAGTTATAGGAAATATTGAATAAGAAAGAATAAAGAAATACAAAGGTGAATACACTGATGAACGAAGAATGAAGTAGCACAATGATATAGGACAGAATAGGAGTAAAGTTAAGTGAAGTTATAGGAAAAAGTGAGTAAGAAGGAGTAATGAGATTCAAGGATATAGCCACAAAGGAATAAAGGATAAAGGAGCACAATGATATAGGAAAGAAAGAATCAGAATAAAGTAAGGTGAAGTTATAAGAACTAATGAGTAAGAACGAATAAAGAAATACAAATATATAGCCAATAAGGAATAAAGGTGGAATTAATACAAAGATTTAGGAGAAAGATCAATAAGAATAAGGATATGCAAAGGTATAGAAAATTAGAACGAATGGATAAACCAAACAGAAAGGTATACAAAGGTACAAAGAAAGTAAATAACAAATGGCCAATAATAATTAGTAAAAATCTGTGCTTTATAATCATAAATATGTATTTACTTTTCAGCGCAGGTTGAAAACCTGAGGCGCTGACACCAGACACAGCGCACATGGTGGTGCACACTTTGAGTGCATGCATCGGGAGTAGCTCCATTTTGGGCGCTCGCCGAAACTAATGATAACAGTGATAAAATGTGATTTAATGAATAAATGTACTGTCTCTCTATATGCCTCCACATGTTCACCCCACGAAGGATGAGGGTATATACCCTCTAAAATAATAATTTTACATGTGTATTATGGATCCCCACAGATTGCTACGAATTATATGCACTAACAATATGTTTCTTTGGGATTACACAAATTTCCCGCCCCCACATTTCACACTCACACGGCCAATACACAGTCCCCCCCCCCCCCCCCACATAATACCTATTTTCAGGCGCATATCCGAACCACAGTGGAGATATACCTGTGGGATATCCTCCACTGGAGGTCGGATCAACAAATAAATTGACACCTAAAATGAGAGGTGCACTACGGCCACACAACTCGCGCCTATCTCTGTAAAGGACGAGTTGTGCAGCCAAGATGACTTCGCTCGCCCACAGGGAGCAAGCCAAGAGTAGCATATAACCTGCAGGTAATAGATAATAGGTTATGATTAAATATTAAGTTAGAGTTCACTCGCCGTAATATTAACGGGTATAGAATACAACATTAATAATGATATAGTTGCGTATCGAAGGTAGTAACAGAATATTGATATATAATTAAGAGAATTTGGTTTTATTGTTATAGAATGTTCATATAATTAAGTGAATTTGTTTTTGTTTTTATAGAATATTCATCTAATTAACAGAGTTCTGTTTTGTTTTTTATGGTTTTAATACTTATAAATAGTATGATGACATGAAAATTTTTCTGGAAAATATTAAAAAAATGTTGTTATTATTTAGATAAAATTGCAAAGAAATGAGAACATATGGATGGTTTTATGGTACACGTTGTTTTTTCCTTTCTATTCTTCTAAACTCCCCATTGTAAAAATGTCGCATTTCTCCCAAACAATAAAACACTTTTAAACTTAACCCTTTAATTACACCCTGCGACATTTATTTCATTCTTTTTCTCCACTCTATCCCTTTTACACACGTGCAGGGCACGCGAGGGCAGTTTTTCATCCACACCGGAGGTGCGTTAATTATATATGTATATATAGCCTCCCACCCCCCAACCCTCGGATGGTTTTTCCCTCTCGTGTGTTCCTGCACCCCTTAAATTACATTGTTGATATTGAAATGTTTATATTATGTACTGTGTTGTTTAACAATTTATTATGTTTTTATGTTACACATATAATAGGGATCAATGTTATATCCCGTCAAGTATAAGATGTCCTATGGAAACAAGTAAGCTTCACACACTACTGTTGAATTTTTTAAAAAAGATATGTAAAAAATCTTGTTCCCCTCACCACAAACACTTACACTTGATCGCTGAGCACACCCGGACACCCAATCATTAGAAGGCACACATATTCAGCCTTCAAATTTCGACGTTTACCAATATCTCACTAAATTCATACCTACCCCCTGACTTACCCCTATCTTCCACGAGGCTACCAACGCACCCCCTACGACGCCAACCATACAAACACGAGCTAAATTGAAAGAAGAAAAGAAGAGAAGAACATAAGACAGAAGAATATCAAGATAGAAGAAGATGCCCTATTTTTTCAAAAACCACCCCCACGTCTTCGTCCAGTTATCGAGGACGATAACTAACCCAACAAAGGGGGTTGTTTCACCCCTAGGGTACGCTACCCCCATCCCCTAAACAAAATCTCCAAAACACCAAAATTACAAACTTTTAATCTAAAAACCTATAAACTACAACCTATAAATTACAGGACTGATAATTAGCACATACATGAACTCAAGTAGCCTCGTAGCCCTGGCAATGACCCGGGAAAGGTGCACGACTTGGTAGGGATGTAAGGATTCCGCCGACCGACCACACGAAAGGTATAAGAACCCCAGAGGTCAGGCACCCAGGATCAATCATTCATCATTCGATCACTCGATCACTCAGTCTGTATTAGTGCACCGACGTGACGAACCTCTGCTGTTTGGCTGAACGGGTAAGTGTCTTAAGCGATCACTACACTTATCACCACACTACACACTCACCTCCCCCTGTGCTTGGACTGTTATTATTTTTATTACTTATCATTGGAACTGCTATTTGCCAGTGTACCTCAAGATCGAGGTACACATTAAATTCAGAAACACTAGAAGCCACTGGTCTTATTCTTTTATTTATTTAGCTAGTAAGATCCTACCCTGTTAGATTCCTCTTTAGGTAGGACTTAGAATTAGCCTTACTGGGTACTTGTTTAATTGCTTCTTGTAGTCAGCTGAGTGCTATTGCTCCGCGCTGACACTAGCGAATTCCCCGTTTACTCGCTTGCATACGACTCACTGTAGACCGCGTGGCGCATCTGTTGCGCTCTGAGTAATAACTTAATAGCTCTTCTAAACTACCCCTTCACTTAGAACTACCCCGTCAAGCAGTACATTGGGGAATTCTCCTTGCTGATTGCAATGTCGATCTCCATTCATAAAACACTCCCTACATCTTAAAGTATTTGCCAAGCTCGCCCCCTACTTTAGACTAGTTTCATCCCTTAGATTAATTATGTGTACAGGCCTCCCTCACAGGAACCTTACAACATGTAGTAAAATTAAGGTGTATCAGTAATTACTCATTATGGTATACAGTAGAATAGTATAGGCAATTAGCCCCCGTATACTTGAGTGCGTAGACTAGTTGAGGCTTGATGTTCATATAGCTCCATGTACTCACGTGTTTAATAAAAGGGTTTAGTGGGTATCTTAAGATAATTTTTATAAAATTTCATTGGATATTAGATAATTTACAGGAATCGTGTTCATGTGAAAAATATCTGTCGCTCTTAGATAACAGGCACTTACCATTGTTGTTGTTGTTTGAGTCTTCAGTCTTTTGACTGGTTTGATGCAGATCTCCATGCCTCCCTGTCCTGAGCTAATCGTTTCATCTCTACATAGCTCCGACACCCTACATCGGAGGCAATCTGTTTTACATATTCTAACCTTGGTCTACCCCTACAGATCTTGTCCTCGACCCTTCCTTCCATAACTAAGCTTGCTATTCCTGGGTGTCTTAGTATGTGTCCTACCAACCTATCTCTTCTCTTCATTAGCAGTCGCCAGAAACATCTCTCCTCTCCCACTCGTCTTAATAACTCTTTGTTTGTAACCCTATCTACCCATCTGATCTTCATCATTCACCTGTAACACCACATTTCAAATGCTTCAATTCTCCTCTTTTCTGCTGCACCAATAGTCCAAGTTTTACTTCCATAGAGCGCCACGCTCCAGACAAAGGCTTTCAAAAATGACTTCCTAATACCTAAATCTATATTCGATGTCAGCAGATTCCTTTTTTGTAGAAATGCTTTCTTTGCCTGAGCCAACCTACTTTTAATATCCTCTTTGCTTCGTCCATCACTGGTTATTCTGCTTCCTAAGTAACATAAGTCTCCTACTTCCTTCAGCTTTTCACCTGCCAATTTGATCTCCATAGAGGTTTCTGATTTATTTCGGCTGCATTCCAGTATTTTTGTTTTATATTTATTTATTTTCATCGTGAATTCTTTCCGTAAGACGGAGTCCATACCATTCAAAAACTCATTCAAGTCCTCAGGCTTGTCGGCCAAGATGACGATGTCATCAGCAAATCTCAGAGTTGAAATTATTTCTCCTTGAATCTTCACTCCCACTTTAAATTTTCCTCTAATTTCCTTCATTGCTTGTTCAATGTAAAGATTGAAAAGTATGGGTGATAAGTTGCAGCCTTGCCTTACACCTTTCTGAATACCAGCTTCTCTCACATGTCCTTCAACTCGAATGACTGCTGTCTGGTCTCTGTACAGATTGTATATCTCCCTCCTATCCCTGTACTTTATTCCAATTGATTTCAAAATGTCAAACAATTTAGTCCAATCAACGTTATCAAAAGTCTTTTCTAAGTCTACAAAAGCCATGAACGTTCTCTTATCTTTCCTTATTCTACCTTCTAAAATCAGCCTAAGACTTAGTACAGCTTCCCTTGTTCCTACATTTCTCCTGAAACCAAACTGATCTTCACCCAACTCCGTTTCTATCTGGCTTTCAATCCTCTTGTAAATTATTCTAGACAGGATCTTTGAAGCATGAGTAATCAAGCTGATTGTACGGTAATCTTCACATCTGTCAGCTCCCACTTTCTTTGGTATAGGGATGATTACATTCTTCTTGAAATCAGGGGGTACCTCACCTGTCTCATAAATCCTACACACCAAGTGAAATAACCTGATCAGACCTTCATCTCCTATGCAGCGTAGCAACTCAATCGGGATATCATCTATGCCTGGTGCTTTGTTCCTGCTTAAGTCTTCCAAAGGTCGATCAAATTCTGATCTCAATATTAAATCTCCTTTCGCATCCTCATCAATTTCCTCCTCCCTTTCCATTACATGATTCTCAATCTCCTTTCCCTTATACAAACTCTCTATGTAAGCTTTCCATCTCTCTACCTTTTCTTCCCTATCTGTTAGAGGCTTTCCATTTGTGTCCTTAATATTACAGCACTTAGTCTTCTTTTCCCCAAAAGTATTCTTAATCCTTCGATAAGCTGTCGCTACTTTTCCTAATTTCAGACAATTTTCTATACCTGCACATTTCTCTTTCAACCATTCTTCTTTCGCTTCCTTGCACTTCTTGTTAACCTCATTTCTCAGACGTCTGTATTCTGCTTTCCCCTTTTCATCTCTTAGATTCTTGTGTTTCCGCCTTTCATCCATCAATTCTAGTATATCCTGAGTGATCCACGGTTTTCTACCTATTCATTATTTCCTACCAATGTTTTCTTCTGCGGATTTTGTTATTTCATTCTTCAAAAGTGCCCATTCGTCTGCAATTGAAGTTTGTTTAGGGTTTTTCATTAGTCCTTCCTATATACTCTTCTTGAATCTTTCGTTTACATCCTTCTCTTTCAGTCTGTCTATTGCCCACCTTTTTGGCTTTTGACTTTTCTCCAGTTTCTTCAACTTTAATCTGCATTTCATTACAACCAGATTGTGATCAGAGTTTATGTCAGCACCAGGATATGTTTTACAATCCAAAATCTGGTTTCGAAACCTCTGCTTGACCATAATGAAGTCTATTTTGTAACGCCCTGTATCTCCTGGTCTCATCCATGTGTATATTCTTCTATTGTGGTTATTGAATAAGGTGTTAGCTATGACCAATTCATGCTCGGTGTGCTCGGTGCAGAATTCTACCAGCCTGCTTCCTCGATCGTTCCTTTCACCTAATCCGAAATCTCCTACTATCTTCCCTTCTCTCCCTTTTCCTACCACAGCATTCCAATCTCCCATTACTATAACATTTTCATCACCCTTGATATACCTCAGAATTTCGTCTATTTCTTCGTAGACCTTTTCAACATCCTCATCATCAGCTTGACTGGTAGGCATATAGACTTGTACCACTGTAGTGCAGGTAGGTTTTGTATTGATTTTTGCTACAATAATCCGTTCACTATATTTCTCATAATATTCCACCCGCTGTCCAAGTTTCCTACTCAATATGAGGCCAACCCCTGCTTGGCCATTGTTTGATTTAGTGGTAATGACCCTATAGTCTCCTGACCAAAAGTCCTGTTCTTCCTGTCAGCGCATTTCACTAATCCCAACCAAATCCAACCTCAACCTATCCATTTCCCTTTCTAAGTTTTCTAACCTTCCACTTCCTAGCAGGCTTCTAACATTCCACGCTCCGATCCGTAGAATGTCAGATTTCCTCTTTGTCACTTCTGTGATGTTAACCCCCTCTCGAGTAGTCCCCACCCGGAGATCCGAACGGGGGACTAGTTTACCTCCGGATTGACATTTTACAAGGGAGGAGGCCATCATCACATGTAATTATGCATAGAGAGGTGCATATCCTCGGGAATAGCATACGGCTGTAGTTTCCCGTTGCTTTCAGCCGTGCAGCAGGACGCAGTGTAGCCATTATTGGCTTATATTATCAATATCTTAACCGTCTATAAGACCAGTAAAGAATTGATTTATTCTGAAAGGCTGCTACTCCCTTTCAGAATAAGTAAAGAGCAATTCTACTAACAAAATTACTAACCTTCTACCGTACTAACAATTAAATACCAAAACTCTACTAACAAAAAACTTAAGTTCCACCAACAACAAATACTACCACTAAAACAGTCTATCAACAGGCACACTCACATACACCCTCACACATCACAGTCTACTGAAACAATGAACTATAACTAATAAACAATGCAACTGCTACCAGGCACACTCACACACCACAGTCTAATAGAACAATGACATATATCTAATAGACAAACTAACTACCTACTTACAACTAAAACTAAAACTAACTGGTAGCTACCAGAAACTTGGGGGTGTTATCACCCAGATTTTCACGCACAGATTGTTCCCAGGGGGTTGATCCCCGTAGGGAATAAAATGTTAAAGACTTGGGTGTAGGACCACCCTGTTTGGGTGTAGGTCCACCCTGGTTGGGGATCATTAACTGGTCTTATGGGATGGTTTGCAGAAATCAACCTTGAATTTACTCCACATTTGTAGTCAACACATAACCTAACTCCCCCATCCGGTTTTGGGATAACAACAAGAGGAGATCCCCAATCACTTAAAGCTGTGGGAGAAATAACTCCTTCTGATTCCAATGAAGCGAGTTCCTTTTCAACGCGTTCCCGAAGAGCAAAAGGGACATCACGTTCACGATTGAAGACAGGTTTCACCCCCTCTCTGAGTTGCAGTTTTACTTCAATATTGGGAATGCATCCAATTTTTTCTTCAAAGATTGTACTATACTGATGTAAAATATCCTGAATTGACTGCACTGAGTTGACAGATTCAGTGTGAAGTGATTGATTTGTGTCCTTGTCAATTTCCTTCATATCAAGGCCGAGGCCCCTGATCCAAACACGACCAAGCAATGCGGCATGACCTTGCGGAACTACAAACAGATCTGCAACAATTTCTGTTCCTTTGTATTATACTGTGACAACAATTTTTCCTCTGGGTTTGATAACATGATCAGAATATGATCGAAAACAGACATTTGTTGGCTGCAATGGCAAACCAAGACCCAAGGTTGAACATTCGTTCTCTGGGATGAGTGAATATTTTGCTCCCGTGTCGACTTCAAATCTTTGTGATTTATTGTTGAGTTTAACAGTGATAAAATATTTATCTGATTCTTGTTCTACTTCAAAGAGATCTTTGATGCATTCCAGTTGTCCTATCCCGAAATTGGTTTCAGGGTGGTCATGCAAGTTGTCATCTATGTTCTCAGTTGCAATGTTGTGTGTATTTGACTGTTGAAGAAGTGTAGTGATACAAACTTTTGCAACATGTCCCACTTTCCTACATGACCTACATTTAAGAGAGTTTCTGTTTGTGCGACAATCTCTTGACCTGTGGTTTGAATTTCAACAATTCAGGCATAATCCATCAATACCTAGGGCTCTATAATTGACAGAACTACGGCGACCCCTGGACTGTGAACGTGAGTGAGAGCCTGGGTTAGGCTGTTGAACAAAACGTGACTGAGTATCACTGCTGTATTGATTCATACTTCGGTCATTATATGAATTTGTGGCTTTTGTTACTTTGTTTGTGTCCTCTATAGAGTCTGACGGTGCAGTGAGCTGTTTTGACAGCTGATTACTCTCATACCGCGATGCTTCCAAGGCTATAGCCTTCTTCAGGAGATCATCAAATTTCGTGTCATTAGACTGGAGAAGTTTCTCTCTGATCCAATTATCTCGCAAGCCACGTATAAATTGTGCACGAAGAAAACATCCGCAATTGAAATTCTGGCGTCACATGTACACTGAATATAAAAGTCACAGTCTAGTAAGTGGCTTCTATGAGTGGCAACAAATCCTGCAATATTTTGACTTACCATTACACCATGGTATGTCACAAAGCCCTAAATATTATTATAGCAATAATGCATTAGACCTTAATAGTGTAATACCGTGGGTTTAGCTAAAAAAAAAGCTAGTGTTGTTTTTTCCATGGATATCAACAAAAAGACAATCTCTGTACGGGTAAGAAGTACAAATTGTTGCTGTTGTTTAAGTCTTTAGTCTTTTTGACTGGTTTGATGCAGTTCTCCATGCCTCTCTGTCCTGACCTAATCGTTTCATCTCTACGTAGATACCATACCCTACATCAGAGGCGATCTGTTTAACATATTCTAACCTTGGTCAAACCCTACATTTCTTGTCCTTGACCCTTTCTTCCATAACTAAACTTGCTATTCCTGGGTGTCTTAGTATGTGTCCTACAAACCTTTCTCTCTGTTTCATTATCAGTCGCTAAAAGAAATTTCTATTTACACTTGTCTTAATTTGTTAGTATATCTACCCTTAAGAAATAATGTGTGTTTGAGTCTTTTAACTGTTTTAATGCAGTTCTCCAAGCCTCCCTGTCCTGAGCTAATCGCTTCATCTCAACATAGCTACCATACCATACATTCAAGGCAATCTGTTTTACATATTCTAACCTTGGTCTACCCCTACAGTTCTTGTCCTCAACCCTTCCTTCCATAACTAAGCTTGTTATTCCAGGGGTGTCTTAGTATGTGTGTGTGAGTGTATGACTATATACGTCCTACCAACCTATGTTTTTGTTGTGTTACAATATGCTAACACATCTTGATAACCTGTAAGAGTGTGTGTACTTTTAATTCAAATGAGGATTGAAAAGAGGCAGTCATGGCCTTCAGTTAAGATATATCCCAGCATTTGCATAGAGTAAAAGTGTAAAACCACAGAAAACTACTACCAGAATGGCTGAGGTAGGAATCAACCCCAGCTCCTCTCAGATTTTTGCCTCACAAGGCTGAGTGAACCCCGGGCCTTCGCGATGAGAGGGAAAACATCTTGACCACTGAGCTATTACCCCCCCCCCACAATTTTCTCTCTCTCTCCCTTTAGTGTTGCCTGTTCTAGTCCTAAGTCTGGATTCAAATTAAGACCTCAAGGGCAAAAGTACTCACCACTGGACCGTTAAAATGGTAGATGTTGGTTACATAATAATGTAATTCCATGTCTGTATAATAAAGCTATTATTGTAATGATTGCTACTTTAGTGCACGTCACGACCGGAAACAGATTATATTTCTGTCAACGCATCAATAGTGCCTGTTGGGACAATGTAGTAGCTAGAAATCATGTCTCTAAACTTGCTAATGGAACATTTGTTCATTAGTCGATCATTTTTAAGTGTATATAAAATTATAATAATATGGCCACCAGGCTCATGTGTTTACATGTATGTAGGGACATTTCTGTCATCAGCCCCCGTGTGTTGTGTTTTTTACATTTTCCGCCACTAGTCACATGTAACTTGAAAATAAATGTTTAGGTGGGTAAAAATTTTTGGGACACTTTGATCATCAGTCCCCGTGTAGTTAAAAAGGAAATGCTATACTGAGGTAAGTCTTACCAATTCGGTATTTTTGATTTGAATCTTCAGTCTTTTTGACTGATTGAATGCTGTTCTCTATGCCTCCCTGTCCTGAGCTAATCATTTCATCTCTACATATTTACCATACCCTACATCCAAGGCAATCTTTTAAACTTATTTCAAACCTTGGTCTACCCCTACAGTTCTTGTCCTCAACCTTCCTTCCATAGCTAAGCTTGCTATTCCTGGGTGTCTTAGTATGTGTCCTACCACCCTATCTCTTGTGTGTTTGTTAGAATATGCTAAGGAACGCAATAACCAGTGCTATTGTAATAGCAGTAAGAGTGTGTGTACTTGTAATTCAAATAAAGATTGGAAAAGAGGCTGCCGTGGCCTTAATTTAGGAACCATCCCAGCATTCACCTGAATTACAAGTGGAAAACTCCAGAAAACTACTTCCAGAATGGCTGAGGTAGGAATAAAATCCCAGCTCCTCTCAAATTTTTTGACTCACAAGGCTGAGTGTACCCCGTCCCAACCCTCAGCCCAAAATTAAATTTCTTGGCAAAGCCAGGACTCAAACCCGGGGCTCCACAGCGACATCCATGAATGCTAGCCACTTTACCATAAGGTGGACTATATAAGGCTGGTATTATTGTACATAATAATAATAATAATAATAATAATAATAATAAATGTTCCATTTAGCAACTACACGGTCGAACTCCCCCTGTGACATCATTCACGGTCTCAGAGTGTGGCTGCCATCTTGCGCATTATCCCTCGCGCCAGCTATGACTTTCCCCTCCATAAAAGTAACAAAGGTCTGGTTGCGCGCGGCCGCCATCTTGCGCATAAGCCCCTGCGCTGGAACCGCCTACCATTACCTACTCGTGTGCTATTGTTTTTTGCTTCTGCCAGGAGGCAGTTGTATTTCTTGAATAAAATGTATTTGGTGAATTGGATTTTTCTAAAATATGTCTTTAATTTTCCGTTACGTGTCTTTCCTCTTCCTTTACGGGGAGCATGAATGCAGTGTGTAGTAAATATAGCCCATGTCCAGAACGCCCCGAGATTGATCTCATGCTAACAATGGTTTTTTTCCTGCCTCGCATGTGGTCGTCTGTCCACTTAAGGTGTACAGACGGGCACAATACTAACATGAATAATATCTCCTTCCGTACAGCACCAGTGTTGGTTGCCCTTTACAACTGCACGTACCAAACAGGGAACAATTTAGGTGGGTTGTTTAGCACACTTTCGGGATGGTTATAGGCATAGTAGTTTGAACAAATGGGTGTTAGCTATGCGTTCATATACAATTCATCCGATTGCGCTCAAATTTTGGTGAGTTGTTGTGCACACTTCCGGGAAAGTTATAAGCATAGTAAATCCAATTTACAATAGATGACACGAGTAGCTTCAACAAAATGGCGTGCGATTCGTTTCAACAAAGACCACATGCGATCATATACCATTCATCCCATTGCGATTAAACTTGGGTGATATGTTGCGTACACTCCAGAGAAGGTTTCGTGCTTAGAAAATCCATTTTACAATATGTAGCGGACGAGCAGATTCAACAAATGAGCGACGACGCGTGAAAGGTTTCAACAAAGTCCCGTATGAGTTCATATACCATTCGTCCGATAGCGATGAAACTTGGATGTGATGTTGTTTACACTTCATGGAAGGTTTCTGACTTAGTAAATCCATTTTACAATAGGTGGCAAATGAGTAGATTCAACAAATGAGCGATGACGTGCGAAGCGTTTCAACGAAGTCCCGTATGCGTTCATATACCATTCCTCCAATAGCGATGAAACTGGGGGTGAGATGTTGTGTATACATCAGGGAAGGTTTCTGGCTTAGATCATCCACTTTTCAATAGGTAGCGCACGAGTAGATTCAACAAATGAGCGACAACGCGCGAAGCGTTTCAACAAAGTCCCATATGCGTTCATATACCATTCGTGTGAATGCGATGAAACTTGGGGAGTTTTTGTGTACACTCCAGGGAAGGTTTCTGGCTTAGTACATGCATTTTACATAGGTAGCGCACGATTTTATTCAACAAATGAGCGACGACACGTGAATCTTTTCAACCAAGTACCGTATGCGTTCATATACCATTCATCCCATTGCGATGAGACTTTGGTGAATCGTTGAGTCTACTCCAGGAAATGTTTCAGGCTTAGTAAATCTATTTTACAATAGGTAGAGTACGAGTAGATTCAAAAATGAGTGACGGCACGCGTATCGTTTAGACAAAATCCCGTATGCGTTCATATGCCATTCATCCGATTGCGATGAAACTTTGGTGAAATGTTGTGCGCGCTCCCACGAATGTTTCTAAAGTAGTTAATCCATTTTACGATACTTTAGAGGAAGTTAAAGAAAATTTAAAAAAGATTGATTCCAAAAGCCTTTCAAGAAACGAAATTACAATGCCAACACTTTCTTTGACTGGCATTGCAACGCATGCCGGGTACAGCTAGTTCCTAAATAAATAAAATAATTAATAAGTAGACAAGGTTAACCTCTAAGCCGTACGGACAGACGAATTGAAAAACAAACAAACAGCGCTACATGAATGACATACCAAATACAAATGATAACAATATACTAACATGAAAAATGTCTCCTTCCACACAGCACCGGTGTTGCCCTTTACCAAACAGGGAACAATAACCTTTTGCATTTGAATTTGTATTTTGGATCACATCAAGCGACCGAGAATCAAAATAAAAGGTACTAATATAAGCTTTTACCTCCAGGTAGCACTGAAACTGTTCCTCTTTTCCAGACAGCATCATATCCAACAGGAACACATTTAAAAATTTACTTTATCTTTGTACTTTCCTTTTCAGGTAATAGCTGCACCCTTATTACAGAAATTTAGCAATGGAACTATTCACTGTGACTGCCCCAGGGCACCAGGCTTTCCTTCTCTCCCTTTGACACAACACACTCATTATTACACTACACCAAAATACGTCGATTCATTCCTTTACTTACACTAGCACGACCAAGACTGTACTAAGATTACTCAACCATTCTGTTGTCTTTCGTATTCTTAGACAACAATCACCGCAACTAGAATGAGCTAGTATGGTCACGCTACTGGTAGTATTTGAATTATAACACACTTGTCTATACATTTCTAGTCATAAACATATATGCTAACAATAATCTGCCTGTACAGAGACGCTTCAAAATAGAAAGCAATCCTACACTGATCTGAAATCTGCTTTTCATATGTCAATCATAAAACCGTGTTTCTTGCTAGGAAATGTCGGAGAATATTCTAAAGTGTTGGTGCTGAATTCCTTTGTGAGTATAAAAATAAAGACAGCCATTCTACAGTATTGCCACGTTAACAATTACTATTGTATCTTTAGTCGGTCAACATAAGAATCATTCTAATTACTGTAAAATGTGAAAAGAAACTGAAATAAATTACAAAGGATTAAGATTTTTATATATTATTGAGGACAATTGAAGTAGAAAACTAAGAGATGACATGTTTTTGCTCGTCAAGGGAGCATCATCAGATCCATATATACAAGACAAATAGCTCTACAAAACACCACCAAACATACAGTGACTGCCCTCATTAAACAAAATACAAGAAAACCAGTTAGGAAACGTAGTGAGTGTGGTAACTATTACTAATACATATTAAGGCATTAAGCTGAAAAAAGATCTATTCATTTTAGTATCGCAAAACTTAGATATGACTATACCATCAACAAATATAGTATTGTTCCCACAAACTAATCTATCTTCGTAGATTATAGATTCTCGCCGTAATGGATTAGCCCTTATGGTGCCGATATAACGGCCGAGGGAGCATCTGATAAAAATGCCACTGGCCGATCTATGTAATTCTTTTCGTTTTATTTCCATACACACAGCGATTTAACTATAGTAACGAAGACAACGCGGGAACCATTCCTTATCCCGATAAGTTTAAGTTCCATGAATAACTGCAATTATAATAAGTATTCTTTGAACATGCTGCAGTCACCTGACTTCCCGTGTGCGTTATCTTCTGAAGGATATGAGCTTATTAATATACGTGGTGATAGATGTGGCTAGCTCCTTCAGCGAAGGGGACATAAATACGGTTTTAGTGCTAAGTGAAGTGTGTGAAATTTCTATTGATGGCGACGGCTTTGATTTTACTGACGAAAATCCTCCTAATGTCGGACGACTGTAAACGTATATCATCGTAGAACTGATCGTACTCAATACCTATTTGATTGAATTACTCTATGCTTGCCATATTTATAAACAATGAAATAAATATTAACATTTGAACCCGCGCAACGAATAAGGGACTACGCGCCACCCTGGTCTGTTTTGAGATTATGATGGAAATAGGTACCTGGTCGCATGTAGCATGAAATGACGTGTTAAACGTGCACACAAGTGCCTCCTATGGGTAGATATTTGCAACTGAAATGCCACTTGCGTGGAAGAAGGACTCTGGTATTCCAAAATGGAGGGCGTCAGGAAGTTTGAGACCTCTCCGTCAGCTAGCAAACGTGACAATTTCCGCCGTACAAGTAAAGGGAACATGCAAAAGTGGAAAGATTTTAATAGAAAGATGTTGCATGATGCTGGGGAAGCATATGAAAATCATCATGGACGTATAATTACGGAAAAAATACAACCAAAAGAGGTGAGTAGAAAAAGGACCTCCGTGTTTTCTCCTGGGTGTCTGCATGTCAGAATTTGTAACTAATAGGTCTGAATTTTGGAATGAGACATTTGAATATATCCCTGTTGATAATGTAGATATTAATTTGTTTTATTTAGGGAGTATCCTGCATCGTTGTCATCAGCCCCGTGTACTTGAGTGAGTGAGCTGTCTTATTATCAGCGTTTCTGTGGTGATTGCTAGGGTGTGTACGTGTTTGCGGGGCTAGAATTTGTGGGAATGTGAATTTGGCATGTTAGGTAGGCCATCATCCCGATATTTGTTTGAAGTAGAAATGGTAAACTACAGAAGACCATTTTTAGCATAGACAAGGGAGGTACCTGGAATCAACTCCTCGGTTATCCTCACAATATTAAGTGCACTTTGTTCCAACACTCGTACCAGGATTTAAATTCTCAGCAGCAAACACGGGGATTTAACCCAAGTCTTCTAAAAAAGGGCGGTTACTACCACTCACAGATACTGTAGGGAATAAGTGGCTCGTAATGTCTTAGCGTGATATATTCTACGATAATTGATGTCATGTTTGCCATAAGGATAAACCCGGAAAAATTAAACTTTTCAGGAGGAAGACACCATAGTACAACCTTGTACCCTAAAGTCCTAATTTATATAAATATAGTGTAATATCCTCAGTTCTGTGAGACCTGCACCGTAGGTTTCTGATTCGAACCCCAGCTCTACGATGGAGGATCCTTAATGCTGGTATGAGAATTGGAGCGCAGGGACGCAGGTCGCCAAGGAGTGCTAAAAGTTGCTATTGCACACATATCCATCTCCTCCTCACCCTTCAGCGCGCTCTCAATGTTGTGGGGGAATAATCGAGAGAATGTTTTAAAATATTCAAAACACATGTTCTTTTAGAGATCCAAGTCAGTGTTTGCAGCCCAGTAACGTTCTGTGTGTAGAAGTGTGAAAGAGACCCAAGTCTGTGTTTACAGCCCACTAACGTTCTGTGTGTAGAAGAGTGAATGAGACCCAAGTCTGTGTTTGCAGCCCACTAACGTTCTGTGGGTGGAAGTGTGAATGAGCCCCAATTCAGTGTTTGCAGCCCAGTAACGTTCTGTGTGTAGAAGTGAGAATGAGATCCAAGTCTGTGTTTGCAGCCCACTAACGTTCTGTGTGTAGAAGTGTGAATGAGACCCAAGACTGTGTTTGTAGACCACTAACGTTCTGTGTGTAGAAGTGTGAATGAGACCCAAGTCAGTGTTTGCAGCCCACTAACGTTCTGTGTGTAGAAGTGTGAATGAGACCCAAGTTTGTATTTGCAGCCCACTAACGTTCTGTGTGTAGACGTGTGAATGAGACCCAAGTCTGTGTTTGCAGCCCACTTACGTTCTGTGTGTAGAAGTGTGAATGAGACCCAAGTCTGTGTTTGCAGCCCACTAACGATCTGTGTGTAGAAGTGTGAACGAGACCCAAGTCTGTGTTTGCAGCCCACTAACGTTCTCTGTGTTGAAGTGTGAATGAGACCCAAGTCAGTGTTTGCAGCCCACTAACGTGGTAGTTTACCTAGCCGGGGCCAAGAAGAAGCAGCGATCCGCCAATCTGGATACTGGTAGGTGGTTTTAAAAGGGCACAATATTAATATATAAATCGTTGAGGAATTCGATACCAAATGAAGGAAAGAAAGAAGAGCATGAAATATTTCTTGCGAAATATGAGAATATACCGGTATTGAATATATTGAAACATTTATCATTTTGCCACTTACCCTGCAGGATCGCTTTCAAGTGCCGCATTTGTCGTCATATTGTTCCATACCCCAACCCTCCATAAGGGGTGTGGCTACAAATACACCTAATTATTTAGAGGTACATAGAAGGGCTAAAACTTTGCGAACAGCCGGGTGAAGCAAGTCAATCACGGCCTACATTCGCGAGTACGGTAAACGCTTGCTTGCGATCTTATGCAACATTAAAGAAAGTTAGCCTACACCCGTACATACTGCTGACATGCTTTGATCCACTTGAGAATCTACAAATACGGGACGCTTCCACGCGCCAGCCTTCTTGCTATTTTGGACTCTCTCATTGAACAGTGCTACGTGCGCCGGCGCCAGCTGGGCGGCCAGGCCCAACGCCACATCATGGACGACAGGTATCAACGGTAGGGTGAGTAGTGTGTCAGTCTAAATTCCTTTTCCATCCCCCTATTTTATTTCCCCCATCTAGCCCACATCAGTAGTAGACTAATAAACCCTTCATTCACAGTCAAGGGATTTATCTTTTTATTTCACTCGGTTAGTTATAAAATCCTGTCCCTTTAGATTGTATTTAGGTAAAGATTCAGTATTCCCCGCTGCTGCATGCTGGCAAGCAGTACAGTGAAGACGACTGCCAAGCGCTCGGCTTGCTAAGGCTCTCCAGGGAAGTCTGGTGAGTAAGGCCCCGCAGCTCTTCGTAAAACACCATGATTATACATCCTAGTAAATCTCCGAAAATGCTAAGGATGCCAACTAATCAAAACCCTTTCAAATGGTGGTTGGGCACCATTGCAATCCCCAACAAAATGGTATAGGCGCCGGGTAAAACTCAGAAGCTACCGGAGATGCCGACCATGGTAATTTCAATCCCCAACAAAATGATCGAGTCGCCGGGTACATTTATTACTTAACCCTGGTGAGCCACCGACCAAACAATTTTAATACTTGTTTTATTCCAATCCCCAACAAAATGGTGGAGGATTGATCAACCACGTTGAAAAAGAACTTATACAACAAGCTCTGTGGTTGCGGTCCGGTACAATCTTGTGCACGCCAAGCAGAGATTTTTTTCTTTTACTTAACCACGGGATTTTTAGCCTATTTTCAATTTTGAAAAAATAGGCTTATGAGATCACCTTTTGTCCGTGTGTGTGTGCGTGTGTGTGTGTGTGTGTGTGTGTGTGCGTGTGTGTGTGATTCGTGTGTGTGTCCCCCCCTAATAAAATAGAAACGGCTGGAGCGATTTCAATGAAACTCGGGAAGTTCATAGCACTATTCCCGGCGACCTCGACCGTGCCCTTCAAATTTTGTTACGTCTCTCCAATCCAAAACGGCGGCTGTGCGAAATATTTCACTTGCATTCAATATCTCCGAAACTATTACCGATATCGCCCTGAAATTGTGTACTGTGATAAAGGGCACTACTGAAAGTTCACCTATGAGACTTTCAAAAACCTGGTGACTACAAAACCAACATGGCGGCCAAGCGAAGTTGAGATATTTAAATAGACTTTTCTCGCGATTTAACTATCTAAATGTAATGAAACTTGGTACAGCAAATATTTATACACATTGCAATGCACTGGAGTCTAATTTAGTTCAATTGTTTACATAACCTCAAAATGGCGGCTGTGCGAAATATTTCACTGACATTCTATATCTCCGAAACTATTACAGATATCACCCTGCAATTTTGTACGGTGATAAAGGGTACTGATACAGGTATACCTATGTATATTTCATAAACCTGTAAAGTACGAAACGAACATGGCGACCAAGCGAATTTGAAATATTTTAATAGACTTTTCTCGTGATTTAACTCTCTGAGCGCAGTGAAATGTGGTACAGTTATTGATTTTGCAGATTGTAATGCACTGCCATCTAATTTAATTCAATTGCTTACATAACCACAAGATGGCGGCTGTGCGAAATTTTAAAATTAAGTTTTAATTTCTTGTGTCGTAATCATGCGATCGAAGTTAAAGTTTGAATAATGAACCTAGACAATATTTGTCCTTGAATGGTACATAACTCTATGGCCTATACACATAACACTCCTAAATGGTGAGCTCCCGAAATATTTAGACGGTTCTCAATATCTATGAATCTTTTACAGCAACCAAACTGAATTTTTTAATGTTCATAGAGACTATGAACATATGTTAACCTATAGGACTTTCAGGAACCTGGTGAGCACAAATCCAACATGGCGGCGACGCAAAGTATAAATATTTAAATGGACGTTTCTCGCGAATTAACTATCCGAGTGCCGTGAAACGTTGCACGTTAAATGCTTATACAAATGTTGATCCACTGGCATCTAATTTATTTCAATGGTTTGCATTATCACAAGATGGCTGCTGTGCGTAATTTTAAAATCTCGTTTTTACTTCTTGTTGTCTAATCATGCGATTGAAGTTTGAATACAACACGTACACAATAATCTTAATGTAATAGTACAAAAATAAAAATCCAACCTGGCGACCATCTGAAATATTTAGACGGTTCTCAATATCTACGAATCTGTTACAGCAATTAAACTGAAATTTTGTATGTTGATTGTGGCAGTTAACATAAGAAGGATATATGAAAATAGGCTGTATAGTTCTTCACGGAACTACTTGTTTTCTTCGGCATTAATTACATCCCTCCCCCCAACCCAGCTTAACGTCGATTGACAAGAGAGGAAGCAGTAGAATCCTCTTGCGGCCAAGCCTTTTAAGATTCTAACAGCCCCTAACTAGAAAAGTAGATAGAAATATTAAATACCCTCCCCCCCACCCCTTAAAGTAAAGTAAGCTTTTACCACCCTAGCAGGTAGGAGGAATTAGCCTATAGCAGCTTATAGAAATGGTAAGGAAGCAGAGATAAACACCCCACTCTAAGAGAAGACAGCTTATTCCCTAAAACTAGTTCCCCTAGAATAAGACAGTGTAACTTAATAATCAGGTCATTTTTTCAGCAGTGTCGTTACAGTGTATATATTGTTGTATATCATAAGTTAGGTAGGAAATATTTGAGTGACTGAGTGAACGGCAACCTTGATAATGTGAATAGACAGGAGGAGCAAGCTACCGTTACACTACGCTTTCACAGACACGACAATAACGATACAGAAAGGTGGCACAAGCTAGCATCGGGACAACGCACTTTACTCAGCTCAGAGAACAGTCCTTACAAATATGACTATCATCAAACCAGGCACGCGCCATGCAGGATATGTAAGCCGCCAAATGTCCACATCAGCAATACACATGTCTGCTAGCGGAAAAAGATATAACAGGTTCAGAACCTAACGTAGGCAGATAACAGTGAGGCTAGCCTAAACAGATTTAGCATTTCAGAGCACATCCCTCAATGTAGTAAAAGCGTGATGTAACAAGGAAATTTCTAGTAAGCATTCAGTCATGCTCCCATAACATGCGTTATTTTTTTGGAAATATAATTCTCGTAGCTGTAAAATTAGTTTCTTCGGAAAGCGTACCCTCACGAAGTCCTACAGGACATGAATAGGAGCAATTATCAAGCTCATCAGCTGCCGACAAACGAACGGCAAAAGTTTAGGTATGGTGTAACTAGAGCAAAGTGGGCACGCAACAGTGATAGTTATATTATATGATTGAAATGAAAATCCACAGCCTGCTTCCAGTCTCCGACCGGGTCAGGAATGGAATGAATGAAGCCCCCATCAAGCGGCGAGGATATGAAATGTGCCGGCTGCCGAGGCCTGACGCACTCCTCTGGGGCAATGATTAAATGAATGACAGATGAAATGAAATGATAGTGGAGAGTGTGGCTGGCAAAACAGGGAAAACCGGAGTACCCGGAGAAAAACCTGTCTGCCTCCGTTTTGTCCAGCACAGATCTCACATGGAGTGACCGGGATTTGAACCACGGATCCAGCGGTGAGAGGCCGGCGTGCTGCCACCTAAGCCACGGAGGCTTCTATATTATGCGATTATTGTTATGAATTTACCATTAGTATCATGCATTAAGAAGAAGATAAGAAGAATATAGGAACAGAGGAGGTTGATCTTATGAAGCTGAGTTATTATGAGAAGAATATAAGAACAGAAGAATTTGATTTTTGACTTGAGTTATTATAAGGGAGGAACGAAGGACGTTAACCAACCCTCAGAGAGGAAGTTAGTTAATAAGTGTCTTGCGGCAGGAATGAGATGATATTGCCTGGCCCTGAGATTAGAAGGTAAAGATACGACGCATGGAGAATTTTAAGATTATTACGTCCATAAATACTGTCATAATTTATCACAATTGTTGCCACCACTGTGCCAAACGCATATAAGCAAATATATTTTAATTTCAGTAACATTATTCATGAGAGCGCGCACGAAGATAATTTATTCCTATTCTTAAAATCAGAGTCCGCCAAGAAGCGATGAATTAGTATATGCTCAAACTCAATACATATTAGATCTAACGTTCGTCAGAACTCATCTATATCGGTGTATAGTCAGACTATTGACAGGCGATAGTTTTATGGTATTATATGATAGGAGGACAAAATGGCAGGCGATAGCTTTATGGTATTATACTATTGGACGGTAAGAAGTGAAAGATATATAAATACATTTTTGGAATTAAAGCGATAGTTTGAAGGTATTATATGGTAAGAAGATAAGAATATAGGAAGATAAGCAACGCGAATCAGATACTTAGTAGGTAAAACATCAGCAGAGAAAACGAGGAAAGGTAAAACATCAGCAGAGAAAACGAGGAAAGATATATTACAACGCATGATTAAACAAAGCACAATTATGCTTCATTTTAACAATTAATTCAAAACTTTCAAGGGATAATAACATTGAAACACCAGGTTAAAGAGGTATAATATTCAAACATAATGTAAGCTGTTCAAAAAGAAAAAAATCATTTATTTATATTATAAGGGTAAAGGGTAATATTTTATTAACTGCACTGCAGACCAGTGCAGTATTAAATGCTATCAACCAGTCTCCAAACATGGTTTATCGAATCTTATAGATATAGGAAATACCATTATTACGGATAGGCACTAGGGAAAGTCTAAACGGTTTAAAGTTAACATTCAAAGGTAAATACCACCATTTTTTCTCAATGGACTTCTCCATAAACTATCCCCCCTCCAGACACACAGACCACCCCACCCCCTGTAAATATTATACATAGGAAGGGAAGTTTATTAATATTAAAGTTAGGAGTAGGGACTAGCGTTAGGTACTGTTGGAACCCCAAGCCCAACTATCACCCAATTTCTTCCCCCTACATAACGTAGGTAAGAAGGGTATCTCATGAATATGTTAATAACGAATGTTATATTCTCCACAGGAAGTGTTAACATGTCATTCCACATTTATAAATGCATACATATTATAAGACTTACGGCTAAGAAAACCATTCGAGCTATATCTATGTTACCAATTCAGCCCTTAGAAGCAATAATAATAACCTCTAGAGAGCGCGTCCCCAGGTGGCGGATAGGGGGCCCCTACAGTTTGTAGGGTTGGTTCAAATACCCCCCAATAGAACCCGCGGACCAACAGGTAGCCCAACTCCTGGGGGCTTTATAATGCTGGGACACCCTCTCTCCAGGGGTTACAAATATGGAGGGCCCAAGCTCAGGGTTAGTAGTGAAGACCTCAACGGCGAATACGGTGGAGAAGATGGACTTCAGTACAGCGTATGAGGCGGAGGAGGCACCCCAGTGCTCGGGGTTGATAAGAGTAAAAGGTATATGGATGTCCATATATCCAACTCACTAGTGTCTGTTCTGGCATCCAGCGGCTAGTGAGCAGCGTCTGTTCACCTAGTTGGTGCGGCTGTTCGAAGTACGGCTTAATCTCAACAATTAAGTCTTAAAATCTTGTGATCTCCATCGGAGATCACCACAAACAATCTTCAACTTGAAGCAACCATGGCAGAACGACAGGAAAAGATTCCACTACCCCAGGCCCCAGTCAATAGATTGGATCCCTGTTCTGGTCATAGGATTCTGGGGGACCAGACATGTCATGTAGAGAAGGATCGGAGCTTCTCAAAACCTCTTCGACCTAAACGAAAGTGTTTCATAGGTACACTTAATGTGAACACTTTGCTTAAGCCTGGGAAACTCAAACATCTAACGAACACGCTTGATAAATTCAGCATCAAAATTTTGGCATTGCAGGAAACACGATTTACAGATGAAAATCACTTTGATTCTGAGAATTACAGGCTCTATAAAGGAAAACCTGCAGTGCAGATCAACACAGGACCAAGACAATTTGGCACAGGTTTTGCGGTAAGCAAGTCCGTCACAGATTCAGTAATTGATTTTACTTCACCATCAGAAAGACTCTCAACACTCTCAATAAAATCGGGAAACAAGGTATACACACTGATTAACGTGCATGCACCAACGAATGACTACAACAGGAAAGACCCTCAGGTAATAGAAGACTTCTGGGAACTTCTGGAGGAAATCACGAACAAAATTCCCAAACATCATGTCAAGATTCTACTGGGGGATTTTAATGGTCAGTTAGGAAAAGAAAAGAAATATAGGAGAATTACAGGACCATACACTGCTCATAGCAGAACCAATAAAAATGGTGAACACCTTATAAGCTTCTGTCAAAATTTCAATCTCCAAATTATGTCAACACAATTCCAGAAGCCTACGCGTAAATTAATAACATGGATATCCCCCAATGAAACACTTGGAGAATTCCAGATTGACCACGTTGCTATCTCTAGAAGGAACGCTAAAGAAGTCCTTAATGTGAAAACCAGGAGAGGATACTTTGACTCAGATCATCATTTACTACAAATCAAGGTAAAATTTCAACCCAACAGACAAAGGATAAGGGGAACCCAGCTTTTCCGAACTGATCCAGAATACCTTGAATTCAACAAGATGAACATCATTGAAGAAATCCGTCAAATGGATACCACGAGCTGGTCTGAACTTGCAGAGAAAATGAAACAAGCAATAAAATTGGGTCAACCTCCGAGAAAGAGAAAACATAGGTGGTGGAACATCACATGTGATCATGCTATTGAATATAGGTTTAAAGCATGGAATAATTTCAATAGCCATAAAACAACAGAAAAATGGCAAGAATTTGTGCAGGTTCGGAAAAACACTTCTAAAATTATTCGCCGAGAAAAGCGCAATTATGATAATAATAGGCTAAATGAAATAGAACAGGACTTCACTAAGAATAACACCAGAAATTTTTACAAGACCTTTAGAGAAAATATAGCAGGCTTTCAACCCCCTAGTTTATGCTTCCAACGACCTGATGGATCTCTGGAAACAAATACGAGCAATAATTGTGAAATTCTAGCTAAATATTTCAGTACACTCCTTAATTGCGAAGCACCTTCTGAACAACTTCAATTTGCAAAACCAGTGCCCAACCTTGATTCACTTCCACCATCACATGAAGAAATAGTGGACATAATCAAGTCATTAAAAAACAATAGAGCCCCTGGTGAAGATGGACTTATTGCAGAAGTTTGGAAATTGGATCATGAACACATAACACCAAAAATTCACAGAATAATATCAGATGTATGGAAAACAGAGAAAATCCCAAAAGAATGGAAGAGTGCTTTGATACACCCACTCCATAAGAAGGGAAGCAAAACTGATCCGAATAATTATAGAGGAATTTCGCTTCTTCCAGTCGCTTATAAAATTCTCTCTAAAGCTTTGCTGAATCGACTCGAGCCACAGGTGGACCACCATATTGGAGAATATCAGGCAGGTTTCAGGAAGGGAAGGTCATGTATTGAGCAGATCTGGAACCTCAAGACCATACTGCACATCCGACGATGCAGGAACACTACAGTCACATTTGTGGATTTCAAAAAGCTTACGATTCGGTTGACAGACAAACCTTGTTTAACAGACTAGAAGAATTAGGAGTTGACAGGAAGACGAGGGCCATCATCCAGGAAACATTATTGGGAACTACCTCAAAGGTGAAATTCATGGGAGAAATCTCTAACTCTTTTGCAATACATACTGGAGTTCGACAAGGGGATGGTTTATCACCACTCTTGTTCAACATCGTACTGGACAAAATCATCACAGAATGGGAAAAGCATGTGAAAGGTATCCAAATTGGAAAGGAGAAAGGGAAAAGAGTCACTGTGAAATGCTTGGCCTTTGCAGATGATCTGGCCATCTTAACAAACAACAAGGATGAAGCCATATTAGCGCTAGAGAAACTGCATGAAATCTCCAGTAAAACGGGACTTGATATTTCCTATGAAAAAACACAGTATATGGATACCAAATCAACAGGAAACATCGCCTTGCGAACGCAATATGGAAAAATCTCGCAGGTCACTCACTTCAAATATTTAGGAGAAGCCATCCAACCCACAGGATTGAACACAATTTCTAATGCAGATAGAATAGTAAAATTGCAGAAGGCGTACAAGCTGACATGGAATCATTATAACAAAAGAGCAGTATCTCGCAATGCAAAATTGCGCCATTATAACACAGTTGTCTTGCCTGAAGCCTTGTACGCGGCAGAAACAACCGTCATTAGAGGAATGACAAGAATTCATGATATTGAGAAACAGGAACGAAAAATTCTTAGGAAAATCCATGGCGCTGTTTTCCGTAATGGAATTTGGGTCAGGAGACCAACAAAGGAACTTTATGAAAATACAGACACCATTGTAGATAAATTTAGGAAGAGACGTCTGCAGTTCTATGGACACATATATAGGATGGATGAGAACAGACTCACTAAGAAGATTTTCAATATCGTGAATGCAAGTAAATTAAAGACCAGTTGGATTAAAGAAGTACATGAAGACATGGAATTACTTAAAATCTCTGAAGACGACATTAAGGACAGAGAACAATTTAGAAATAAAATCAGAAACACGAAAATTGTACAAGTTTCAAGGAAAGATACATCAGGGAAAAAATGGACAGAGGAAAGGAAGAAAAAGCACAGTGAACTAATGAAGAGGTTTTGGGAAGAAAAGAAGAGAGGAAAAGGAAGTGAAGCTGTGATTGGCTCAAGTTCTCACGCTCTCCTGAAGGGGAATAATCGGAAATAATAATAATAATAAAAGAAGGATTTTTCCATAAGTTCATGACACTATAGTCGCCAGTTTAAAAATGCAATCAGTCTTTACAATTAAGCATCACACGTAGTGCGAGCCATTTACACAATGTCTGCATTTAAATAGGTTAAGAAGTGAATACGTCGATTAGCGAAAACGGAGGAAGAATGTAATTGCACGAAGGTTCATTCCTTGTTGTGAGTATAGTAACCCAGGATGGTTAATTCCATGAGGTTACGATGTGGTATAAAAGTATATTGAGGTTCTACGAATATAAATGTATGAGACAGCATAATAGAGGTCTACTAAAATAAAAGTATATTGAGGTTCTACGAATATAAACGTATGAAGCAAACGGAAGAATAGAAATATAAGTACTAATGAAACATTGAAGAGAATATGAGTATAGGAAACGAAATATAGCGAATTACGATGATGATGGATATGTGAAGAGATACATATCACACGTTAGTTTATAAGAATATTATTCGAGAGAATAAAATGCAGACATTTAGTAATAAACTCCCTCGCAATACGTAGAAGAAGTTCGAAAAAGAATAGTACCAGGGTATATAATAATAATATCGTATGGCCTCGGGTGCCTGGTGCAAGCTTTTCTATTTGACACCCAGAGGGTAGCTTGCATGTCGAATTTCGTAGTTCCTTGACTATGAAAGTCAAGGAGGTTAGATGTTAGATATCTAATCTCCTTGAACACAATAGCGCTTTCTAGTAGAGAAATGAGGAACTTTGTGCTGGCGGAAACTCCCGAGATTAATTTTGCCATTATGAACTCGGCCTACTGAATTCAAATGGGTTCTTTGACATGCCAACATCGTATGACATGCGTATCGTATTTTTGCCGCCTTTCAAAAATCACTTACCACGGTCAGGGGCGAACCTGCAATCTTGGGGTTAGTAGACCGAAACGCTATCCACTCACCCACCGTGGCAAGCTAGTACCAGGGTAAACAATCCCAATACGAACGGAAATTAAGATTTATTTCTGATATCAGAATGACAATAAGCTGAACATCCTGTATTCCCCATAAATAGGACGTAATAGCAGGATATAAGCCAGGTGACCGTGGACCAAGAAAGAAGAGCCACCGGACTTGGATACAGAAACTCGAAGAAAGCACATTCTAGTTTGTAATGCCGTATATTGGCAGGGTAGCCATAAGCTATTTTCTCTTTAAATTCAAAAGTCAATTTTATTTTTATTTTTTTCACATATTGAATCATAACAGCATCTCCTTGTAAAGTAAATTTTAAATCGCACTTTTAAACTCTTCAACTTTATAGACACTTAGCATGGTAATGCACCCTCACGGCTACTTTGCACAATTGGTGGACGTGTCCCACAGGGGTAGCACGCCATAGAGTCGTTATATTTTCATTTTCTTTTACCATCCCCACGTTGAAGGGAGGTTTAGGCCATCAGCGACCCTTCGCGGCTGTACTTGACCTAGTGTAGCAAACACACTACACTATTTTTCCCTTTTTTACATACGCGCTGCAGAGGTCACGTGCAGTCCGAGAGGGCTAACCATAACTTAAAATCCCTACAGCATCACCCATACATCATAGGAAAATTATAGATGTACATGCACCCTCAAGGCAGCACATGGCTGGCGAAGTAGGACCCAGGTCATGAACTAGTCCGAGAGTCGCAGGTCATGAATTAGTCCGAGAATGGTGACAACACCTTAAATTTCCTATACGCTCTTCGTCGCACCATCTCCTTCCTTAATCAACATTTAATTTAATTTAAATCTCAGATGCTATTGAAATCCATTGTTAATTATTTAATCAAGGCAATGCAACAACAAATCTATGCCAAAAATGCCACAGTGAGGCATGCAAACAAATGTCTAAATAATGTCAATTGACTGTACACCCACCAAAATAACCACCCCTGGCCACACCTACCACCCCCTAGTACCGCACTAATACCCACCCGACTACGAGCAAACATAAGAAGAAGAACAAGGAAGAAAATAAGATTAGAAGGAATAAAGATAAATAAAAAAACACTACAGTAAGAAGAATTTTCTACGTTAGCACCCCACGACTATTCCAGTTATTGGGGACAATAACTAAAACCGAGCGGGGTCTTGTTCCATACCCCAAACCTCCTTAAGGATTGTGGCTACAAATACACCTAATTATTTAGAGGTACATAGAAGGACTATAGCTTTGCGAACAGCCGGGTGAAGCAAGTCAATCACGGCCTACATTCGCGAGTACGGTAAACGCTAGCTTGCCATCTTATGCAACAATAACGAAAAATAGCGTACTCACGTACATACTGCTGACATGCTATGATCCACTTGAGAATCTACAAATACGGGACGCTTCAACACGCCCGCCTTCTTGCTCTTTTGGACTCTCTCATTGAACAGTGCTACGTGCGCCGGCGCCAGCTGGGCGGCCAGGCCCAACGCCACATCATGGACGACTGGTATCAACGGTAGGGGGAGTAGTGTGTCAGTCTAAATTCCTTTTCCATCCCCCAATTTTATTTCCCCCATCTAGCCCACATCAGTAGTAGACTAATAAACTCTTTATTCACAGTCAAGGGCTTTATCTTTTTATTTCACTCGGTTAGTTATAAAACACTGTCCCTTTAGATTCTAGTTTGGTTAAGATTCAGTATTTCCCGCTGCTGCATGCTGGCAAGCAGTACAGTGAAGACGACTGCCAAGCGCTCGGCTTGCTAAGGCTCTCCAGGTAAGTCTGGTGAGTATGGCCCTGCAGCTCTTCGTAAAACACCATGATTATACATCCAAGTAAATCTCCGAAAATGCTAAGGATCCCAACTAATCAACACCCTTTCAAATGGTGGTTGGGCACCATTCCAATCCCCAACAAAATGGTATAGGCGCCGGGTAAAACTCAGTAGCTACCGGAGATGCCGACCAGGGTAATTCCAATACCAAACAAAATGGTCGAGCTGCCGGGTACTTTTATTACTTAACCCTGGTGAGCCATCGATCAAACATTTAATACTTGTTTTATTCCAATCCCCAACAATATTATCAATCTATGCTTGACATCTCACCTTTCCGCTATAACAAATATCCTAATTAGTAATAATATAAATCATAATGATAATAATAATGATAAACTTGAGTAATCTGATACGTAGCACAAACAAATCAGCCAAATCCTGACACAAACGCTTTGGTTAGTGCCAACAAGCAAACTGCTGAATTAACACTGTTAGAGGGAATTTAGTTTTCGTTTCTTGGTATAAAGCCTCGCCTTTACAGGGCTCGGCACGCTCTTAGCTGTCGTCCGCCTGCTTTAGACTATGGAGCCTGGTATCCAGACACAGAAGATGCTACCACTGGAAGTCATACGATTATTATTCTGTGGTTTCCAGAACAAATGGTTCATTCAATCACGTCACTCATTCAACATGGTTAATAATTGCAAACATTTCTCAATGCGTGACAAATGTTAATTACACCACACTCCCCTCCACCCACTGGAACAGATATATGCAAAAAATTACTGAAAGAATGGCTTCAAATTTTAGATGCGTGTCTACCTGATCCTCTGTCGGGATATCAGCATCAGCGGTAGTTTGTCTTACTGAACCTTTTTATCTGCATAGCTGTCTGTCTGTCTGTCTGTCTGTCTGTTAGGTAGTCAGCCCGATAGCAGGCGTCGGGAAAGGACCCGGCCGTCCTTTTGCCTTGTCTCCGAACATATAGAAATGTGAATGTGTGTTAAATACACTCTGCCCATCAGTTGGTGGATATTGGTCGAAAATATCCAGGCTAGCTCACCTTCCTTTCCGGCATGACTAACACAGCTTAATATGTAAATGCACTCTGTGAGCGGTCCCTAGGGCATTAAAGTCGTGGCCTGTGTCAAGGTGATGATAAAAGCACGTACTACTGTATACGTCGGGAGTTCGCCAATGCGGTGTATCGCACTTGCAACTACTTATGTTGCAACACTGTACTTAGATTGCTCAACCTTTCGTATTCTTAGACAACTATCACCACCATAAGAATGCGCTAGTATGGACACGCTAAAAGTAGTATTTGAATTATGACACACTTGTCTGTACATTTTTAGTATTTTACGTATTTGCTAACAATAATCTACCTGTACAGAGACGCTTCAAAATAGAAAGATATCCTACACTAATCAAAAAACGGCTTTTCATATATCAATCATAAAGCCGTGTTTCTTGCTAGGAAATGTCGGAGAATATTCTAAAGTGTTTGTCCTGAATTCCTTTGTGAGTATAAAAAAGACAGTCTTTATACAGTGTTGCCACATTAACAATTAATATTGTATCTTTAGTAGGTCAACATAAAATAAAGACAGCCTTGAAGCCATTCTTCAGTGTTGCCACATTAATAATTATAATTGTATCTTTAGTCGGTCAACATAAAATAGAGACAGCCTTGAAGCCATTTTTCAGTGTTGCCACATTAACAATTAATATTGTATCTTCCGGTCGGTCAACATAAGAATCATTCCAATTACTGTCAAATGTGAAAAGAAACTGAAATAAATTACAAAGGATTAAGATTTATATATATTATTGAGGACTATTGAAGAAGAAAACTAAGAAATGACATGTTTTGCTCGTCAAGGGAACATCATCAGATCCAAATATACAAGACAAATAGCTCTACAAAACACCATCAAACCCTCTCTAAATAAAATACAAGAAAACCAGTTAGGAAACGTAGTGAGTGTGGTAACTATTACTGAAACATATTAAGGCATTAAGCTGAAAAAAGAACTATTCATTTGATTATCGCTAAACTTAGATATGACTATACTATCAACAAATATAGTATTGTTCCCACAAACTAATCTATCTTCGTAGATTATAGATTCTCACCGCTATGGATTAGACCTTATGGTGCCGATATATCGGCCGAAGGAGCATCCGATAAAAATACCACTGGCCGATCTATGTAATTTTTTATTTTATTTCCATACACAGCGATTTAACTATTGTAACGAAGACAACGCGGGAACCATTCCTTATCTCGATAAGTTTATATTCCACGAATAACTCCATTTATAATAGGTATTCTTTGAACATGCTGCGGTCAACTGACTTCCCGTGTGCGTTATCTTCTGAAGTATGAGCTTATTAATATACGTGGTGACAGATGTGGCTAGCTCCTTCAGCGAAGGGGACATAAATACGGTTTTACTGCTAAGTGAAGTGTGTGAATTTTTTATTGATGGCGACGGCTTTGATTTTAATGACGAAAATCCGCCTAATGCCGGACGACTGTAAACGTATATCATTGTAGAAATTGATCGTAATCAATACCTATTTGATAGAATTACTCTATGCTTGCGATATTTATAATCAATTAAATAAATATTAACATTGAACCCGCGCAACGAATAAGGGATTCCGCGCCACCTTGGTCTGTTTTGAGATTATGATGGAAATGGGTACCTGGTCGCATGTAGCATGAAATGACGTGTTAAACGTGCACACAAGTGCCTACTATGGGTAGATATTTGCAATTGAAATGCCACGTGCGTGGAAGAAGGACTCTGGTATTCCAAGATGGAGGGCGTCAGGAAGTTGGAGACCTCTCCGTCAGCTAGCATACGTGACAATTTCGGCCGTAGACGTAAGTGGAACATGCAAAAGTGGAAAGATTTCAATAGAAAGATGTTGAATGATGCTGGGGAAGCATATGAAAATCGTCATGGACACATAATTCCAGAAAAAATACAACCGAAAAAGTGAGAAGAAAAAAGACCTCCGTGTTTTCACCTTGGTGTCTGCATGCCAGAATTTGTTATCAATAGTTCTGAATTTTGGAATTAGATATTTGAATATATCCCTGTTAATAATGTAGAGATTAAGTTGTTTTATTTAGGGAGTTGGGGCATCGTTGTCATCAGCCCCGTGTACTTAAGTGTGTGAGCTGTCTTATAATCTGCGTTTTAGTGGTGATTGCAAGCATACCTGCCAACTTTTGAAAAGGGCTATCAGTAAAACTCACGCGCGACAAAAAATTAACGATTTTCGACATACCCCGGCTTGACGAAAATAATAATACTTCTGGGCTACAAAATACAATAATTCATGCTTTAAACAGGATACTTCAATGAAATCATATCTACTTACTATGATTTGTAGATGAACATAACAATCAAGAAGAAATCCATGTTAATCAGCAGCAGGCGTGGTGAATATTGGTTTGGAGCAGACATAACAGGACTTCCTTGATAGATTAAGCTGATATACGATAATTGAAAAAGGCTTTAAACAATAAAACTTGTTTAACGTAACACAGGCAAGAAATAATATAATACACACTGCAAATCACATGCTAGTTCGACTTTTAAGTCATGGTTGTGGCCTTTTTAGCTTCCTGCAAACATTCTTGAGAAAATGTTTTGTCATAACAGGGACCAGAACGCCTGGTCTTCAAAATAGAAATAGACTCCAGAGATTCATTGGACATGGATGACCTGAACAGTGTTCTATTTTTCTTCACAAGGCTAAAAATAACGTTCACATTCTGCATTGCTATGGGGTATGGTGAGAATAGAGAGCAATACTCTAGAAATTCGGTTATACTTAAGAAGTCCATCGGCTCCACGAATTCTTGATATTTGTGCCCAACTGGAATCACTTGCAGCATCTTGATGTGCAGCCAAAGTGTCATCTACCTGAAGAGCTGTGAACTGCCTCTGAAGCTCATTCACCACCTCATCTGTAGTTTCATTCTCTTCCTTGCATAACATGATAGGAAACTTTTCCAAGAAAAAACGAATGGAAGATAACTGTGCATCTTCAATGTTGTCTAACCTAGCAACTTGAGCATTCTTTAACACGTCATCCTTGAGTGGAAACTTGTTGATGATGTAGTCACAGGCAGTATAAAAGTAGTTTCTCACTGATGAAAAGAAAAGGGATTTATCTGTATCCGGTCCGTTCTGAAGGCACTTAACAACTTCAGATGATGCATTTTTGCCATTTTATTTACAATACATGTCGTTTTCGTGCGACCACAACTATATTTCTTTGCAACTTCTGATGTGGGAAACATCGTCTTAAATAAAGCACCAGCATGATCAGCCGCACTTAAGGGCACATTGTGTTCCACCAAAAAGGAAGTAAACAGACACTCGGCCCTAATTACGTCACTGTCAACGTTTCCAGACTTAGCAAAAAAGGTGTTGATTTTCTTGCTTATCTTCCTTCGATTTAACATAACTAATGTGTTTACCGCACTTCACATGATTACTTAAATCGTTTTTTCCACCATGTGCAATATTAATATCACACCCACATACCGTGCAAAAGGCAAATTTTTCTCTCTTTCTTGATTTTAGTATGCACGGAAAATCAACCGAGTATGATTCTTTAAATGTCTGGAAGTACTGTTTCTTGTTGGATTTGTTCATTCTCGATATCTACTAAAACATCGAAAGGAACCTGGATCACTGAACGTCACATAAAATTATAACATAAAACACTTAAGACAGCCAACACTTCATTAAAACATGTCAAGACACACAAAGCCATTAAATGAAAACGACGCCAACCTCGTGAAGAAAGAATATGCACATGGTAGAAAAAAAACACACACACACGTGGAACGAATGTAATTAGTCGAAGGAATACAGGAAACTGCGAAGCACGAAGTTATAGCACAAAAACTCGAACGCTTCATTAAAATATGCCATAACCTTAAAAGACGAAAACATTCAAGGAACGCCAACTTCGCGAACAATGAACAACTAACGTGGTCAAAGAATATGGTTTAAATCGCAACGAGCGAACGGAGCGGAACAAAGAATATGCGAAGCAGAGCCTGTCGACACATGGAAGAAGGGTTATCCCGGCTTCAAATTCAATTACAAATGACGACACAACCACCACACGGTTAAAAGTACGAATCATATCAAAGAACGAGCTATCGACTATCGTGGACTTGCCTCCGACCCACGCAAACAATCGATTGTACGGAAGTGGGCGGTATTATCGAATGTAAATTATCGTTTCAAATTTTTGTCCGCAAAATCGTAAAATGACACCGTTCATCCGTAAAACCGTAAAATGCTGCAATTTCCGTAAATTTTACGGATAAACCGTAAAAGTTGGCAGGTATGCAATGGTGTGTACATGTTTGTGGGGATAGAATTTGTGGGAATGTGAATTTGGCATGTTAGGTAAGCTATCATCACGATATTTGTTGGAGTAGAAATGGGAAACTACACAAGACAAGGGAGGTACGTGGAATCTACTCGTCGGTTATCCTCCTAATTTTAAGTGTACTTTATTCCAACACTCGTACTGTCCCCGTTTACCCGGATAGTAGACTGTCAGATATCCGCCCCCTCAATCGGATTGCCAACAATCAATCGCACCGGCTCAGCTACACCAATGAAAATGGCACTGACAGAAACTACCGAGATTTGAGCACAGAAGTTACCAAGAAATTATTGTGGAACACACCAAAATAGACGGGGGTTCATACTTACCTTTACTTACCTCTTAAAAATTATCTCGGGGATTGTGTTGACAACAGGATCTCTAAAGTATGCTCCCACAATAACCTTCACCAGGACATTTAAAAATGAGCCAGAACGAAGACGAGAACTTTGAACTGTACAAGAGCTTTTATTTCAAATAAAGGGTATGATTTTAACAACTCAACAAAATAAATGTGGCTATCAGTAGCCCATGTCAATCTGACAATGTCCTCCTAAAGGACTTGCAAAGTTATCAAACAATATGTTAGCTCCCATGAGCTCAAAATAACGTAACATTCAAAACACATTTGGATTGGATAAGGAAATCAGGACGAGACACATATATAGAGCATTTTGTTTCTTTTAATAAACATGACACTGGTATTTATAGGCGCAAGGCCTCAATGTGAACGACCTCGCCCGCTGATAACCAGTTGTCTAACCAGCTGCGATCTACCCTTCAACCTGACGTACACCTGTCAAATGGGGCTCACTTGTCACGCCACACTGCGTAAGAATTCAGCTCCCTCTCAAAGCTTTAAATGTCTGCAAGACAACTCATATATATTGACGCAAATCTTTCAAATGCTTTACTCACATACCACTGGATTATTCTGACAATCCCTAAACTTGTTAAGTTATCATCCAAATGTTTAATAAGCATAGTTTAGAGTATAAAACACACTCTTAAATGTTTATAACAAAAACTCATAAATTATTTATAACAATTAGAAATTGTTTATAATATTGTCGAAGATAATTACAAAAATTTTAAACACGCCTTTAACATTACATTTGTTCCACATTATTGTCAAAGATATTTACATCATTATTTACAATATTAACATTTAAATTATTTAAATTATTAATTTAAGAAATACATTTAACCACATGTTCATCCGGTTGGTAATTTTATAATCGTGTCAATATAATCGACCAATGAAGGTTAGTTATACATTTAATGTCACAATCTGGTTTAATAAACGTTGTAATAATTATTATAATTATTTGTGACGGTAATCTTCATTCAAAATCTTATCTCAAATTCTTTCAAAACTCTTGTTAATTATAACAGTAAATTCACTTGATTAATTTTCAACGAACTATGACAATACACTCCAGCGGAAAATACTTCGCTTACAAAATAATGCACAAACTGCATTACAATAGACCCAAAATTCATCATATATTAATATATATGGCATCAAAATCTTCCACAGAACTCACAAAAACCTCCACTAACAAATTCTTTATCATTAATTACTGTGGGAACCTCCTTCATTTATTCCAGGGCATTATACATCAGCGACTTTCAACACGTCCGCTGCACTAGCGATTATACATTCATAGTTCCACTTAAAAATTCTTATAATCATTAATTGTTTCTAAACTGTTGTCATTTAACCTTCGTGGATTTCATTCATGAATCGAAATGAAGTAAAAACTTGCCAATCACAAACAAATTTAATAGTGAATACGCTTATATACGCCTGTCTGGTCTATCAAAATTTAAGATTAACATCTTCAAAGAATTGTAGTATAAAAATACTATCATCAAACAAAGTGCGACTAAACTGCAAAATAGTCGAATAGAATCCTATTAGACTGGGGAATGCAAACATCATTATATAAATCTCTAATTGAGAAAAAACTCCTAACAAAAGTTCACGACTTTAATGCATTCAATAATTCATAATTAAAGTTCATCTTTCACAAAATGGTCTATGATGCAATGATCGTTCATAACTGACGATAAATGTCTGTGTTGCAATCAATTCAAATAACGACTAGTATTTCCAAGATCGTCGACAACGTAATGGATTTTAACGCTCTAAAATCATTTAAATGTTCTTCCTTCTTGATGATGACAGAAAATTGGTCAAAGTAATTAAACTGGGGTAGAATTACTTTAATAAAGTGACACGCTATCTGAATTTAAATCTGCCATAAAAATCATTAACTTACAGTCAAATCGTGACTACAAAAATAAGCAAATTACTGAAAAATCTAAATATCAGTTTCAACTGATCCAAAATCGTTTAACTATGCCCATGACATAACAATGTCTTAATAAATCGTCGAAAAAGGCATAACTCATCAAGGTGTACTGAGAATAGGAATCTCAAACAAGAATATGGGGCAAAATACATGAGGACAGAAAATATGGGAAAATGGTTGCTCAAATATTGCTAAGAAACTCAAATACAACAAACGTTCACGACTACCTTATCTGCTGGTTGAAGTTCCAGAGTAAAATTCCCCAAAGAAGACTGCTGATGGATCCATTTCACCAAGTTAAAGCTGAGCTCCATCCTCGAAACAGGAAATAGCACCCTCGGAGAATCGAACTGCTTCCTCCTCCGGAAATTGCACTGCTCCGTGAATACGAACGACATCCTTCCGGCAATAATCTTCTTTGTGAGTCGGGACAACCCTGACCTCTCTTGAAAAATCCCTGAAGTTCCAGTAGAAAATCGCCATGAAGTTTTTGTAGTAATTTCCGAAGAAATATTCATATTCAGTAAGTATGAAATCATTTCCATTGCTGTTAGATAGTATTCAGCGTTGAACCACGAAACATGGGTGTAGATGGTTATTCACCACATGTTCGCTTGTGTGGAATAGCAATTAGCGAAGTTCCATGCTGCTATCTTACTCCGTTGAAATATGTCCCAATTGCATTAAAGTCCTTTAGCCTTCCATCTTCTCTTCGGTTATGGTAATAGAAGAACAAACTGCCATATTAAACTGCTCCATAATACTGTAGCGTTGTGTCACAAAAGCAATCTGAAGTCTCCCTATTTCACTAGCCGTGTCAGCCGTGGCATAGAATCTGGCGATACAAAGTGCTTCTCATGTGGCGAGAAAATCACTTTTGTCAGTCGTCTAAAATTGCCAATATCTTCCAAAATAACTCCTCGAAATTGTTCAACTTTTCTACACTCCTTACTGTAGCACTGCACAATAGAATTAGCTTATAGGCGACCACTAACTGTTCATAGCTAATCTTGTAGATGCGTTATAATGTTCGTTTCAACTTCACCTAGATTTACTCACAGTAAACTTGCACTGCTTGTGTGCTCGACTCTCGTTTAATGCAGTGGCTTCACCACGCGTTATAAAGACGACTCTTTCTACTAATCTCACTCGACGTTTCACCGAAATAACTATTTGAGATCTGACGATTGAGCTATCAGACGATTAGATATCAGACGATTGAGAGTCCTCTCTTCTGCGCAAGGCCTTTTATAAACATCATGAGGGGCGTATCCATCCCTTCCATAGCGTGTTACTGCGTCATCGCTAGAAGTTCCAACTTCGTCAATACATGACGGATTTTCAAAATTCAAAAAACTGAAAATAAATTTCACCAAAATTCCAGAACATTGCCTCTACTGCAAATGGATTTCCACAATTCTGCATTCCAAAAAGTAATAAAAATACCATAGTTTCAGCAATCTCCGTCTTCCTTCAGACTATCGTTCATTGGTTCGAGCCTCCCCTCCAATAGCATAATTTCTTCCTCAGCAGAATTCCACGTTTCCTGCGACTGCGTCGTAGATCTCGGATCTTTCTCGAATAAATGATGACGTCACTGAGAATCTCAGCTCAAGTAGCCTGCTGGCATAACGTCTGCGTCATCCGTGCTTACGTCATGACTACCCACGTCATAACTATGACAAACATAACTTTCTTTATAATTTTCCAAAATAGCCACCGTGGTCTCTATATAATTCAATTACGGGGTTAGTACCAGAATTTAAATTCTCAATAGCAAACACGGGGATTTAAGCCGAGTCTTCTAAAAAAGGGCAGTTACTACCAATCACAGCTACTGTAGAGAATAAGTGGCTCGTAATGTCTTAGAGTGATATATTCTACGATAACCCACGTCCTGTTTGCCATAAGGATGAACCCGGAAGGGGGAAGACACCATAGTACAACCTTGTCCCCTAAAGTCCTAATTTATATAAATTTGGTGTAATATTCTCAGTTCTGTAAGACCTGCACTGTAGGTTCCGGGTTCGAACCCCAGCTCTACGATGGATGATCTTTAATGCTGGTATGAGAATTGTAGCGCAGGGACGTAGGAAGCCAAGGGGTGCTAAAAGTTGCTATTGCACACGCATCCTTCTCCTCCTCACCCTTCAGCTCGCTCTCAATATTGTGGGGGAATAATCGAGAGAATGTTTTAAAATATTCAAAACACATGTTCCTTTAGATATCAAAGTCTGGGTTTGCAGCCAGTAACGTTCAGTGTGTAGAAGTATGAATGAGACCAAAGTCTGTGTTTGCAGTCCACTAACGTACTGAGTGTAGACGTGTGAATGAGACCCAAGTCTGTGTTTGCAGCCCTCTAACGTTCTGTGTGTAGAAGTGTGAATGAGACCCAAGTCTGTGCTTGTAGCCCACTAACGTTCTGTACGTAGACGTGTGAATGAGACCCAAGTCTGTGTTTGCAGCCCAGTAACGTTCTGTGTGTAGAAGTGTGAATGAGACCCAAGTCTGTGTTTGCAGACCACTAGCGTTCTGTGTGCAGAAGTGTGAATGAGATCCAAGTCTGTGTTTGCAGCCCACTAACGTTCAGTGTGTAGAAGTATGAATGAGACCAAAGTCTGTGTTTGCAGTCCACTAACGTACTGAGTGTAGACGTGTGAATGAGACCCAAGTCTGTGTTTGCAGCCCGCTAACGCTCTGTGTGTAGAAGTGTGAATGAGACCCAAGTCTGTGTTTGCAGCCCAGCAACGTTCTGTGTGTAGAAGTGTGAATGAGACCCAAGTCTGTGTTTGCAGCCCAGTAACGTTCTGTGTGTAGAAGTGTAAATGAGACCCAATTCTGTGTTTGCAGCCCACTAACGTGTGTAGAAGTGTGAACGAGACCCAAGTCTGTGTTTGCAGCCCACTAACGTTCTGTGTGTTGGAGTGTGAATGAGACCCAACTCTGTGTTTGCAGCCCAGTAACGTTCTGTGTGTAGAAGTGTGAATAAGAGCCATGTCTGTGTTTGCAGCCCACTAACGTTCGGTGTGTAGATGTGTGAATGAGACCCATGTCTGTGTTTGCAGCCCACTTACGTTCTGTGTGTAGAAGTGTGAATGAGACCCTCTGCAAGCTGTATCTTTTCACATCATTCGGTGTTGTCATAGGTTTCATTATAGCCACGCTTGTAAGGAAGACGTCATTTGAATGTGGTAACCCGTTGAAATCCCACCTAGCTCATTATCTGATGCCCAAATGAATCACACTTTCCAAATTATCTTTGTCCATCTTCACTCTTCCTAAATCATGTCAGTAATATGATTGTGTATCTTCCCACACAGAAGACAAAAACCACTATAGGATTGTTAAAATAGGTCTGGAAAAGAAAGAGAATGACATTTAAGTTGTTCCCCAAGACTAACTTGAGGGTCCCCTCCGCACCCCTCGGTAGCATGCTGAGCTTCTATGCCCAAGATCGTGGTTTCAAACCCGGCCGAAGTATTCGAACTTTTAAGAGCGTTAAAATTCCCTCATTACGCCCTCATTTGGACGGGAAGTAAAGCCGGCGGTCTCATTTCATAGATTTATGGCAAAGTAAAATAACTTTCCACTGACTAAAATTGTGTGATTTCTTATTTGTAGGTGAGTTATGATTAACGCTCTGTAGTTCCAAAGTTCGTAGCCAGGTGCCAGTTGCAGTGACATCTAATTGCCAATTTTGCGGCTAGGTGTCGTTGACGGTAGCATTTGGTTGCAAAAGTAGAAACTACTTGAAATTGATCGTCTGCAGTCCTTACTTAAAATAAAACAGATAACACACACTAATACAGCCATCACAATTAACACCGGTTGTCAGACAGATTCTACACACACACCCAAAGTACACGGGGCAACACGACCGCGTGTCGCAGCCCCTAAACTGTGGAGACATCCAAGCAGTGTTTTATCCGCCTCGTTCCGTAGGGGCTAGCATTCTTGGCTGTCACCCTGGAGGTCAGAGTTCGATTCCCGGCTCTGTCAAGAAATTTAATTCTGGTCTGAGGGCTAAAACGGAGTTCACTCAATATCTTGAGGCAGAATTGAGAAGAGACGTGTTCAACTTCCATCCCAGTCATCCTGGACGTGGTTTTACGTGACTTGCCTCTTCTAATCCAGGAAAATGCTAGGATGGTACTTAACTTAAGGCCACGGCCGCTTTCTACCCAATTCGTACCTCAGTAACAGATACACAAACTAGTACTAACATCACAGTGACACAGGCTATCAGACAAATCTTACACATACCCAAATACACGTGGCTACATGACCGCAATGTCGCAAAGCTTTTAAAAGAATCAACAACAACTACAACAAAGATCAGTGTGTGTATTAATATAACTATTACCATCCGTTCAATGGAGCAAGGAATCCAGTCACAAGAAATGCAAGCTGTTAACGAGTGGGCTCCGAGACAACAAAACCTGTTACGGGGGTCCTTCTTCCTATTTTATAGACAAAAATATCCCTAGTTCTATGTTCAGTTGTCACTGAAGCATCACACGAGTAAACTACAATGTTTATATGATATAAGGGATTACTCGTATAAAATTTGGACGAAATTCACTTAATAGCGCGCTTTCAAACAAAAACGTACTTTACACAAAACTAAAAAATGGCGCGGAATCCCTTCTTCGCTGCGCGGGTTCATTTCTTTCACAAAAGATACTATTTAGACTCTGTAGGCTGTCAAATTTATATGAAGATTTCCAATTATTTTCTTTCTCACAGGATTATTTTTACAGACTTAATTAATACCCAAATGAAGGAAAATGTAATTATTTAGCTTCAAGTTTCTGAATAGTTTGTTTACCGGGCAGAGGAAAAAATACCAACACACTATCTTAAATATAATTGGGAGGTAATTTGTAACACTTGTAATAGGTAATTTTAGCATAGTCTCTTATTAATTGCTTGACATCACAAGGGATAAGATGTCTCTCATCAAATCTGCTACACAGGTATGGGTAAAGGTGTATCTTCAAATGTCCCAAAAAACTTCGTTTGGCATATTCTACTTTGTCTTCTCATGACTATGGGTTAACGTGTGTTTCTTCAAAACATGCTTGAGGGCAAATTTGGCTCCGCATGTGCTACACGAGAAGGGCTTCTTCCCAGTATGGGTTAGCATGTGTGTCTTCAACTTAATTTTTAGACTAAATCTGGCTTCGCATGTGCGACACAAGAAGGGTTTCTCCCCAGTATGGGTTAACATGTGTCTCTTCAAACTTTTCTTAACACTAAATTTGTCTCCGCATGTGTTACACAAGAAGGGCTTCTCACCAGTATGGGTTAACATGTGTGTCTTCAAATTATTATTCCGACTAAATTTGTCTTCGCATGTGCTACACAAGAAGGGCTTCTCACCAGTATGGGTTAGCATGTGTGTCTTCAAACTACCAACTCGACTAAATTTGGCTTCGCATGTGCTACACGAGAAGGGCTTCTCACCAGTATGGGTTAGCATGTGTGTCTTCAAACTACCAACTCGACTAAATTTGGCTTCGCATGTGCTACATGAGAAGGGCTTCTCACCAGTATGGGTAAACATGTGTCGCTTCAAGCTGCTTTTCAGACTAAATTTGTCGCCGCATTTGCTACACGAGCATCGCTTCTCACCATTGTGGGTTAACATGTGCGTCTTCAAATTACTATTCTGTCTAAATTTGTCTCCGCATGTGCTACACAAGAAGGGCTTTTCACCAGTATGGGTTAGCATGTGTGTCTTCAAACTACCAACTCGACTAAATTTGGCTTCGCATGTGCTACATGAGAAGGGCTTCTCACCAGTATGGGTAAACATGTGTCGCTTCAAGCTGCTTTTCAGACTAAATTTGTCGCCGCAAGTGCTACACGAGCATCGCTTCTCACCAGTATGCATTAAAATGTGTGTCTTCAAACTGGTCTTAACACTAAATTTGTCTCCGCATGTACTACACGAGAAGGGCTTCTCACCAGTATGGGTTAACATGTGTGTCTTCAAATTACCATTCTGACTAAATTTGGCTTTGCATGTGCTACACGAGAAGGGCTTCTCCCCAGTATGGGTTAACAGCTTGGTCGACAAATTTTCTTGATTTGTAATATTTCTTTCAGATACAGTGCTGGTATTCTGTCCTCTGGTATTACATAATGCATATATCTTCCTTACAGCAGGATCCGAAGAATCAGGACATCCCAGCCTGAAATCATTGGTATTAATACAATCCAGTGCTCTCATAATTATGTTGAATTATCGGAGAATGGTGAATAATACATTCAAAATACAGAGATCTAACTTATATAAGCCTATATATATATATTATGTAGCAGCTAACGTTCCTGGCTGTCACCCCAGAAGTCCAGGTTAAATTCCCTGTTCTGCCAAGAAATGTCATTCTGGTCTGATGGCTGGAACAGGATACACTCGGCCTCGTGAGGCAAACTGAGAAGGGGGGGGCTTCGATTCCCACTTCTACTCCAGGCAAATGTGAAGATGGCCATGGCTGCCTCTTTCCCAGTCCTCATATGAATTACAAATGCACACACAACTACAGACAATACAAAACACATGTTATCAGCCAAATTCTAGACACACCCAAGTACATGGGACTACATAACCATTATATCGAAGCCCCCTAAAAGGAAATTACAACAGGATATATTTATTACAGAATATATCTATTATATAATTGAAGCGATGCGCCGAACAGGGATCTAACCCCCTAAACTGTATTATGAGTTAATTGCCAAAAAAAACGTAGTTAAACGAAATGTAGGTATAATTTGTGCCATTATGTGCAGATTAACTGTTAAGTTGACTGTTACGATGAAACGGCCCACGTACTATGTACAAAAGAAATTGAACTGCGACACCTTTCCTTGAAGTATATGCCAAGCCTGTGTGTGTCCTTGACATTAGCATTCTTTTAATCCATGAAATGATGAGCATTCACTCATGTGCCCACATTTCAGAGTCTGTGCGAGTGACAGAAATGTTGGCAATAACATAGGCATAGACCGAATGACATCTTAAGGGTCAATTAAAGGCTGTGTTTGCTGAGCGATGCTTGCTCTTAGTGAGTGTTCAGTTCCAGTGTTGCTTCGGTAGAGTCCTGCCACTCGGCCTTCTATTTCGCTGCAGACCGCACCGCCATCCGCATTTTGTGCCATTGCCGCTCGGAGCGCTAAGCGAGGTGAGGGCACGGCCAACGTAACGACGCAGCAGCATCGATTGTGATTGCATTGCATGGCCGACCGCCTGCCGTACCCCAACCGCGCGTTGCTAGGCAATGACGGATAGTTCTTGGCCTGCATTGTTGTTCACCGAGGAGATCTGATATTTTTACGTCAGTTGGCACGTTTGTAAGTTGACTCCTGTACAAAGTTGGTATTTTACGTAATATTATTCTGTTACTGACCGAAATGATCCAGCCTCACGCAAGAGCAACATAACTTACCCCGCTCCCAGTACCTGCGCTGCGCTCCTCATAAATTGTTAGATTTCATTGCCGAAATATGTAGATCAAATATAACTGACCACGGTAGGTTATTTTGAGAAGTTATACTTAATTTGTTATCATTATTAGAAGTTATATTAGATGAGAACATTGTCAGAGAGGAAAGAAAATACAGAATGTGTAGAAGGTACAGATTTTGGTTCGCACAGAATATACTACAATATGAATGAACAAGAATGGTACGTCCCCCTTAAATTGCATTTTGTGACAATTTTGAATCTAAATTACATTTTGTAAGTATTTTCTATCTAAATTGCATTTTGTAAATATTGTCAATTCAAATAACAGTACAGTAAGTATGTAGTTAGTTTTAGTTGTAAGTAGGTAGTTAGTTTGTCTATTAGATATATGTCACTGTTCTATTAGACTGTGATGTGTGAGTGTGTCTGGTAGCAGTTGCAATGTTAATTAGTTATAGTTCATTGTTTTAGTAGACTGTGATGTGTGAGGGTGCATGTGAGTGTGCCTGGTGACAGACTGTTTTAGTGGTAGTAATTGTAGTTGGAGGAACTTAAGTTTTTGTTAGTAGAATTTTGGTATTCAATTGTTAGTACGGTAGAAGGTTAGTATTTTTGTTAGTAGAATTGCTCTTTACTTATTCTGAAAGGGAGTAGCAGCCTTTCAGAATAAATCAATTCTTTACTAGTCTTATAGACGGTTAAGATATTGATAATATAAGCCAAATAATGGCTACACTGCGTCCTGCTGCACGGCTGAAAACAACGGGAAACTACAGCCGTATGCTATTCCCGAGGATATGCACCTCTCTATGCATAATTACATGTGATGATGGCCTCCTCCCTTGTAAAATTTCAATCCGGAGGTAAACTAGTCCCCCGTTCGGATCTCCGGGTGGGGACTACTCGAGAGGGGGTTAACATCACAGAAGTGACAAAGAGGAAATCTGACATTCTACGGATCGGAGCGTGGAATGTTAGAAGTCTGCTAGGAAGTGGAAGGTTAGAAAACTTAGAAAGGGAAATGGATAGGTTGAGGTTGGATTTGGTTGGGATTAGTGAAATGCGCTGGCAGGAAGAACAGGACTTTTGGTCAGGAGACTATAGGGTCATTAGCACTAAATCAAACAATGGCCAAGCAGGGGTTGGTCTCATATTGAGTAGGAAACTTGGACAGCGGGTGGAATATTATGAGCAATACAGTGAACGGATTATTGTAGCAAAAATCAATACTAAACCTACGTGCACGACAGTGGTACAAGTCTATATGCCTACCAGTCAAGCTGATGATGAGGATGTTGAAAAGGTCTACGAAGAAATAGATGACATTCTGAGGTATATCAAAGGTGATGACAATGTTATAGTAATGGGAGATTGGAATGCTGTGGTAGGAAAAGGGAGGGAAGGGAAGATAGTAGGAGATTTCGGATTAGGTGAAAGGAATGATCGAGGAAGCAGGCTGATGGAATTCTGCACCGAACATGAGTTGGTCATAGCTAACACCTTATTCAATAACCACAATAGAAGAATATACACATGGATGAGACCAGGAGATACAGGGCGTTACCAAATCGACTTCATTATGGTCAAGCAGAGGTTTCGAAACCAGATTTTGGATTGTAAAACATATCCTGGTGCTGACATAAACTCTGACCACAATCTGGTTGTAATGAAATGCAGATTAAAGTTGAAGAAACTGAAGAAAAGTCAAAAGCCAAAAAGGTGGGCAATAGACAGACTGAAAGTAAAGGATGTGAACGAAAGATTCAAGAAGAGTATAAAGGAAGGACTAATCAAAACCCCTAAACAAACTTCAATTGCAGACGAATGGGCACTTTTGAAGAATGAAATAACAAATTCGGCAGAAGAAAACATTGGTAGGAAAGAAAGAATAGGTAGAAAACCGTGGATCACTCAGGATATACTAGAATTGATGGATGAAAGGCGGAGACACAAGAATCTAAGATATGAAGAGGGGAAAGCAGAATACAGACGTCTGAGAAATGAGGTTAACAAGAAGTGCAAGGAAGCGAAAGAAGAATGGTTGAAAGAGAAATGTACAGGTATAGAAAAGTGTCTGAAATTAGGAAAAGTAGACACAGCTTATCGAAGGATTAAGAATACTTTTGGGGAAAAGAAGACTAAGTGCTGTAATATTAGGGACACAAATGGAAAGCCTCTAACAGGGAAGAACAGGTTGAGAGATGGAAAGCTTACATAGGGAGTTTGTATAAGGGAATGGAGATTGAGAATCATGTAATGGAAAGGGAGGAGGAAATTGATGAGGATGCAAAAGGAGATTTAATATTGAGATCAGAATTTGACAGAGCATTAGAGGACTTAGGCAGGAACAAAGCACCAGGCATAGATGATATACCGATTGAGTTGCTACGCTGCATAGGAGATGAAGGTCTGATCAGGTTATTTCACTTGGTGTGTATGATTTATGAGACAGTTGAGGTACCCCCTGATTTCAAGAAGAATGTAATCATCCCTATACCAAAGAAAGTGGGAGCTGACAGATGTGAAGATTACCGTACAATCAGCTTGATTACTCATGCTTCAAAGATCCTGTCTAGAATAATTTACAAGAGGATTGAAAGCCAGATAGAAACGGAGTTGGGTGAAGACCAGTTTGGTTTCAGGAGAAATGTAGGAACAAGGGAAGCTGTACTAAGTCTAAGGCTGATTTTAGAAGGTAGAATAAGGAAAGATAAGAGAACGTTCATGGCTTTTGTAGACTTAGAAAAGGCTTTTGATAACGTTGATTGGACTAAATTGTTTGACATTTTGAAATCGATTGGAATAAAGTACAGGGATAGGAGGGTAATATACAATCTGTACAGAAACCAGACAGCAGTCATTCGAGTTGAAGGACATGAGAGAGAAGCTGGTATTCAGAAAGGTGTAAGGCAAGGCTGCAACTTATCACCCATACTTTTCAATCTTTACATTGAACAAGCAGTGAAGGAAATTAGAGAAAAATTTAAAGTGGAAGTGAAGATTCAAGGAGAAATAATTTCAACTCTGAGATTTGCTGATGACATCGTCATCTTGGCCGACAAGCCTGAGGATTTGAATGAGTTTTTGAATGGTATGGACTCCGTCTTACGGAAAGAATTCATGATGAAAATAAATAAATGTAAAACAAAAATACTGGAATGCAGCCGAAATAAATCAGAAACCTCTATGGAGATCAAATTGGCAGGTGAAAAGCTGAAGGAAGTAGGAGACTTCTGTTACTTAGGAAGCAGAATAACCTGTGATGGACGAAGCAAAGAGGATATTAAAAGTAGGTTGGCTCAGGCAAAGAAAGCATTTCTACAAAAAAAAAAGGAATCTGCTTACATCGAATATAGATTTAGGTATTAGGAAGTCATTTTTGAAAGCCTTTGTCTGGAGCGTAGCGCTCTATGGAAGTGAAACTTGGACTATTGGTGCAGCAGAAAAGAGGAAAATTGAAGCATTTGAAATGTGGTGTTACAGGAGAATGATGAAGATCAGATGGGTAGATAGGGTTACAAACAAAGAGGTATTAAGACGAGTGGGAGAGGAAAGATGTTTCTGGCGACTGCTAATGAAGAGAAGAGATAGGTTGGTAGGACACATACTGAGACACCCAGGAATAGCAAGCTTAGTTATGGAAGGAAGGGTCGAGGACAAAAACTGTAGGGGTAGACCAAGGTTAGAATATGTTAAACAGATTGCCAAGGATGTAGGGTGTCGGAGCTATGTAGAGATGAAACGATTAGCTCAGGACAGGGAGGCGTGGAGAGCTGCATCAAACCAGTCAAAAGACTGAAGACTCAAACAACAACAACTTATGAAATGATAACTGGACCAACATTCATTAATATCACTACCAGGAATACTATCCTTATATAATACCTGGAACTGATCTCAGTTTTAATATTCAATGCTACGTTTTTAATACAGTCTGAATATTTTCAAATATTTTATACACTCTTCCAGACACACCCTACATTGTTTCGAACCAATGCTGTTCTAGATTCACTCTTACCAAATTTCATCATTTACTCATCATTCATTCACAAAATGAAATATTATTGGTCGAAAATATCCAGGCTAGCTCACCTTCCTTTCCGACATGACGAACAAATATTATTATATCAATATATTAATTACAGATTTATTTTAGATAGTTATATGATTATATACAGCGTTGCCTAATATGGGCGAAATGCTAAACACTACATTGAAGTGTTTATTTAAAGAATCCCTAAATAAATTTAGAGTCTTTGAACATGTCGTCAATCGACAATCGAATTTATATTAGAATATGGAAATTCTATTTCTTTTATAATATTTTTAATACATTACACACACGTCATGTTGGGTTATAGTTACAAAATTTAGTTCAAATACAACCGACCAATTAAGGTTATTTGCATGTATTTACAAATTCGCGTTTAATAAATTTTAATAGGGAATATCTGTGACACTAATCTTTATCTGAAGTCAAATAATTATTCAACTCACACCCTCAGTTAAATAAAAGAGTAAATTTACATTAATACAATCTAGATGGGGAATAACATCACTAAACTTGCGGGAAAAACCTCGCTCCAAGCACACTATGGCTTAACAACCTCATATATATCACATCATATATGGAAAAACTTCCACTGTTTAAACAAAATCACCAATGATTAATTTGTTATAAATAATATCATGGGAAAACACCCTTCAGCAAGGGCACTATCAATCAGTGACCTTCACACGTCCACTGAGCTATAATTTATACATCCCATCGTTCCTCTCGAAAACTCTACATTATCAAAACATATTCAAACTGTTGCATAATTTTCACCACCATGAGTATCTTTAACAAAACGATATGAAATAAAAATCAGCCAGTCACAAATATGATTAATAAAAATACAAACTGACTCTCCTCACTTATCTATCTAAAAAAATATCATTGTAATCTTATCGCAGGACAGTAAAATATTACAATCAAGAGAATTTAAATAATTGCAGGTTAAATCAAGTCGGATAGAAGTCAATCTAGACTGGAATAAGCAAAAATCGATAACCTAGCCTAAGATATGAAAATCTTCTACCAAAAGAGTTCTTTTCAACTGTTACCTGAATAAAGCTCATTCAAAACTCATGTTACATAAAGTTGTCTTCGCTGAAATGTTTTTCATTATCAAATGATATTGTCTTTGTTTCAACAACACATTCTAAAGAACGACTAGTAATTCAAAAGATCGTCGTGAAGTTATATATATTTAACGCTCTAATTAATGTTCGATGGTTTCTTCTCTCTTGAAGTTCGACAGAAAAATGTTCGAGTAAAGTTAACGGAGACATTACTTTGAAATGATGACACGATGTCTGAATTCTGATTTCAAATGGAAACTAATCATTTTTAAAGTCAAACCGTGACTGCAAAATTAATCCAAATTCTCGAAAGAATTTTTAAAATACAAGAATTTAAATATAAATATGAAAGACTACGGTCTCAAGACACTAAAGAAAAATATAAAACACCTGAAAAGTGTACAGTATACAAGAACATAATACAATAAAAACTATGGGAAAGAACGTTGCTCAAATTTCGCTATACAGCTCACATAATAACAAATAAATATCACGGCTACCTTTTATGAAATGCGTAAACATTCACCATCATGGCAATGGTAATAATTAATAACCGTGTTGACTGATAGTCTTCACTTATTAAAACCGCCTGGTCAAACACTTAAGAAACGTTTAATTACATTACTTAACGTACATGTTTCGGGATTTCATTGATACCTTCCTCAGCGTGATTGATATTAAATCTTAAACCTAGTTAACAAAGACAAAAAGAAATGGATATCCTTACAAAAATTGTTTTAAATCAAAAATGGAAAAGCTTGCAAATAATTAAATGCCAAGTATTTAAAAATGATAGTAAAAAGATGCTATTAAAATATGAGATCAACCTTATAAACTGCCTACGTCAATACTCCAATAATTTTGATCGAAAAGTATAATTAAACGTTTCTTTAGTGTTTGACTAGGCGGTTTTAATAAGTGAATACCTTTTGTGATGTACAGACGTTCTTGAAGAGTATTCACAGAATACTATAGATGTTCCTATGCAACCAGAGTACATATCTGGACAGTCCTCGAACATCAGAACAGCGACCTCGGATAATAGAAGGATTCTAACTCCGGAATACACCCATCCGTGTTAACAAGGAACTTCCTTCTGGCAACTTCTTCTGTTTGTGCTGGGATACCCTAGCCACTCTTGAAAATCCCCAAAGTTCTACGTCGAAATTAACCATGAAATCCATTGTATATGAGAGGTGGAATTATTCATGTCATTGGATAATGAATAAATTTCCACTGCCGTATGGATGTTATATCAGCGTTTGATAGATATGCATGAGTGTAAATGCTGGTTACCCACTCCATGCTAGTATTCCACGAATACTGACTATCGTAATTCCATGTTGGATCTTCACGCTATCGATATATGTCCCAGGTGCATAGTTAGTTTAATACTCCATCACTCCTATCATATTAATGTCTATTGAATATATTAGCTGAGTATTAACGGCCATTGTAATGTCAATTGTCTGTAGCACCAACTGAATAATGTTCTGTATCACACTTGCCGTACGCCTGCCCTCTGAATGTTCAATGTGTATAGCATGAAAAGGGATTCTGGGATCTGTGAAAAACACTTTTGTATTTCGTTTTCTATCGCTTATATGTCCCAAATTATAAAAGCTGGAAAGTTCTGCTTTTAACACAAGCTCCATATAGTCTTACACCGCTTGATTATAATAAACGTTGAAGCCTCATTGTGTATGTTCATGAAATAATGTCACTTATACTTCCGTTGTAACTCCGCCTAGATTTGAGTTGTATAACGCACCGCAGCTTACCCAAACTGTGCTGTTTCACGAGCGGACAACCTCCACGCTCGGACTTGACGAAATTGTTGGGGCCACGTTAACCCAATAACACACTTCACTCGTCAACTGAATTATAAGAAAGAGCCTCGGCTCTCCGTTCCCGTCATTTAAATATCCTGTCAAGTGGCGTATCCTCCATCCCTTCCATAGCTTCTAAATGCGTCATACTTCCAGAGCCTTCTCGAAAATTCTTATACGTCATCATGGATCTCAGCGAAGCCTCCCTGCTTGCCTGAGCTATCAGCCAGCCGTGCCTACGTCATGGATAACACGCAATAGCGATGACGGCTGCAACTGTACTCAAGCTCTCCCAAAGAATACCCTCGTGGTCTCTGGATAATTCAATTTACGGGGGCAGTACAGGTGACAGACTAATCCATATTATATTCCCTAGAGAATAGCCATGGTGGCATTTGGATTAAGGTGGGAATTTTGGATATGCAAATCATGTGATTTCGAAACCATATCGGCTATTATGCTTTACTCTTGAATACATCGCGGATGAATGGTTACTTAGGGCTATATAAATTATGTGGAGTTGAGTGATTAGCTTTAGGTCCAAGAAAATATCAGATACTATACATAACGGTGGCTTGTTATAATCTACAGAAAGTGGTAACTCGGTAACATTAACCACTCCATATAGCGAACATATATCCAACTCTTGGCTCACCACAATGTGACTCCCGTCTGCCCACGTACTGTAGCTGGGAACATAAAATAATCTATCTTCCCCCCAACGATTCAATATCTCGACCTCCTATTTAGACGTCAACAAATACACACTTTGTACACTGTTCGATGTTACATTCTATGTTCAAAATATCTGACATAAGTATCCCAGAGGTTTGTCAAACCTGGTACAATATCCTAAAAGTAATGAAATAGAGTATGAGATTTCACTTCTTGCACAGATCGATGCATTAGCTTAAATAAATCCGTAAACGCGCGTGCAAAAGTGGCTGAGCTTTCGCACGGGCGGCGTATTTGTTGAGTGACGTCACTCATTCTAGAGATTACCATTCTATCTCCGCGGAACCTATACACCCTACATCCGAAGGAATTCGTTCAAAATAAACTATTCTTGGTTATCCCCTAGAGTTCTTGTCCTCGACCCGTCCTTCCATAACAACTGTAAGGTTTCATAACCACTCGTCAGAATCATTTACACTCCTCCAATCGTCCTAATACCCTTCATTAAGTACTATATTTAATAATTTAATAATCACTATTTTCCAACAACATCACAATCAAATATTTCTATTTTTATACATTCTGTAGCAAAAGCAATCCAAGTTTCGCATCCATATAGCGCCAACCTCCAGGCAATGGCTTCAAAAATGACTTTTTATTACCTAGATCTATATTTTATTTAAACAGATGTCAACCCAACGTTTATATCGTATTTGCTTTGTCCATTCTGCGCCCAAGTTGGAGTCGCCAACGTCTCTTAGTATTTCAACAGCCAATCGATTTCAATATTTTCATTTTAAATCATCCTGCTGCATTCCGTTTATGCTGTTTCAAATACAATGATTTAATTATGAAAACTTTCCTCAACACCTCGTACACACCGTTTAGAAACATGATCAAATCCTCTGGTGAGAGGCCAAGATAACATTGTCGTTAGTAAGTCACCGAGTCGAAATTACTTTACCTTCGTCCTCAATTCTCCTTCAAATTTATTTGGCATTTCCTTCGTTACTTGCCGTATGTATAGATTGAAAAGTACGAATGATAAAATGCAGTCTTACCTAATATCATTCTAAATACCAGTTTCTCTCTCATGTCTATCGAATCTAATAAATACCAGCTGGTTGTAGACACACTCAGAATCCTGAATTGTAATCCGAAACTTTTCAAACTGGCAAACAATATCTCCAATTAACAATATACACAGCTTTATTTGTACTAAATATGCCAAGAACGTTTTCCTCTCGATCTTTATTCTACCAAGAACAAACAGTCTAATACTTAATACAACTACCCTTGTTCCTCTGATTCTCGTTCAGTGAACTTGTCTTTACATAACTCGGCTGTCATCCAATCCATTTGTTTCATCATCGTCATCCGCTTCTAAAGTCTAAAAGCCTTGTCGTTGCAGCCATTTCTTACGGTCTTCAGCAGTCCTCTTCACATTGGCATACGACTCACCTTCCATCTCCTTGACAATGTTCTTTAGATACGATTGTCTTGGTCGTCCCGTCTGTTTTTTCCCAAACATTTCCTTTAAAAAGTACCTGGAGGAGAGTGTCATGTCTTAGTATGTGTCCCATGGATTTTGTATTCCTTTACTTGATGGTTTTAACAGGTATCGATTCTCCTGAATTTGGTTCAAAACAAGTTCATTTGTCCTTTTTCCATCCAGCTTGTTCGGGTCATTCGTCTCCAAAACCACATTTCAGCTGCCTTAAGTTTTGATTCTTCTTCCAGCCTTCTTTCTAAAATCTGACGTAATGCTAGGATAGCCTCCCTAGTCCCTTTCCTTGTTCTAAATCCATACTGATCACTATCCAGATGTTGTTCAATTTTCTTGCTTAGTCTATATTTAATGATGATCAATACAATCTTTGATGAATGTGAATGAATGGCTATAGTCCTATAATTAGAACTTTCACAAGCATTTCCTTTCTTGGGTAGTATGATTGTTCAAATTTTAATAAAATCAGGAGGTACAATTCCGTCCTCATAGCATTTAGTAATGATTCGAAAGAGAGGTATTCTTTAATGCTTACATCACAACATTTTAAGAGCTCTGCAGGAATGTTAGCTACACCAGTTGCTTTATTTCCATTCAGTTTAGTGAGTGCTGCATAAAACTCTGCTTTAGTTATAGTTGGACGTTTATCATCTTCTTCAATTAGTTCTTCATCTTCTATATAAATACTATTGTCAGTAATATCTGGTCCATCATAAAAATCTTCAAGGTATTGCTTCCATCACTCACATACCTTTTCAATTTCAAACAATAGCTTCCCTTTGGAATCCATAACTACGTTGCTTGTGATGCGTAGTTGATAGCTCAAAGATTTCCCATAAAAATAAGCTTTGTCAGGTTTCCCATTATTCAGGTCATCCTCAATACGCACGCATACCCGCTTTATCCAATTTCCTACCTCCTTGCCCATTTCCTTGTTATTTGATTCTTTAGAGACTAATACGCTTGAGTGTCTATATTTCTAATTTTTTTCCTTTATTCAATAAACTCTAGGATTTCCTGGGTCATCCATTTCTTTTTCGGTTCCAATTTCCCTTTGCCTAGTACCTCCGTTGCAGCTGATTCTAAGCCATTCCTTATATCATCCCTACACTGACAGAATGCAGAGCGATGTGGGGAGAGTTTTGGCGCTACACTGACAGAATGCTGAGCGATGTGGGGAGAGTTTCATCGCTACACTAACAGAATGCTGAGCGATGTGGGGAGAGTTTTGGCGCTACACTGACAGAATGCTGAGCGATGTAGGGAGAATTTCGGCGCTACACTAACAGAATACTGAGCATCGCAACTGAGAACTCCCAGCTTTGGCTTTTCTACATCTCGACCCTATTTCCTTCACCATACAGTACTACCAACCTGAGAGAATGCACAGCTCAAGTACTTAAAATGTTCGTTAGCACTGAATGAGACACCAACGAACGATACAATTTTCTATAGTACATAAATTAGTCAAAATACCTTATCAAATGATGAAAAACAAACCAGAAATTCATGTAGTAATAATGATTACTCCTCAGCCGACCATAACCCACCCACAATCCCGTTTTATATGACAACATATATGGGTAAAAAAGAGTCCAGCTGTGTCCGCCATTATGCGTGTGATTTATCGTCAAAGACAGTATCGCCAACCCCGCGCATCTGGTACTATATCATGTCCAGTATCGTAAAACAACACAGCTCCATCAACTTAATTTGAAAGTGCGCCAAGTTTCAGTCTTAAAGTTTGACATGGATTGTGCGTGTTGCAAATTAACAATCAAGAATATCATAATGCATCAATAATTTTCTTCAAAGCCAATGTTTTTGCCTAGAGCAATTCTTGTTAGGTAGCGCGATCCGCAGCCAACATAAGCAACCCTGATTTTGTCACGCACAATGGGGGTAGAAACTCATCAATAATATTCACCCAAACCTATGGTTTTGCCTAGACCAATATTTTAATCCAGAAGAATGGTTTTTGCCTAAACCAATTATTGTTATGCGAAATCCAATCCAAACCTTCGTTTTGTCTAATCCAATGGGTTTTGACAAATTGTTTTAGCCTGCAAGCTGCGTTAGCGATATATAAAGCCCTATTTTTTGTCACGCACCAATAATCTTTAATAAATGTGGGGTATTTTGTATCCCACATGTTGGCAAGAATGTATGTGCCTCGGTGTGAGCACCTTGTTGACAGTTGAATGAGATTCAAGCGCGGTTGGAACATGGTTACTTATGTTAAAAGATCAATAAATAAAAACACATACTTACATAATTTAGCACGTATTTCAGGTGCAGTAGAGACCATGGTTACTAATTTGAATAGGTAATGTCCCCCAGAAGATGAAACGGAGCATGTAAAAGCCACGTTCTGGTCTAATTCAGAATTAATAAATGTTCCACTGCTCCTATTTTGTTCTTTCCACCTAGTATTCTACTTTCTTGCATTTCTTCCCAATTGTTGAAATGCAGATCTTCATACCATACTCCCTACATTTCTGTTCAAGTTCAAACATATTGGCTTGCAAACTTTCGACAGAGACCGTCATTGCAACCAGGTCATCCGAATAGGCCAGATTACTCACCTTGAAATTCACCCAGCCAGTTCAACAAATGGCCCATAAGCCTCGCCACACTCCTATTTATACCTTCCCACAGGTGCTCTATCGTACACCTTCTCTAGATACACAAACACAACTGTCTCTTCCTCTCATTTCTCAGTAACTTGACGCATACTGAAATGTTGAGCATCCATCTTACTCTCGGCCAATTGTTCTCCTTTCTACAATGCCCGAGTACACTTAGCCCACTATAATTTCTGTGACCTTCCTTATAAATTGGTGTCATTACTGCTTTTCTCTAGTGTGAGGGTATATTTCCTAAACCCCACGCGAATTCAATTATCCTAAGAAACCATTTCAGCCCTGCTTTCCCATTTACAATTTCTGGCTGAAATTCAACTAACCCTGCCGCTTTGAAGCATTCGTGTTTATTTACCACCCTCTCCACTTCTTCGACCTTGATCCTGTTCTCCTCCTGCAGAACCTCAAAGTCTGCCTCATTGCCAAATAAGTCTCCATTAAGGGGAGGTATGACTAACTTTTTAACTTTCAAAGTTTTCATCATAACATTACCAGATTTTAATCAATTACAAAGAGAGTTGCTGGCATCTATTGTGCTAATAAATATTTATATAGCTTCATTAGTATTTGAGTTATTGAACATTTCTGGCGTAGCATGCTGAGCGTCTATGCCCAAGATCGCGAGTTCAAACCCGTCGGAATTTTTAAGAGCGTTAAAATACCTCAGTATGCCTTCCTTTAGAGGGGAAGTAAAGCCGGCGGTCCCATGTCATAGATTTATGGCATGTTACAGAATCTTCCACTAATTACACCTGTGTGAAGCTAAATTATAGGTTAAACACTTGACTCACGCTCTTAGGTTCCAACGTTCGTCATCAGGAGACGACTGCGGTGGCATCTGGTAACCTAGATCTGACCTAGTGGTCGTTGACGGTGGAGTTTGGCGGCAAAAGTATTAGCTACTTGAATTGAAAACAGATAACACACACAAATACAACCATCACAATTAACACCGGTTGTCAGACAGATTGTACAGACACCCTAAGTAAGCGGAGCTTCATGACCGCGTTGTCGCAGCCCCTAAACTAAGGAACCAATCAGGCTAACTAACTTCTCTCAAATACTTCCAGACAGAGAGATTTCCGAACAATACTTCGTGGGCAAGTGAAGAGTTAAGATAATATCAATAATGTATCTGCATTGACGAGCCAAGCAGTGAAATGAGAGATATATCTGACGTTGCATACAAAACTTATTCATATCCAAAACATTCAGTTATGCATACACAAAAGTTAAATAACATGTTTCCTCACATGTTGTACACTTACTCATTTGAATGGTTTCCACTAGCTGCACTTTCCCCGTCCTGGGATTCTTCTTTCATGTCCTAGGAATAAAGTGAATTGATTAGTTATTTAATTTATTTGGCATCACTAATCCTTTTTACACAAACAGCAAACTATGTAATTGTAAATCACGGCAGAGTTGAAGTGAAGTGGTTATGTCTTCCCTAGTTCTAAAACTTATAATACACAATCTCCTCAAGATAACAAAATGCTGACTCCCTGCCTTAAAGGAAGTAATAGCTTTAAGGATTGACGACAAATGAATGTATTTTTACTATTTTAACTGGAAGGCTTTAGGAGGCGTTAGGATCTAACACATCCACCTATCATTATGTAAAAAGCGACTATATCCTCAATATATGTACCATCCCATCTTTCGAGAATGAAGGTCAGACATCTTACATTTATAATATTTTACAAAACATTTCTCACCAAACACTGCAATTAAAGCAAAATTACAAAAGAATTTAGTCTAAGTACATAAATTATATGCCTCTAGAGAGAAATTATTGTGGAGTTTGTTGCTGCTACACTATGCTAGTAACAAGTCTACTGGTGAACGGTAGCACATAGTTTGCAAGGTAGGTACAAGCCGGGGAAGAAATTGGAGTAACTTATTAATAGCGAAGTCTATTTCAAATGTATTTATATATTTAGTCACACGTCATTTAGAATGCTTTCAATAAGGGATTCCAGGCATCGTTGGTATTAATTGACATACAGAAATTTATGAATGCAAGTTTGAAACTTATATATTGAATCCACTTTTTATAGTTCCTGCCTTAACACAGAAAAAAAAAAATGCTGAGCAAATTTCAACCATTAAAGAGCTTTAATGTGCCAGGCCATGTGATTACTGTCAGAAGCTGACTGGGCAAGATACCTACCAACAAAAGTACTTCAAATGGTTGTTCATGACTCCCCGTTTTCATCTCCAGGTCAATGTTAGGACGGGAACACTTAACAGACCATGATCGCGTCCTTCTGACTCCTAATCATATTTCAATAATACCAATCCCCATTAAGGACACTTATAGGCTGGACAAAAGGGCGAACGGCTGTGAAAACCACTGCCACATAAAAGTTAAAAACTCATTTCACCTCCTCCCTAACACCGCAGAAATAGGGATATTAAGAGATAGAAGAGAAACAACTAAAAAAATGTGGTAAGAAGGAGGGTTTCTTCGGAATGTACCATAAGTTAAAATAAGTGGACTTAAGTATTAACAATTACTTTCTTCGTAGGATTCTTACTTTTATCTCATATCTTCAATTATGTAATAAGTATACACAAAAGACCAAGTGCATGTTATAGCAATGCTCAGGATTGGGATGGAGGTAATCACGGTCATAAGTTAAAACAATCCCAGCATGTACCTGTAAGGCAACTGCTTAGCCCCCATGAGTGGATCTCTGAGGGGAATACAGAAATCCTAATGCAATTGGTTTATTCTGACCTAAGTCCACAGTGGGTACCGAATGCAAACATATGTTAGCTTCACATAATATAATTAAGGTTCATCCCCCATAAGCTCAGTGATCAGAACAACATTGTACATTGTCGGTGGTCCCAGGTTCAAGTCCCAGGTGGATTAGATATCTCAGTTCTTCATCCTAGCATCAAAACGACTCGTACTCTCTGTACTATACAAAAGCTAACAGAAAAGCACTTCAGCTTGCCATTAATACAGCAGTGAAAATAAAACTCCTAATCTCAAAATGCTAATAGGTAATAAGGAGATGTCATGTCTTGTAAGGACGCATGGAGGTGCTGAAATCTTCCAGATCTGAAGATGTTATTTCTCATCCGATACGTGGAACGATGTCTGGAATAGGACAGTCTGCAATCTTAATATCCCTAACATGGTCCATATGACTTGTTTCACTAATATGTTTCCCTTTGCATAGGTAGAATTATGTGTTACACATGACTTGTAAACTTGCACTGAAGAAATCAAGGAATAAATAACATACTGAAGTTAATTCAACTTCGCAATCATAGAGTTTTCTTAAGTCAACGGTTACATGGCAAAGACAGAAAAGTTTGTAAAGTTCAAATCAGAATTCACTTCAGTTCCTACACATATGCCAAGTGTGGGCCTAGCAGATTATCACTAGCATTGAGTGTGTGTGTGGAGACATAGTGGCGTTGGTGCAGTAACTCACTGTTAATATATAACGTTAATATCTGTCATAATAATCAAGCAAAGTTGATGAATGTTGTGTAAAGGAATATTACATAGTGTGTTGTGCGTTTTACTGTATTGAGTTCCTAAAGCAATATTGATCTCAAGAATACTCAAGGTAGGGAGAAATTTAACGAACTTATAATACTTGACATCTTATCAGGATGAATATCAATGACTTTAGTCATTTTTCCAAGTTTTCCCGTATTGATTTTGATAAGTTATGCAAATGTCCACTTTACAATACAAAATTATCTTTTTATATATCACTTGATACAATATAAATTTTGATACATGTTTCGGCCCTGTGAGCCTTCTTCAGTCAAAATCACTAAAAAATTATCCTAACAGTCTAATGTTTGGTCTCTCATAAAAATTTGTAAAAACATTTTAACATCGTCAAGATGATTAAAACACATGAATATAGAATGCTTAAAGAATTTAAAAGATTTAAAAATGTACAAAATTTCGAAACGTGGGCTACATTCTTGTTGATCCATTTTCAAACAGGGGACCTGGAACAATAAAAAATTACCTACCAATCTACGGTTCCTACTTGGAAACATGAAGAGATGACTTTAGTTGGGTAAAAAAACTTACCCCATTGTACGAGCATCTTAAAAAGGATCGTGTCTAAATCTGTCATGTAGAAATAGGTAATCGGAAGTTGTTTATTTTGTGCTTTGCCAAAATGTTTTCAACAACCTGTAAAGCGGAAAACTAAATGAAAATGAATAAGTAAACAATAACAAAACCCACGTATAAATGACCAATGTTTACATACCGCAGTTGGAGACCATGAACTGTCACCTCACAACTTGAAAGAGATACTACAAATGTGTCCGTCTTGTTGTTCTGCCTTTAATCACTGGTTGACTTGAATACTGCAAGTGTGAGGTCAACGGTCGCGGAAGGGGAGGCATAGCGTACGTCAGAACCCTACGTTATGGAGGAGGGAGGGCCGCTTCCTGTTTATGTCGGTCTCTTCGCCTTAATTTCGAGATCGTGTTAAATAATATGTTGTCGTTGAAAGTTAATTCGTTCAAGTTATTTACAGGGTCTGTTTTTTGGGCGATATAAATTTCTATGTTCTCTAACACATTAAGTTTTTTACTTTTATTAACAATATGTACAATTTCCAAATCCTTATCTATCGAACTGAAATTATGTTTTTTCTCGTCCATGTGGTTCGCCATGGCCGAGAACTTGTTATATTTCAGCGCACTGGTATGTTCCCCGTATCTTACGTTGAACGCTCTACCCGTTTGTCCAAAATAGGTGCAATCGCAATCCTTACATTTTAGTTTGTACACTCCCGATTTGCTGAATTTATTGGTCTTATTTACACTATTGTGATTGAAAAAGATGTTGCTGTTATTATTTTGTGTTTTGTATGCAATGTTAATATTAAACATTTTAATTGAGTTTGTTATTGTATGTACTTTTGGGTTTACATACGTGAAAGTAGCGAAATTTTGGTTCTTTTTGCGATCTTTTTCTAAAGTTGTTTCAAATTTCTTAATATTCTTATTTTTGATTCTGTTGACGTAATTTTGTGAGTATCCATTTTTCTTTGCGATGTTGGCTATGATTTTTAGTTCCTTGCTTAAACTTTCTTCACGGAGTGGAATATTTAGCGCTCTATTAATGAAGCTGTAAAAAGCGGCTTTCTTATGGCTCTCTGGGTGATTAGAATCTTTCTTGATTGTTATGTCTGTTTGGGTTGGCTTGCGATATATTTCAAAATGCAACTTATTCTGTATTTTCTTTATTTTTAGATCTAAGTAATTTAAGCAATTTTCTTTTTGGGATTCTAGCGTGAATTTTATATTATCTAACTTGTTTAACATATCCAATAATTCGTCTGCTTTTACCGTTTTTTCGTCTATTATAGTGAACACATCGTCCACATATCTGCCTTAGAGCACAATACCTGGTAGATGGTTAATGATTTTGTTTTGTTCCAAGAAATCCAAATAAACGTCTGCTATAATACCGGATGCCGGAGATCCCATTGCCAAACCATTGGTTTGTTGATATATTTTGTTATTAAAGGTGAAAAAAGTGTTTTCTAAAAAATTAAGTAGTGACATAAACTCATTAATTTCTATTGCACTTACTTTTCTATACTTTCGTTAGTTATTTAGGATTATTTTCTGTGCTTTCTTTATTGGAATATTGGAGTACATGTCTTGTACGTCAAACGAATGCATAGTGTGTTCATCTTCTATGTTTAGGTCTTTTGTTTTTTTGCTGAAATGGATGGAATTAATTAAGCCTGTATTAGCTTCAAATTTTATATGTTTTTTTTTTAGAAACTGCTGTATGTACTTTGCTAATTTATACGTTGGGCTGTTCTTAAAGTTAACTATGGGTCTAATAGGTACTTCTTTTTATGGGTTTTGGGTAGTGCCCTGGCTGTGGGGAGTCCGGGGTTCATGTTCACTAAGTTTGGGGGTTGTTTTCCGTCAAACAGGACTTCTACATTTTTAATGACTTGTTTTAGCTTTTTTTTGGATATTTGTAGTTGGATCTTTGTTAACCACTTTAAACTTTGAGCTTGCGAAAAAAAATCCGTTTTTTCTATGTATTGTTGTTTTTTTAGAAGGACTATTGTATTACTTTTGTCTGATTTTGTAACTATTATATTGTTACTGTTAATTTTTCGTTTTAGTTGTTTGATGCTTTGCTTATCAGATTGCGTTATGGGTTCTGTGTTCTTAAGAATCTTTTCTATTTTTCTGCTAGTCTCGTGCCTTATTACGTTTTTATTTTCCTGGCTTAGATCCTGTATGGCTACTTGTATTTCAGCAATAGTATTAGTGATTGTGCGTTCATCATATGTTTGGGTCCAATTATACATGGGACCTTTATTTAAAATTAATTCCTCATCAGTTGAAAGTTTTATATCGGTTAAGTTAATGACAGGTTGTTGAAAACACGGGCTGTCGATATTTTTATCTACGGATGTGCCTGTTTTTTTAATACTTAAGGCATTAGATTTTTTGTCTAAGACTTTTTGTTTCTTATCTAAAACGAATTCCATTTTTTCTATACTGCACCGTTGAAAATCATCCCACCCTATTTGAGTTAATTTATTGGCTGCTACTAAGTGATGATTGTACATTTTTTTTAATTTAAAAAATCTTTCTTTTTGTAAAGAAAATTTATTTCCCTTCTTAACACAGTTTCATTAATGATCTCCTGCGTTTTTCTTTCATGGTGTGATTTTCCTTTTATTTTTTGAAATTTGTTCAAATGTTTCGGAATCCATTTATTCCTTAAACAATTCTTGAAGAATTTTATATCCTTACATAGACTGCTAATTTTAACCTTTGTGCTGGAGAATTTATGTGCTTCAATATATGCCTGGTTGGCTTCATTATGAATATCAATGACTTTAGTCATTTTTCCAAGTTTTCCCGTATTGATTTTGATAAGTTATGCAAATGTCCACTTTACAATAGAAAATTATCTTTTTATATATCACTTGATACAATATAAATTTTGATACATGTTTCGGCTCTGTGAGCCTTCTTCAGTCAAAATCACAAAAAAAAATCTCCTAACAGTCTAATGTTTGGTCTCTCATAAAAATTTGTAAAACATTTTTACATCGTCAAGATGATTAAAACACATGAATATAGAATGCTTAAGGAATTTAAAAGATTTAAAAATGTACAAAATTTCGAAACGTGGGCCACATTCTTGTTGATCCATTTTCAAACAGGGGACCTGGAACAATAAAAAATTACCTAACAATATACAGTTCCTACTAGGAAACATGGGATTTTGACTGAAGAAGGCTCACAGGGCCGAAACATGTATCAAAATTTATATTGTATCAAGTGATATATAAAAAGATAATTTTGTATTGTAAAGTGGACATTTGCATAACTTATCAAAATCAATACGGGAAAATTTGGAAAAATGACTAAAGTCATTGATATTCATAATGAAGCCAACCAGGCATATATTGAAGCACATAAATTCTCCAGCACAAAGGTTAAAATTAGCAGTCTATGTAAGGATATAAAATTCTTAAAGAATTGTTTAAGGAATAAATGGATTCCGAAACATTTGAACAAATTTCAAAAAATAAAAGGAAAATCACACCATGAAAGAAAAACGCAGGAGATCATTAATGAAACTGTGTTAAGAAGGGAAATAAATTTTCTTTACAAAAAGAAAGATTTTTTAAATAAAAAAATGTACAATCATCACTTAGTAGCAGCAAATAAATTAACTCAAATAGGGTGGGATGATTTTCAACGGTGCAGTATAGAAAAAATGGAATTCATTTTAGATAAGAAACAAAAAGTCCTAGACAAAAAATCTAATGCCTTAAGTATTAAAAAAAACAGGCACATCCGTAGATGAAAATATCGACAGCCCGTGTTTTCAACAACCTGTCATTAACTTAACCGATATAAAACTTTCAACCGATGAGGAATTAATTTTAAATAAAGGTCCCAAGTATAATTGGACCCAAACATATGATGAACGCACAATCACTAATACTATTGCTGAAATACAAGTAGCCATACAGGATCTAAGCCAGGAAAATAAAAACGTAATAAGGCACGAGACAAGCAGAAAAATAGAAAAGATTCTTAAGAACACAGAACCCATAACGCAATCTGATAAGCAAAGCATCAAACAACTAAAACGAAAAATTAACAGTAACAATATAATAGTTACAAAATCAGACAAAAGTAATACAATAGTCCTTCTAAAAAAAGAACAATGCATAGAAAAAACGGATTTTATTTTCGCAAGCTCAAAGTTTAAAGTGGTTATCAAAGATCCAACTACGAATATCCAAAAAAAGCTAAAACAAGTCATTAAAAATGTAGAAGTCCTGTTTGACGGAAAACAACCCCCAAACTTAGTGAACATGAACCCCGGACTCCCCACAGCCAGGGCACTACCCAAAACCCATAAAAAAGTAGTACCTATTAGACCCATAGTTAACTTTAGGAACAGCCCAACGTATAAATTAGCAAAGTACATACAGCAGTTTCTAAAAAAACATATAAAATTTGAAGCTAATACAGGCTTCATTAATTCCATCCATTTCAGCAAAAAAACAAAAGACCTAAACATAGATGAACACACTATGCATTCGTTTGACGTACAAGACATGTACTCCAATATTCCAATAAAGAAAGCACAGAAAATAATCCTAAATAACTAACGAAAGTATTGAAAAGTAAATGCAATAGAAATTAATGAGTTTATGTCACTACTTAATTTTTTTAGAAAATATTTTTTCACCTTTAATAATAAAATATATCAACAAACCAATGGTTTGGCAATGGGATCTCCGGCATCCGGTATTATAGCAGACGTTTATTTGGATTTCTTGGAACAAAATAAAATCATTAACCATCTACCAGGTATTGTGTTCTAAGGCAGATATGTGGACGATGTGTTCACTATAATAGACGAAAAAACGGTAAAAGCAGACGAATTATTGGATATGTTAAACAAGTTAGATAATATAAAATTCACGCTAGAATCCCAAAAAGAAAATTGCTTAAATTACTTAGATCTAAAAATAAAGAAAATACAGAATAAGTTGCATTTTGAAATATATCGCAAGCCAACCCAAACAGACATAACAATCAAGAAAGATTCTAATCACCCAGAGAGCCATAAGAAAGCCGCTTTTTACAGCTTCATAAATAGAGCGCTAAATATTCCACTCCGTGAAGAAAGTTTAAGCAAGGAACTAAAAATCATAGCCAACATCGCAAAGAAAAATGGCTATTCACAAAATTACGTCAACAGAATCAAAAATAAGAATATTAAGAAATTTGAAACAACTTTAGAAAAAGATCGCAAAAAGAACCAAAATTTCGCTACTTTCACGTATGTAAACCCAAAAGCACATACAATAACAAACTCAATTAAAAAGTTTAATATTAACATTGCATACAAAACACAAAATAATAACAGCAACACCTTTTTCAATCATCCCGTGGCTCATGATCTCCCGATTAACGGTCACGTTAAACTAGAAGCTTCCTTCCTTCCTTTTTTCAATCACAATAGTGTAAATAAGACCAATAAATTCAGCAAATCGGGAGTGTACAAACTAAAATGTAAGGATTGCGATTCCACCTATTTTGGACAAACGGGTAGAGCGTTCAACGTAAGATACGGGGAACATACCAGTGCGCTGAAATATAACAAGTTCTCGGCCATGGCGAACCACATGGACGAGAAAAAACATAATTTCAGTTCGATAGATAAGGATTTGGAAATTGTACATATTGTTAATAAAAGTAAAAAACTTAATGTGTTAGAGAACATAGAAATGTATATCGCCCAAAAAACAGACCCTGTAAATAACTTGAACGAATTAACTTTCAACGACAACATATTATTTAACACGATCTCGAAATTAAGGCGAAGAGACCGACATAAACAGGAAGCGGCCCTCCCTCCTCCATAACGTAAGGTTCTGACGTACGCTATGCCTCCCCTTCCGCGACCGTTGACCTCACACTTGCTGTATTCAAGTCAACCAGTGATTAAAGGCAGAACAACAAGACGGACACATTTGCAGTATCTCTTTCAAGTTGTGAGGTGACAGTTCATGGTTTCCAACTGCGGTATGTAAACATTGGTCATTTATACGTGGGTTTTGTTATTGTTTACTTTTTCATTTTCATTTAGTTTTCCGCTTTACAGGTTGTTGAAAACATTTTGGCAAAGCACAAAATAAACAACTTCCGATTACCTATTTCTACATGACAGATTTAGACACGATCCTTTTTCAAGATGCTCGTACAATGGGGTAAGTTTTTTACCCAACTAAAGTCATCTCTACATGTTTCCAAGTAGGAACCGTAGATTGGTAGGTAATTTTTTATTGTTCCAGGTCCCCTGTTTGAAAATGGATCAACAAGAATGTAGCCCACGTTTCGAAATTTTGTACATTTTTAAATCTTTTAAATTCCTTAAGCATTCTATATTCATGTGTTTTAATCATCTTGACGATGTAAAAATGTTTTACAAATTTTTATGAGAGACCAAACATTAGACTGTTAGGAGAATTTTTTAGTGATTTTGACTGAAGAAGGCTCACAGGGCCGAAACATGTATCAAAATTTATATTGTATCAAGTGATATATAAAAAGATAATTTTCTATTGTAAAGTGGACATTTGCATAACTTATCTTATCAGGATTGTTAGGCACTGTATCAAAAGTATGGAATCTGAAAATATAAATATTTTTTACTAACACCGGGCCTCGGTCTAATAAGTTTCCTTCTACTTCACCGGTCCGTAACAATATAAATATCATAATCACATGTAATTTATTTCAGGTTCTTCTTCAAGAGATATGCAGGTATCCTGACTTTCTGGATGATTAATTCCCCAAACTCTTTCATAAGGGAAGGTAACAACTAGCTGTGACTGTTTAGTAACGTCTGTAGTTTCATAATGGAAGGTAACAACTAGCTGTGACTGTTTAGTAACGTCTGTAGTTTCATAATGGAAGGTAACAACTAGCTGTGACTGTTTAGTAACGTCTGTAGTTTCATAATGGAAGGTAACAACTAGCTGTGACTGTTTAGTAACGTCTGTAGTTTCACATTGGAAGGTAACAACTAGTAACGTCTGTAGTTTCACAATGGAGGGTAACAACTAGTTGTGACTGTTTAGTAACGTCTGTAGTTTCATAATGGAAGGTAACAACTAGCTGTGACTGTTTAGTAACGTCTGTAGTTTCACATTGGAAGGTAACAACTAGTAACGTCTGTAGTTTCATAATGGAAGGTAACAACTAGCTGTGATTGTTTAGTAACGTCTGTAGTTTCATAATGGAAGGTAACAACTAGCTGTGACTGTTTAGTAACGTCTGTAGTTTCACATTGGAAGGTAACAACTAGTAACGTCTGTAGTTTCACAATGGAAGGTAACAACTAGCTGTGACTGTTTAGTAACGTCTGTAGTTTCATAATGGAAGGTAACAACTAGCTGTGACTGTTTAGTAACGTCTGTAGTTTCACATTGGAAGGTAACAACTAGTAACGTCTGTAGTTTCACAATGGAAGGTAACAACCAGCTGTGACTGTTTAGTAACGTCTGTAGTTTCATAATGGAAGGTAACAACTAGCTGTGACTGTTTAGTAACGTCTGTAGTTTCATAATGGAAGGTAACAACTTGCTGTGACTGTTTAGTAACGTCTTTAGTTTCACATTGGAAGGTAACAACTAGTAACGTCTGTAGTTTCACAATGGAAGGTAACAACTAGCTGTGACTGTTTAGTAACGTCTGTAGTTTCATAATGGAAGGTAACAACTAGCTGTGACTGTTTAGTAACGTCTGTAGTTTCATAATGGAAGGTAACAACTTGCTGTGACTGTTTAGTAACGTCTTTAGAGTCATAATGGAAGGTAACAACTAGCTGTGATTGTTTAGTAACGTCTGTAGTTTCACAATGGAAGGTAACAACTAGCTGTGACTGTTTAGTAATGTCTGTAGTTTCATAATGGAAGGTAACAACTAACTGTGACTATTTAGTAACGTCTGTAGTTTCACAATGGAAGGTAACAACTAGCTGTGACTGTTTAGTAACGTCTGTAGTTTCATAATGGAAGGTAACAGCTAGCTGTGACTGTTTAGTAACGTCTGTAGTTTCATAATGGAAGGTAACAACTAGCTGTGACTATTTAGTAACGTCTGTAGTTTCACAATGGAAGGTAACAACTAGCTGTGACTGTTTAGTAACGTCTGTAGTTACATAATGGAAGGTAACAACTAGCTGTGAATGTTTAGTAACGTCTGTAGTTTCATCTATGCTGATGATGGGTGTTACTTTTAAGAGCGGAACAGCGAGGCAATCTGCTCCATCTCCATTGATGGCCACAAACCAACCATTCTTGTTATTGCTGTGTTTTGCATCATATTTACAGATTCCCAAGATGTTTTATGCATGCCTTAATTTTACATCCACAAACCTTAATGTATATGTTGTAAACAGACCAATTGAAGTGTCTGTTATACACACTATTGTTTCATTCACCAGCCTGTTGGGTTATTGCCTCTTGACCTACTATTGTCTTAGATGAGAATTATGTCTTTACCAACAGTCCACCAAATTCATTTTAACAGAGCCCTACTAACACAATAGCAAACACACAATTGATATTTCACTCACAACTACAACAAATTAACCCGTTACATGCTTCTAGAGAGTAAGGTTCTTCACACTTGTTCACAAATCTCGAATGGATATTAGAATAAAGTAAATAGATATCAGAAGAGCTAGAATAGTCAACCAAACCTCGAAGATAGTCCACTCCATCAAGATCAAACGTTTGATGAAATGGGACTCTATCAAGATACTCAAAATGTAAATAACCATCACAGATTTTAAATGAAAATATAGCTTTAGACACCCACTTTCATACTTATTATATTACACGCAAGTTATATATTTTCATGTTTCTCAGCTCATGCACAGTACGAAGAGGCCCTACAAGCAATGCAGCGCATCACTGACCCCAGGATATAGGCAACAAACAACACAAAGAAGGTGAGATTGAAGTTTCCGCCTTTGCATCAGATTACCAGCAGTGTATGAGGATAAGGAAGCAATCTACCGATAACATGGTCAGTACCATAACACAATCTGTGGCCATTTCACTCACATCATTTGCAAATACAAAACAAACTTTATGGAATACTTGTTTTTAAACCTTCTAGTTTTAGGTTTTCCCATTAATCTAGCGACCATGTGCCCTGGGGCCTCCATTTTTAAGAGGAATCACAACCACAAGTCGTGATACTTCACTCCGAAGAAACTAACAAGAACCCTAGTCATTTGTGATAGACTGTTCCCTTGTTCCATTTGTGAAGTTATTGGTATTGTTCTGTGTAATTGGTTCACTGCATGACATAACATGCCCAGTTAAAGGACAGAAAATGGCCTGGATCATCTGAGAAAGGCTGTCTTCCCAAGAATTTCAACATTTCTTACTAGCAGCCTCAATATTGCATTCATATGTTGGTACTCCATTTTCGTATAGAAGTTATGCAGAAATTACTGTATTCTGTCGAGGTAGTCTGAAGTTTTAGAAACTATTTCTGTGTCACTGAATTTGAAGCGAGATTAGAGTATATATAGAATCTCTTAAATATTATGATCATCTACAAAATTTCAATACAAAATTGGAGAAGCAAATCATGCATGGAATTTGATGATTTGCAACAACCAAACGCCAGATATTAAAAATCCAAAGAATGCCCCTGAAATTACTACAATTACATTCAGGTTTCGTATTAATTCCTAAACTTTGATCGGTGCAAATGATCTCCTCACAAACCTTTGCAAATATCAGCCACACTTACTGGAGGAAAATCAGAAATCATTAAGCATATAACATGACTTAATAACCAAGAAAGCTACTCTTAAGATTATTAGGCACTTACAACTCCCGATGAAGATGGTGTTTCCTTCTTGACTAATGGGACTATCTCTGCAGTCACTTTCTCATGGATAGTAACTTCCATGATATGTGCTCCCTACAGAGAAATAACAATTTGTTAATAATGTACCTCACGAGGCATAAGGAATATATTTTGTACACACGTAAGCACGATAGACATTCATCTTGTTCTATTTGTCTCAGATTAGTTCTCAACTCAATGAATAATTTTAAGAAATTTGATAAGGTTAGAATAGCAACCCTGAAGCTGAAATTTCACTGTGTTAAGTGCTCATTAGCAGACTTTAAGTGCCCATTAGCTGACTTTAACATCATTTATTTTTTTCTGACTTATACTTGCAAGGTTTTGAATGTTTCACAAGACAACAGAACACCTTACCTATTACTTACGATGTATAAGCAGCTATCAGAACACAGAATCCAATACTTTCATGTAGCTACAGTGTTATAAATTCACCAAAAAAATTGATACATTTGTCTTTCATTTTAAGAAAATTCAAATAGGTGTTTGATTCAAGATGAAAATAAACACGAGCTTGAATATGTAAAACATACTTGCATTTCTGAAACTTTCTCAAGAACGATTTCCAAAAATCAGTAACCGTCAACATTAAATGAAGATATTATAACCTACAGTCGCATATCATGTGATCGAGTGGTCATTACGTTAAAGACAATTCAAAACCTCAATACCCAGTCTCCGAGTTTCACTAGCACACAATTACTAATATGCCAAGGATTATTCGAAGTTTTGCCATAATTATTCAAGTTTGTTCCAAAAAGGACAATAAATAACCACTTTACAATAATAAATAACCAGCCCAAGGGAGCGACCTCACTCAATGCGCAATATTAATAACATAGACTGCCCCATTCCACATGACGTATTAATTATAATAAACAGCCCAAGGGAGCGACCTCACTCAATGCGCAATATTAATAACATAGACTGCCCCATTCCTTATGACGTATTAATTATAATAAACTATTTATTACCTAAAGTCAATATTTAGAACACTGTGACCTTCCTCAGCGTGGAATAGGATAAGGAACTGTGTAGTACCGTACCAAAAGTTCACAGAGTAAAATTTCAAAAAACCAATTCTGTTACAATAAACTTGCTAATAAAGCATATAAAATGACTTAAAAAACAGCATAGAATTGAAGAGATGTGTATATTGAATTAGTTAGCTTGATATGTATTTGCCAGATATAGTAGAGAGAAACTTTGTAAATATGTGTGACGAAGTTTTTATGAAATGATGAGAACTACATAAATTTGAAAACATTTGAGAATTATCCAAAGTAGGAAATAAAGTACACAATCACCTGGCAATCAAGTTCTTCTTTAACAAATGCACTCTGAGTTACGAATCTTGCATCTTCAAAAGCATCATCAGGTTCTTCAATTTTCATCCCCACCGGCCTATCAGACGGTGGCTGCTCATTCAAATCCTGGGAAGTAATAAACAAGCATGACTATATGTAAAAAAATGATGATAATAATAGTAATAATAATAATAATAATAATAATAGCAAGAAACTGTTACAAAACATTTGCTGATGAACAATCACCTCACCAAGCACGTAGTTACGTCATAAACATGCGGAAGAGGCTCTAGAAATAATACTTCTCACAGATTACTTCGATGAACTTTTATACTCCTGAAGAACAATTGTTAATAATAATAATAATAATCCTTATTATGAATTTGAAATATAAAAAAGAATTAATTACTCTGATCATCATTTATCTTTAATTAAAGTTAAGTTTCAACAGGACAGACCCAAAGTCAGAACATTTAAAATATCCTCGAATTGATCTGGAATGTCTTAAAACCAAATTCAAACAATCTCCTTGCAAATATCACGAACCAAAATCCAGTCATTTAGATGGCATTAGAAGATACACTATTGGCAGTTTCCCGGATTATTGGTGTTCTTCCTCGAAAACATTAAGACAGGTGGTTGAACAAGACCAGCGATAAGGCCATAGACCTTCTAATTCAAACCATTCAAAGGTACAGTTCCAATGAAATAGAAACAAAATTGGCGTGAATTCTTCAAAGACCAGAAAGAAGACTCGAGAATCATCAGATCTGAAAAACACACATTACATAAAAAGCAGTACAACGAACTGTTACAGAACATTTGCAGACGAACCATCACACTACCAAGCACCTAGTTTATAACTTACAACATCCGGATGAGGCCCTGAAATAAAAAGGAAAACTGCAATCTTGTCACAGATTACTTCCATGACCTTTGAATCTACGATCCTCCTGAAGAACAAATCTGACTTGAGAAACGGATTCAGAACTCCCTTCATTAGAAGAAATCAAGCAAGTAACCGTAAACTAAAATTAGAAAAACAAAGCTCAAAATAAAACTGAAATATTGAAATTAATAGCTGAAAGCCTAACTAAAAATTGTCAAGTAACTCTTGTAGATATATGGAGAAAATTCCTGAAGACAGTTCACACACTAATTTAAAAAAGCGAAAGAACATACATTAATACCTGTGGAGAAATATCCTCACTATCACTCGCGTACAAAATTCTCTCTCAAGCATTATTCACGAGACTTGAGATCCAAACTCATCAACTAATTGGCGAATAACAGGCATGGTTCATAAATGACAGGTCTTGTACAGAATAAATTCACAATCACAAAATCATCTTGCAAATTCATAAAGCCAGGCAAACAATGCTCACTTTGGAGACTTCAGGAAAGCGGACTATTCAGTAGACCTACACACACTATTCAATATTCTAGAAGATTTCAAAGTTGACAGGAAAAAAGAGTAATAATCCGACAGACACTGACAGCCATAACTTCAATAGTTAAATTTAGGTGAACTTTCGGATCGCAATCATATTAGCAAAGACTTCGACAAGGCAATGGGCTATCTCCAAAAATGTTCAATAGTGTCTTTGAATAACAGGACGGGGGAGGAGGGGGAGGAAATGAGGGCGGGGAGGGGGGAACAAAACAAATAATTATTGGTCGACGACTCAAAAAATAAATTCATCTGCAGTGTTTGGCATTCGCAGATGATCAACCTATTTTGTCCAACAATAGACAAGAGGCAGTTCAGGTCCTTAAGACTTCACTAAATTGTACCAAAGACCGGACTCCCAATGCATAGAGGAATCCGCGCGTCATTTAGACAGAAAACAGCAGAAGACTAAATTCGGCAAAAAATTCATCAAGTAAATAAATTCAAACCCCACGGCATAGCCGTGCTCATTGCACCGTGCACCACGGCAGCTGCAACAATTCAGTTTGAATCCCGCTGACAGTACCCATCCTGAGTGATTTTTCCCGGCGTTATCCCCATCCCTCCAGGAAAATGACGGGAGAGTACTTTACTTCACGATTGAATCGTGACGCAAACAAAGAGAGAATCTCAACATTCCATACGGCCTATACCTATAGATGTAATTAAAAAATCAACATCTAAGACATTATACCACACTAATCAAACCTGAAGCTCAATATGGCTCAAAAACATTGATCATTGAAGGTACCGTAGATCTCTTAGTAAGGACATAGAGAAACAAGAAAGTACAATCCTTGGTTCAGTCTGCTCAGAAGGAATCTGGGAGGAACGAAAGCCTTGGGAAATTTATCAGCATTCTGAAAAGATCACTGACACTTTCAGGAAAAGGCATTTTAAGTTCTACGGTAACATTCTCAGAATGAACCATCGCAGGATCACCAAAAGATTCTCAACCTTGCTCTATCAATGAAAGTCAAGAACCAGTGGCTTAGCGAAATAGAAAATGAACTTCAAGAAATTGGAGTCAAAGAAGAATTTATGTAAGATCGACCCCAGTTTAAAACAGTAATTAACAACCACCATTTTGCTGAGAAAATGAATGCAAGGACCAATAAATCATGGACTGAAGAACGGTGGTGTTAATATTATTATTAGGAAAATTAAAAGCAAACATTACACATTCAGATTACTATTTGGTAGGAGGCCGATAACCTAGATGTTAGGCCCCTCAAAACAAGAATTATAACCATCACTATTTGGTAGTATTAAGTACATGATATAAATCCTATTAATTACAGTACACAAAGATTTGTCATGCCCATCAGTAATGGTACACAATATATGGAACTAAAATACAACTTACAATCTCAGGGAATTCTTCTAGTTCACATTTGATAGATGGTTGGCCCTCCATAATGTTGAGGAATCTAAAACACAGGATAATTAAGTAATATACTTTAACTAACTGGATACACTGTAACAAGTATGGGATATATTTGTCATTTACACACAAAAAAGTTTAATGGTATATTCCAATACCCTTCCAGGATTTTTTCTTGTGTTTTGCTCTAAATTCTTTAAATGTATGCAACCGTACATAAAATGGAATTTCTATCTACGTCAGGGCTTTGAGGATGATGAATTGGTATCCCTGTAAATTTCTACCCGTCCAGAACATTCCAGAAGTGTTTCCTTCTTAGTAACCAATAAAGAGTTGGTGGTGTTGATTGCTGCTTCAAGGGGCCTAACTATTTGGTACTGATATGGAATGAATAGCCTTATGTTGGTAAGAACCTTCCACATGAAATGTTTGCATCATCACAAATTATAAACATCCAGGAGGTGTTGGTGTGTTTATCATATGAACAGTGCTAGATTGGCTAAATAGGACTGGGGATTCAGCGAGACAGTGCAATTGCTGAAGCGCAGTAGGCCTACTATATCTACATTACTCAGCATAATGTACAGACTTGCAACCCCCAGTCACTTTGATACGAATTGTCAAAGCAAAGGGAACAAATTGCACTATACTGAGCATAGATATTATATAAGTTTTGACCATACACAACACGAGCCGAGGATTGAACCAACAACTTTCACGCAGCGTGAGTGAAGAATTAATGAGTGAGATATATGCGCGGATTAACAACTTTGATCTGCAGCGCACGTTATATCTTACACCCTTGGTTCACGATCAACTTAAATTTCAAATAAAGATTTGTAATTATTCTGCGTTTGTGGATACGTCGTACATCAAATGTTGATATAATAGGCCTAAATGGTAAGTTATATGACGAATACACGTTAGGTCTTATTATTAATTTACCTGAGTGTGATATTGCCGAACAGTGTTCCTTATTGACAGAATTACAGTTTTACAATATTACGGTACATGTAATTTTCTTAGAATTATTTAGAGTTTAACTTTATACTAAAATATCGAGGTAAAGAAACACTTTTCGTTCTCTAGGAAGGACCAGGCGTAACCAGTCGCACCTCAAAGTCTGCATTCCAGTATTAAGTTACCGAGAGTTCCAAGATATTACCTAAACTCCCTGCCTCTCGTGTTACAATGCGACCACTTCATAACAAAACTCACATAATTGTCACGTAGGAGTCGTAGGACTAGCGTTACCAACTGGAAATTTCCAATCGCAGGACATTGCTCAGAAAAGAGCGGGACATTCGAGAAAAATGTCTGACAAGTTCAATCGATAGCGATATTATACATAATATGTATATTACACATAACTGTTTACAAAAGGAAATACCCTGATTAATGATCAGTCCCCGCTGCAGTTCTTTTCCTTGAAGCTGTATTCTTCAGCAGAACCTACTTTTGAAAGAAGACGCGAATTATTTTCTTGAAGCACATATTTATAGAATTGTTCACACTACGTATTTCATACTACGTGAAATAGATCGTCACAAGTAACATTCTACCAACATTGAGCATATACCGTACGGTATGAATAAACACACATCGCTGCCTGGTCTGGCAAACTGGCAAATTGTACTTAAACAGAAACAAAACTCAATGTTCTGATACCGGCACTTATTAAAGAAAACAGACCATTGTTGGTCTAGTGTTGTGTTTTAATCCAATGTTGAACTTTGAGAATAAGCCCTTACGGTTCGTTGCAGAACTGGTCGAATAATTTTTAGCCTACAGAATTTCTACACCTTTTGACTGTAAATATTGAATAAATGATACAATATTGTCAAAACTGTGGTCCTTAATGTTTTGAAGTCTTAACCAATTGAAAAACTTGAAAACCTCCATAGGTTGCATCAATTTATCCAAGTACCAGTACTCATTGCAGGTTGCATAGAAACATAAACACCTTGCATTCTATATTCAAACCATCTTCTGAAAATGTATTCAACATCTATCTGACTTGAAGCGGAAAACCTAAATGAGCAATCAAGAAAAAATGCCTAACATTTCAATAATTTAGAAATGCCAGTCGGACATAACCACAATGAATGAAAAGCAGGACATGTTGGTAACCCTCCGTAGGACGAATCCACTTAAAAGGAAGATTCTTATACAGACCCTGTAAAATGAGACAATCTGTCGCGGTAAAACAGTTCCAAGATACATACCGTACCTCACTTCTGTACCATCAGCTGGGCTGTAGGCCTACTCAAGGAGCGTATAATAACAGAGGAGAGACTCCCTGGTATTTCTACGTTCCGTTAAAATCAGGGATTGCGTCATTGCTTGGGCTCCAACTCAAACGCACATGGTGCGCAAAGCTGCTAAAAACACTTGCATGGTGCGCACCACGTGGCTAATTCCAACGCCACTGAGATGCAATAATTGGCCGTATATTGTGCAAGAAATTTAAGTGACCGAAGGATCTAGGTTGCTTTCGCCGAGTACGTTAGCCAACTTACGAAATGAGAGAAAATCGAATCGAGTTTGATTAATCTGGATACACCTCGTTATTGTTGCTTTAAAGCAACTACGTTTTCTTTTTGAACGCCAATTTATTACTTAGATTGAATATTAAGAGGCAACGGGCTCCATAAAATTGAATTTTGTACGTACGTTGTGGTCTATGACGTTGGTACGATGAGAAGAAAAAAAAGGACTGTCGATGTTTTATTTCCTACCTTTTTTCAGTTGCTTAGCCCTTTTAAGACGTTTAAGTACAAGTGAATAGTCTTTTTTGAAGTTTCAATAATAAAAATAAATAAATCATGAAGTTTCATGCAAGTTTGCAATATTAAGGTACCATAACCTCAAAATTACCGTACCCCTATTCCGACCCAGTACGCCACTATGACTGATTTCTTGTCTGATATACCTCCTTCTGTAAAGAAATTGTATATGTCCAATAATGTAATTTCATTACAATTAACTTGGCCTCAATGAGTAAATGATTTTCAACTGTATACAGAAATAATATAGGCAGTGTTGAGGATTGTCTTCAAGGAAATGAGAAAGCTGATTTTCCAGACATTTTCAATTGATTTATTACTTTATGTTCAATCATGGTACACATTGTACATTCTTTCACATGTGAATTATAACTTCTGATGTGTGAACATCAAAGACTTAGTCGACTGGAGACAGGACTGAAGAAGACCATGCCGGGCTGCACTCACGTGATCGGCTACACTGCAGGATGGTGGAAAACAACACATCACCCACAGCCAAGTACACTCCAACTCAGGAAAATCTCTTGGCAAGCTCCGATCAATACTCAGGCTGAAGAGGCTGTTAACTTGAACAGAATCATTTATGGTAAACATGAATTTTCAGCCTCTAAAGCAACACAATTCCAGTTAATGCAGCATTTCCTGCAAGAAATAAGAGGGAGGGGACATTTGGAAGATGTGGTTGAACGTAATGGTGCAACACATTACCAATTACAAACAATACCCCCCCCCCCCCCCTCCCACCATAGTTTAATGGCAATTTAAACCTCCTGCTTCGGGCATGTTAAAAGGACCCCTGAGAGCCAAATTACGGAGCCACATCATATTACTGTTAAATACATCAGAGGTATATTGTGCCCATTGTATTAAAAGAGAGAGGGGAAAGAGTGTGTCCTACAGACAAGTTGTCAATATTCTTGAATATATTCTATGCCCTTTAAATATAAATTTACATTGGTATTTAACCTCACCCATTATCTCACTACATGTGTGTTTTGAAATGTGCACATAAAATGCTAAAATCTATCTTTTTAAAGTTAAGCAATGATGACATTGTTGCTTTGTAGAAGAAGGACTGGTGAAGTTCAAAACATGTGCACGTATATCTGCCCCCTGTCATCTTTTTTGTCGTGTGGACTCCTGAGAGGCCGAGTACAGGTCTTTCTAGTCAACGTCCGTGGGCGACCTGGGTACTAGAATGAGAGATGAATTAATGAAACTGGGCAAGGATGTGGAAGGAAGCGGCTGTGGCCTGTCAGAAGGTACCGTCCAAGCATTTGCCTTGAGTTGAAAATGGGAAACCACGGAAAACCATATCAAGGATGGCGACGGTGGGGTTCGAAGCCACGTCCACCGAGTCAGCAGAGAGCTTGGGTCCATGGCCGAACGCTGCGCTTTAGCTGCCGGCATACCTACACCTAATTATCATTCTTTCAGAGGGACCGGAGATGAGATACAATGAATTGCTATAAAAATTGAAACAAGATTTCAGTGAACCGCCATCCAATACAATACCACCATTGAAATATTGCATTAATTTAAGTCGATGCGGTTCCCCCTAGCCAATCTGTACAGCCGGATGTTGTAACAGATGGCAACATCACAAGGAGCTGATAAAAGGATGAAATAATTGAATATGACCAAGCAGTTGGAATGAAGCGTGGTACCGGCCAGGCCATTGGGGGATGTTTGAAAATGGTAAACCTGACCAAAAAATTATAATCCAAAACCAGTCACCAGAAAGATTAACCCATGACCTAGTACTGCACGTACATGATTGCAGCTAACAAATATCTAAAAACTATACATTAAACTATATACAGTACACACACATGTATTGACTTAGTGCAATGTAAGGAAAAAGGTATCTCCTTTAGAAATTACTACAACATTAACAGTTTCACCAGATTATATATATTTCCAGAATACTTTCACATCACGTGTGCCAACCGTCCAACTCTGCCTGTGGGTGTATTCCATCCCTCCCACCCAAGGGAGGAAGGGGGGGGGGCAATTCATAAGACAAGTAGGAAGCCTCAAAGAATAGCCAAGGTCGTTCCTTTTAGTCCCCTCATACGATAGCCAGAGGCACAGATTACCTACTACTACAGATAGCCGACAGCCATGCTAATTCTTGGCACCTAAGACTTCAGCGCTGCCTGGTGTATGACCGCGGTACTAGTTGAACACGGCCGTGCGGGTAGCCTACCCCTCCCCTTCCCCTCGTTCCGCTAAATATTCTCGTCCTAACTGCTCTGCCCACTTCAATGTTCCGAAAATCACAATCTTCCCAATACTTATAGCAAACGTTTTTAAGTGTGGAGATAATAATATGATCTACACGAAATAAATCACATTCAAAATAGCAATAACAGTTTTTTTTAATAATACCAAAGTGGGAAATTGTGAATTCCGGAACTCTGAAATGAGCAATCACAGCATTTAGGACATGACCTCATCAATAATTTACATGTTTACATTTCTTTCAGTTGCAATTGGAGCATATTGCATTGACAAGAATTAGGCTACTATAAGGTCTGCAGCACATTATTACTCAATTTAAATAAATGGTCCCTTCCAATTAACCACTGTAGGCCCAATTATAACCGATTAGTTCCGAGATTAAACTAGAAAGGAAAAGTACTGGGAAGGGAGAATATTCATATCTTAAAATGCTTGATGCTGTTCGCAATAACAGGAAAATTTTAAGAGAGAATACTAAGGAAATAGGTGGTGTAACCTGATCCTCATCACACTAAAATTGTTATTGTAATTAATGCCAAATTCATTAGTTTCAGAAAAATAATTGGATATCACAAAATTTATATACAATAGTTCATTTGATATTCCCTTTAAAATATATCCAGTCCACCAATTTTGAAGGGTGAAATACAGTAAGTACATGTACATAAACAAATTTCATGGCACACTAATACAGTAAATTCTATGACATGCTGTGAAGGGGAAAGGAGAAATAGGACTTTCAATGAAAAACAAGAAACACACTCAATACTGCTAGAAATCATCATGTTTTATTTAAAAAGTTTGTCAACTAAGAAAAAATAACAGGGAGAGCCAAAATCAAACTTAGCAAAAATACAGTAATCAAATCTGGTCCTTTTAAAAGTATGTGTTGAGGCATGTTCTTCTTTCTTGCCAAGGTATAACGGTAGGCTACAGCACATGATAATGGACCTATTACCTCCTTGACGCCATGGCTGACACCGATGAACCGCAAATTCCTACAACACATGCAAGTTTGTATGTTGAAACAGTTAACTTAATAAATGTGTAATGCTTGAAATGGAGAACTTGAATTTGCTGTTATGTGTATGTTATCTGTATGTGTGGGAACCCATGATAAACCACTTGCTGGGTGGCTAAGCGGAGAATCAAACCCAACATTTCCCGGTTTACCTCACTAGGCTGTGTGTACCCTGTTCTTACCCTCAGACTAGAATTAGATTTCTTGACATTCAGCAATCAAACATGGACCCCAGAAGTGTCAACCAAGAACTATACCACCTGGTTGGTCTCATTTATTTTTAAGAATAATATGTACTAAAAAGAAATTGAAATTGATCCAAGTTATTTATTTTTACTGTGCTTCGAATGGAGGTTGCGGCGTTGTGTATAGTGCAGCCATTATAACCAATGTTGCAATGAGTAAATGTTCCCCGATATTGGTATAGGACACATTACCTGTATGTACTCTGAATAAGTGAAGCAATAGAGCAATACTTAATTAAATTACTAGAACTGAAAGTACCGGTAACAATTCCATAGCCAAAATTGTGACGTGCCTTTTATTTCTTAGTTGTTTTGCAGAAAATACCGTACTAAGAGTGTAGAGTTGAAATACAACTTGAACAAGAACACGACAGCCTAGAATAAATACACACGAGACACGACAATAGAGCACTTTAGAACAGTAACGAGAGCAAACTTTCAGTGGAGATGTTGGCAACCATGTGAATACAAACAATTTATGACCAGAACGTAAAACTATGCCAGCGCTCAGAGCATGTTAAAACAATTGGGATCAGTTCAGTCGTTTGCAAACGACTTGTTTATGTTATGGTGAGTAGTCGTTGAATTCATTCGACTGTTTTCTAAAAGCAGTCAAACAAGTCGATGGTTTTAACTTTTGTCAGTCGACTGCTGATGCCCATCTCTACAAACCAATTGACAACCAGAATCAATTTGAGCGTACACACCCTCCGACTTGCTAAAATGCTATTAATATTGGATCCCAATATAAAATATTTTCTGATTTAATTTTCCTGGAAAATCTATTCTATGTTTGCATCGATCATTACCATCACGCTATGGGGAGAATTTCATAATAATTTTCTTGTAATTCATTTATCATGCTGTAGAATAAATGAATGAAATTCAATCATAAAATAAATAGAACTCTAAGCCATAATTGGTAAGCCCATGTTCAAGTTGTGTAATAATTCAAGAATGCACCCAATTCTCATTAAAAGTGTATAGACTGTGTTAAGGAGTTCAAACATAACCTAAATATTGAATGCTTAACATTTCCAATGAAATGACATACATATATACAGGGTCTTTCATATAAAGTAAGAACGGCGACCGGCGGTTTTGTCATTCGCTGCTGAAGCCGGCTTGGCCAAGCTTGTGACGCGCCACGGCCCCCTGCTGTAGTATTGAAGGCGCGCGCATAGTACAAACTTGACCTTGCAATAAGCGTGCAGGTGTTGTCAGTCGCCAGTCTGAACCACAGCTGCTAACATGTTGAGACAGTTATCATTGCAACATCGTATTTTTGTATGTAAAATTTATTTTAATTACGATTCGACTCGGCGGGTACGTGATGCATTTGTTCAGCAATTTCCTGATGAAGTGCCACCTTCACTAGCACAGATTCACGTAATTGTAAATAACTTTGACACTACTGGTTCAGTCTCAATAAAAAACACAAAATAAAAAAAACAGAAAAAATACAGTGGCATGAATCACTCTCGTAAGCCAAAATGTGGTTTCCAGATACAATGCCTCTATAACCCAGGAAGGACGACACTTCCAGCAACTTTTATAAGGTAATATTTCATAGAGGATTGTACACACGCTTAGAGCAGGGGGCCACGTTTCGCCACAAGCTCGGTCAAGGCCACCACACTAGCGGATAACAAACCCGCCGCTTGGCGTTCTTACTTTATATGAAAGACCCTGTATTTGGACAACTGGACGTAGGCTATTTCATTGAAAGAATCTACGAACAAGAAACTGTATAAAACTATAGGCACCTACAGCCGTCAAGCTGTCCTCACAGTACCCGCTGGAGATTTACATCACCACTCTATCTGTACGGTACCTCGAGAAAAGCCTAAATGCGCCAACTGTGAGGGAACACATAAACTCTTCCATCCCTGCCCTCATGTCTTTGCCACTAACCCCCCCCCCCCCCCCTCCCACACAGCACGCCACTGCTCTGACACAGTTGTTAGGCCTGCTACAACAACTCTCAGCCATAACCCTGTAAACTACAGCTAAACCAAACCCAGAACCCCCTAATACACTTCATTTGCAGAGCAATAAAATCCATAAAACAACTCCGCAACGAGCTTCACAAAACCTAAATTATAAACGAAAAAACTACTCCACAAACACCAAAATCAGTAAACCTCCCTCATTTCAGCCACACTACACCTTAAACAGACATAGAAAGCATAGTTATGACCCCTTCATGGAGTAGGCTATTGTCTAAACACGATCATGTCTCCTTCAACTTTACTGAAGACTTCATTAAATTCTATTAAAAATTCATAAACTCATTCCACAAATCTTAAAATCAGTATACATCCCTCATTTCAGTTACTCTATTCAATAAACAAACATAGAAGGCGTAACCATGACCCCTTCATGGAGTAGGCTATTGTCTAAATCTGACCACGCATACTACAACCTTACTCTAATTCAAAATTACAGCCAAATGATCCATCTGACTGGGAGGCTTGCCTGGGATGATGGGCCAGAAAACCGGGAGTTCAAGCATAACCTAAATGTTGAATGCTTAACATTTCCAATAACTTGGACAACTGGATTTAGGCTATTTCATTGAAAGAATCAACGAACTGTATAAAACTACAGGCACCTACAGGTATACTTAACTTATTAATTAAAGCTCTACAATAAACATACAGCACAATGAATTGTATAGCATGAAGTTATCCTGAAGAAGTCGTTTGATTAGAACGACTACTTAAATTCGAATGATTCCATTCGCTTGGAAATAGTCGTTTGCCAACGACTTGTTTCATTCCAATGATTTCCAACGATTGCTTTGGGATCAGTCGTTTACAACGACTACTTCAATTCGAATGATTCCATTCGCTTGGAATTAGTCGTTTGCCAACGACTTGTTTCATTCCAATGATTTCCAACGATTGTTTTGAGATCAGTCGTTTGCAAACGACTTGTTTATGATACGGTGAGTAGTCGTTGAATTCATTCGACTGTTTTTTAAAAGCAGTTGAATAAGTCGATTGTTTTAACTATCGACTAATTCGACTGTTTTCAGTTGACTGCTGCCCATCTCTACACACAACTAATTTTCTACACCAGCCGCTACTGAGCACGAGCTGTGACTGGCTTAGACATTAGCATCCTACGTGTTGAAAAATATTGTAAGTAACATGTAGGAATAAAATACTACCTATAGGTATGTCAACCATTACATTGGCATATAATAAATGAATTATATTTATCTTGTATCTATCTATCCCACGATATAACATAATACAAGGTGAAGAGTCCTTTAAAACAAATTGTTTACTGTGATACTGGAAGAAACAATACAACACAGTGGTAATAGTTCTAGCCTGCACCTATTTGTTAATAAAATTTCATGTGATTTCACTCAGATCTCTGTTGTAGTGGCATATTATATGTGCACCTTGTAACTTAATAGTACATTATGCAACGAGCCTATAATGACAATAATTAAGACACGAGTTTTATAATTTTCATACGAGTGTCTTAATTACAATTATAGACGAGTTGCATACGACTGTTTATGTTCGACGATAATTATAACTATTTTATGTTCGAACATAAATATTCATAAATATCTGTCGAGATTTCACCAGTTTTATATACTGAACAGAGCGCATGGGATGCAGAGAATACCTTGTATTTGACCATGGCCTCCTGGAATACTTCACTATGACACTCGCCACGCAGTGAAATTTAAAATAGGGGGCCATGGAAGTGAGCGCAGGTGCGATGCTATCCTCACCTAATTGGTCACACAACTGTTTCTTGAGCTCTGATTGGTGGGAGAAACTGTATCATAATGAAAACTTGTACTATAATGAGCCTCATTATAGTACAGTTTTCTGACATAATATTTACATTTCGCCAGTGTCGAACATAAACATATTAACCTATCTTCTTTACACTGTTTTATGAGTTAACACCACATCAAAACTGATGAGGATTTATTTTAGTTGGACACAGAAGTTTATTTATTAATGTAATAGACATCTATTATTGATGAAACCCATAAGATTGCCTCTCTCACCTTTCAGAAAATAACTAAAATTTTAATTCTGCGATTAATGTAACTAATCCACGTGTGTTTCTATTACACAACAATTAAGGGTAACTCCAGCATATCTTCTAGATTTTTGATGTGTCTGGTGAGTGGTTTTGTTACTGCTTCTGCAGGTATCACCCTTCTGAAAGATGTCTCATCGTTTCTAATTCTATTCTTAATCCTCTGCCAGAGGAGAAATAGTTTTTCAACGCATGAATACAGTGCTGTAGCTGCTGAATTTTCTAAAAATAATTATGGAATGATGGGAAGAAAAATAAATATAGCCTATTCTAAAATAACATACGCATAAAATGAAACCATTCTGATGAACTTAATATGCTTCAAATTCAGAGTACAAATGCGTTCACCATTTGGTGCTTCGTTCATTTGTATATTTGGACCAAAATGTAGACCTCTGAAATAAATTTTAATGTTGGACTTTGCTCCACTGAACAAGAGCACACAGCCACCCATAGGACCAGTGTGTGTTAAGATTTTAGAACCTGTAATGACAGTTCTACATCAGTAATGGCATTACTACATATTCGACCAACTGAATACATGCCACTGTACCAGTAACTAACATGTGCAAGAACTGATCTTTTTTGAATACGGTACCAATAATTTGAAATTCAAGGAAGGGGAAAATATTAAAGCTTAGACACGTTGCCATGAGCCATGACATTTTTAATCTACCGCAATGTAAAATGAATTATTAACACTCCTCAAGAACTTGAGTACACATATGCAATAGGCTCATGGTACTGTATGTATCTCTGCAAGATGTAATCAAGTTGAAAACATTACGGTAACATAGAGTCTTACCTGGTCATTTCTCAGGCGAGTAGGCCAAATTGCCACATTCATCTGCTATTTCGAGAACAGCAATTTACGATTTGTTTGTTCCCAGAATTTGGTAGGCCTACCTGTGGAATAAATAATAGTGAAAGTGTAATGAATATGTCAAGTAGAATATCACCTGTACACTGCGTCTAATATCAATTCAAAACTAGGCTACCGGTACGGTATATTTTTCACAGGCACTACAGAAACAAGTTTTCACTTAAACTCTTAAAATAAGCGTACTTACTTGGCGTAGCAGAAGAAGAACTGTTCACTTCTCATTACCAAGAAGACGATTTGATGAAAGAAAGATGAGAAAGAACACAACATTAGCTTATTATAAAATATTAATATACGGCCAATATTGTTCACAGCAAGCACGACATAAACAGAGCGTCCATGTTGGTCAATGCCGCCAACCCAGTAGAAATAATGTTTATTTAATGATAAGTGCCGTAATTATCGTCTGTGAGCAAGATAATTGCAAGGAAATGTCAATTAGGAATTATGTGTATATTTATTGACTAAATATAGGGATATATTTGCAATTCAATTAAAACGTGTATCATGCATATGTTTGCAAGACGATATACAGCGCTTAATTCGCTCCTTACGTCTGGCCGCGCTACTACACCGATGGTACCAAATAATCCCTATCTGGTTGACACCCCCTGGCCAGAGGATACCATGGATGTAGTCTAAACCCCCACCCACAGAGGGTTGCAGTGTTGAAGCCACCCAATGAAATTATATTGTGTTGTTGATTCATTTCGGGGGCTTTGCGATATTGTGGTCATGTGGCCCCGTGTACTTAGGTGTCTGTGGAATTTGTCTGATAACCGGTGTTATTGTGAAGGCTGTATTAGTGTGTGTAGTTGTAACTCAGATGATGATTAGGAAGGAGGCGGCTGTGGTCTTAATTAAGCATTCGCCTGGAATAGAAGTGGGGAAACCACAGAAAGCCACTTCCAGGATGGCTGAGGTGGGATTGGAATTCGCCTCTTCTCAGTTTTTGCGCAACCCTCAGGCCAGAATTAAACTTCTTGGCAGAGCTGGGAATCGAACCCGGGCCTTCGAGGTGACATTCAAGAGTACTAGCCACTACACAATGAGGCACAAAAGAAGTTGTGTATATGGTCAGTCACTGTGCATAGTTGATGTGCGACAAGTGGCAGTACTGAAGGGACAAAGCTCCAGAGGCATTTCGTAATAATAGCAAGTCTATGAATTCATCGCTACAAGTCCAGATATTACAACCCACCAAACAGCAAGGCATTTGGGAGGAGGGAGTTAAGTACACGATTATCCGGGCCCTGCTTATAACTTATCACACTCCAAACAGTCAAAAGCCAAATTTTTGGGCTCTATGTTAACCGAGGAAACTTGCAATTACATGTATAATTCTTTCAAGGTGTCAACATAGACATAATGATCATGATTTGTCAAACCGGAAACAAAACGTTCTCATAGAAAACATCTGGGTGAAGCTTACGCTATCTACTGATAGGGGCAGATGACCTCGTAGTTCTGCCCTTTAAAACCTTAATAACTACCTAACTGACTGATAATAGCCTAACTACAGGGATGAACAGACACAAATCTACATCACAGATAAAGGTGACTGAAATGGACATTACTGTACCTGGTTTATACAAAGGAACTACTACCATACGGTAATCCAAGAGAAATTTACACAGGTGGCTATGCTGGTTAGATGTCGCCATCACAATTGAGAGCAGTACACGACCTTCTTGCCAGCATGGTAATTCTGCAATAAAGTGACAGACTATTCATCATGAGCAACAAGTGAAACATAAGTTTGAGAAATAATGAGAATGTAGGCTACATGGAGAGAATAGAGAGGATGTGCATCCTTCCCCTAAATATAATGTAGGCCTACACCATTAATCCCAATAGAAAAAGTCTACTGGTATGTGTTAACACATTTTCAATATAATATAATAATTTCTCATTCATACGCGGGCAGATTTTCTGAACTTCTAGCCGATAGCTGGAATACGGGCAACACACATCACATCCATTATTACTTCTCAAATATTGAAGAGCTTAAGATCAGTTAACCTGTACAGGATCTCATTATGTCTCAATTATTATAAACTTAGCACGACCAAAAACAGAACTTAATTCACACACAATCAACCAACAATATACTGCCATTTTATCGACTGAAACTTCCATTACCTTTCTGTAAATCACCAAATGTCGAGACGTAATCATTATCTTGATTTGCTAACTCCTCATCACATGTATCCATAACCGTCCATGATCGCGTTGCCATGGAAATATAATTTTCCCAAGGACCAACAAAATGAACGGAAAGCCCCTAAAATCTAGTGACAAACAAGCAAACAAGGTTGGTAACAAAATTGTTACCGAGTTCGGGCCCAAACGAAAGAATAATTATTTAACGGACGGAGAAAGTACTATGAAACGCCTCCGTGGTTTAGGCGGCAGCACGCCGGCCTCTCACCGCTGGGTCCGTGGTTCAAATCCCGGTCACTCCATGTGAGATTTGTGCTGGACAAAACGGAGGCAGACAGGTTTTTCTCCGGGTACTCCGGTTTTCCCTGTCAAAATTTCATTCCAGCAACACTCTCCACTATCATTTCATTTCATCTGTCATTCATTTAATCATTGCCCCAGAGGAGTGCGTCAGGCCTCGGCAGCCGGCACAGTCCATATCCTCGCCGCTAGATGGGGGCTTCATTCATTCCATTCCTGACCCGGTCGGAGACTGGAAGCAGGCTGTGGATTTTCATTTTCAGAAAGTACTATGGATTTTCTTCGGCCTGGTTACGTGAATACTCGTGCTATGTACTTTAACGTCTGCTATAGCGACGCCAGACAATCGGCCCAACATTGTTCATATTTGTGCGTGTTTGGGAAGCGAACATTTAATACCGTAGCTACTAACCAATAAAGCATTCCACCCACCGAACGACGCTCTTTGTGAGCGGCTGTGCTGTGTGATCGATATCACGCGGAAAGATGCAACAAAATAAACATATATTTTAATTGACATAATTTTGTAATGCCTAATTGTGAAGTGACTTAATGTATAAGTTATATTTTATTTTGAATTACTGAAATTACCGCATTTGATGGGATATTGGTTCGCAGTGGAGATGCCTGGGACCAGTCCAATGAAGTACTGGTGTGCCTGCGTCACAGATGCGGAGTAGCAACACAATCTCAATGCACTCTCTTAACTCTCAAGAACTGCAGTCATTTGTTCGAATTCATTGAATTGTTAAAATTCATTGAAGACAAAGAATATCGCGAGAAAGATGAGCACAGAAAGCAAGTACTGTTTATCCTTGTGGGAGTGAATTTTCACAAACCGGTGTAAAAAACGTCTTCATAGAGAATTGAATTGCATGTCCGATGTAAGAACCGTCATAATAGCCTACTATTAACTTCAACACAATACCACTCCAAACGATGTCATACATCGCAAATTCGATAAATTCACGTGGTACCATACTTGAAAGGTGGTTCGATTCCTGACCCTCATGGTCGGTACAGGTGACTTTTTGAAAATCCGATTTAAGAAACGTCTGATTACTAATTTAATCAACACAATACGGAATCGATCCGGGTCACATATCGCAGATTCGAATTTACAAACATCTACCGGATTTGTATTCGAACCCACGACCCTCCAGGTCGCTAGAGGTAACTTTTCGAAAATCCGAAGTAAGAAATGTCTGAATACTAATTTAATCAACACAATACCGAATCGATCCGGGTCACATATCGCAGTTTCGAATTTACAAACATCTACCGGATTTGGATTCGAACCCACGACCCTCCAGTGCGCTACAGGTGATTTTTCGAAAATCCGATGTAAGAAACGTCTGATTACTAATTTAATCAACATAATACCGAATCGATCCGGGTCGCATATCGCAGATTCGAATTTACAAACCTCTTCCATATTTGGATTCGAACCTACGACCCTCCAGGGCGCTACAGGTGACTATTCGAAAATCCGACGTAAGAAAGTTCCTAATACTAACTTAATCAACACAATACCGTACCGATCCGGGTCACACAATGCAGATTTGAATTTACAACCTTCTACCAGATTAGGATTCGAACCCTCGACCCTCAAAGGCGCTACAGGTGCCTTTCCGAAAATCCGATGTAAGAAATGTCTGAATACTTATTTAATCAACACAATACCGTACCGATCAGGATCACATATCGCTGATTCGAATTTACAAAAATCCACCTCATTGGGATTCGAACGCACGACCCTCCAGGGCGCTACAGGTGACTTTTTGAGCATCCCATGTGAGAAACTACCTAATACTAATTTAATCAACACGATACCGTACCAATCCGGGTCATACATAGCAAATTCGAGTTTACAAAATTCTACCGGAATGGGTTTCGAACCCTAGACTCTCTAGGGCGCTACAGATGGCTTTTCGAATATCAGTCTAGTGTTATTGAAAATATAATGTCTTCAGAATACGCATAATAAGGCATCAACTTAGGATTATGGCAAAAGAAATAAATACAGTTGAACATCGCTATAACGATATCTAAGGGACCGTAAAAGTTATATTATTATGAGCAAGTGTTGTTGAGCGGCTTCGGTGGCGTAGTGGGTAACATGCTGAACTTCTATGCCCAAGATCGCGGGATTTTTAAGAGCGTTAAAAATCCCTCAGTATGCCTTCCTTCAGAAGGGAATTAAAGCCGGCGGGCCCATGTCGTAGATTTATGGCATGTAAAAGAACCATCCACTAGCTACAATTGTGTGTGCTTAATTTGTAGGTTAGATTTGATTAACACACTATTAAGTTCCAAAGTCCTTGCCACGGTGGGTGAGTGGTTATCGTGTCGGATTACTAACTCCAAGCTTGCAGGTTGGCTCCTGGCTGTGGTAAGTGATTTTTGAAAGGCGGCAAAAATCACGACACGCATGTCATACAATGTTGGTATGGTAAAGAACACATTTGAATTCAGTAGGCCGTGTTCATAATGGCCAAATTAATCTCGGGATTTTCTACTAACACTAAGTTCCTCATTTCTCTACTAGAAAGCGCTATTGTGTCAAGGAGCTTAGATATATAACCTGCTTGACTTTCATTGTGCTTCAAGGAACAACAAAATTCGTCATGCAAGTTGCCCTCTGGGTGTCAAATAGCAAAGCTTGCACACAGCAGCCAGGGCCATACGATATTATTATTATTATTATTATTATTATTATTATTATTATTATAAGTTCCAAAGTTAGCCTCCAGGTGCCGGTTGTGGTGGTATATAATAACCAAGTTCGCAGCTAGGTGTCATTGATGGTATCATTTGGTAGCAAAAGTAGGAACTACTTGAAATTGATCATCTCCAGTCCTTACCTGAATTACAGATAACACGCTCTAATACAGCCATCACAATTAACACTGTTTATCAGTCAGATTCCACACACACCTAAAGTACACGGAGCTACACGACTGCGTTGTCACAGCCCCTAAACTGAGGAACCGAAGAAGTTAGTACGAGATCCGGTATAAGAAATTTATACCCTCATCTGCTATTTATTAGTGATAAGAAATAAATGATAGATAATATACATATCGACATATGGCGAATAGGTTGCCTAGTTAAATTGCGTGCGGATAATATTATACAATTACATTTATTAAATCTACTTCTCTCATTAGTTATTTTAAAAAGTCGTACCCAACAGAATTGAAAAAGTCCAAGTTGCCTCTTTCCCCCTCTGCCCAACTGTGGAGTTGCCAGGTATAAGCTGGGTTATTGATATTCCCTCATCAGTTATTTAATCCTATATTATATCAAGTGAAAGCTTGTTTTTTTCTGAATATAACTGTATTAGGTTGCCTTATGAAAAAGTTAATCCAAACCATGGTTGCCTAGATTTTAGACGTAAATTTTAAACGCGAGCGGTGAAAGTGACAGAGATGCGCGGGCAACTCCATGCGACAGACAATGATGAAGCGAGGTGTTATTAATGAAGATTTTTCCCATAGTGTAAGCGCGTTCTATAGATAAAATACTGAATTCAATGCAGATTAGATATTAACAACAATATATTATTATTTTCACACACATTTATTTATTAAAAATTACATAATTATATAAGATTATTTTTATTCGTGCAAACATTTATCAATAAAATAGATCAGTAAAAATATATTTGGATTCTGACTCATTAGAAGTGGCTACTTCAAAATCTAATTCTAATTCTTCATCGTTTTCTTTTCTTCTGATACTCTGAGTACATCCTCAACTTGTGAAGGTGTGGGGTCCCCTACGAACCATCTAGGCTTCAAATAGCCATCCAAAATAATTACAGTCAGTCTGAGAGACTAGACGTTATATCATTTCAAATGACGCATGCTACAAATGCTGCACATGTTAGAAAGGACTCTTTCAACAGACTCCATTACCCATTAACTTAGGCTTCCCGTGCGGGCACCTTTTAAGGGTCACCCTGGAGTCTGACATCTTTTACAACTCTTTAAGGGTCACCCATTATTTGAATCTGATATCTTGCAAACCTCCTCAAGGGTCACCCTGTATTTGAATTGAATCTAACATACTGTACACCTCGTTAAGTGTCACCCTGTATTTTGCTCTGATATCCTGCACACCTCTTTGGGAGGCACCCTGTATTCTTATCTGGCATCTTGTATATCTCTTAAAAGTCACCCTGTATTCTTGTGTGACATCTTGTACACCTCTTTACGAGTCACCCTGTATTCTTGTCTGACATCTTGTGCAGCTCTTTAGGAGTCACCCTGTATTCTTCTCTGCCATCTTGTACACCTCTTTAAGAGTCACCTTGTAATCTTATCTGGCATCTTGTATATATCTTTAGGAGTCACCCTGTATTCTTATCTGACATCTTGTACACCTCTTTACGAGTTACCCTGTATTCTTATCTGACATCTTGTACACCTCTTTACGAGTCACCCTGTATTCTTTTCGCTTCGCTCAAAGCCCCAGGTTGCTCGACGCCCCAGGACTCTTTCAACAGACTCCATTAACCATTAACTTAGGCTTCCTGCGTGGCTGCATGACGTCACAGTATCCGTGTCCGTAACGCAACGGTCTCCGTCTCACATAACGTTAGATCCAAAGCATAAGAGACGAAGTTCATTTGAAATGATAAAACCAGCCACAATCTTCAGGATTTAGTTTAACGCAAGAAGGTGGGGGTGTGAGTCTGTACTGTAAAATAAATGTTAGATACCAGGAATTGGGGAGGGTTAATAGCTAGGGTTAATAGCTATGGAAGGGATCATGACTTTGATGTTGCAGGTATTTTAATTCAGCTGAATGATGATTTTGAAATATTTATAGCAGGAGTATATAGAGCCCCAAGTGGAAATATGGAAATATTCCTAAGGCAGTTTGATTTACTTCTGAATAAAGTAGCCAAAAAAATATAGAAACATAATAGTAGTCGGTGATTTCAATATAGACTGGTTTGCACATGACAGGTCCCTCGAGGCATTGTATTGTCATTTGGCCTTAATAATATTGTCAAGGAGCCAACTAGGGTAACTAAACATTCTGAAACATTAATCGATTACATTATTACTAACATGCCAGACGAATTAAGTAATTGCATTGTTGTGGAAAGTTTTGTATCTGACCATCGTGGCCAGGAATTAAACATTGCATTTCCTCAGGAATCTCAATTAAATCAGTCTACATGGAAGTAGACTCGAAATGTATCTAATAACAATGTAATGAAACTCACAGAAGAACTTGGTAATGTTGATAGGGGGGAAAGTGAGGAATATTAGGGATGTAAATGCTGCCTGGGAAAAAATCTGTTCTATTTTTAAAGTGTGTCTTAATTTTTCCTGTCCATAAGTTGAAAGAATAAACAGGAATCACCAGAGCACTAAAAAAACAAAACTATCTGATCTGTGCCATAGGAAAATTATTGGGTATTACAATAGATCATAAACTATCATGGGAAGAGCATATAAATGAAATCTGTAAAAAAATTAACAAAAACTCCTTCGTTTTAAAGAGAATTTCAATATACGGTACATAAGCGGCGAATATAAATTAACAGTCTACCATGGATTAATTCATTCACAGATATCATTCGGTATTGAGATATGGGGTGGGGCAGCAAATAGGATTATGGAGAGAATATTTAAACTGTAGAAACGAGTGATACGATACTTGTTTGGGTTGATACCGAGAAAATCATGCAGAGTTGCATTTAAGAACATAATATTTTAACAATATTTCATTGTATATTTTCAAAGTTATCTTGCTTGTAAGGGAAAATCAACATAAAGTTGTCACAATCATCAATGTCCACAATCATGAAACCAGAGGGCAGAATGACTATTTTCAATAGAAGGTAAATAAACAATATGCAGAAAAGGATCCTTTCAAAAAAGGAGCTATATACCACAATAAGCTTCCAAACCACTTAAAATCTTTGACTGGAACTGGGTTCAGAAAGTCTCTCAAGATATACCTAGCCCAGAAAGTGTTGAATTCTTTAAGTGAATTTTAAAGAAACATGTAACTGTTTAATTATGTAAAAAAAAGTTGTAAATATGTAAATTTAACTGTGAGTATTTTGTGTAACGTATCCAATTCTGTACGATGCAGGTAAAGAGTTTTGTATTGCATTGTATTGAATTTACTTAGATTGTTCGTATAATTTCTGTTTAAGAGACGTATCTTCATAAAGAATATGTTTCTCAGCCTCGCTTAGTACGACAAATGTATATGCATGAATCTTGATATAACATCACCTTCAACCTCGTTTTGCAATGAGATTTTCGAAGAACAAGGAAATCTGTTGTTAAAATTAGGCAAATTATTTTCTCTTCCCTTTTGTCATTAGTCCTGCTTTCTCCTGTGAACATAACCTGCAAGGTGCCAGTCCTGCATCAAGGCCAAACTCAGTACTGTAGATGCCCCGCCTCATTGTGACCCTTGTGCATTCCACAGAACTAATTAACAGTATGTTCCTGAAGTTGGTTTCCATAGCAGTTTTTCATAAAGTGTATGCATTTTAATGCAGCAAGAAATGTTTAAACATTGGAAGTAAAAGTTATTCATGAAATTGAGAAAGGAACGAATAAAAGCTGATGTGTCCTGTCAGTTTGGCCTAGTTAACTCCACAGTCCAAGTAATAGTCCAGTCAAATTAGGAATTTTTGCTGCATTAAATCATGTGGTTCCAAATGTTACAGGAAAGTGTAGGGGGAAGTCCCCTGAACAACACCTAATAAAATCCCGACAATTTTAGGTGCCGCGGGGTCAGGGGGGGGGGGCAGAGGGGTGCTCAAAGGCCCCCTTTTTAGTATTTGGCGCATAACTTTACAACGGTGCGTCTCACAGATATATTTATACTATTCAAACTTAAAGATAATTAAATACCCTACAAAATGGTGTATTCATATGTATCTCTGTGTGTTACTGTCTCCGAGATATGAGCCGGTGAACATAAAATATTTGCAGAAAAATGTGAAGCACCTCACGTTTCTCGTCCAACTTGCCTGTCCAATCCGTTTGCCTTCCATTTTAAAGGAACCTCGTCGGTAAGGAAGTCGTAGAACATTAAATTTCCTTCCAGAATATATATATATTTATGCTAATTTATCTTCGACCATTCAAACGATTGAGCGTTTTGACTTAACGGGGTCGGTTTCGAGATTTTGCTAGTGAAATGCTCATTATTTTACTTTCGTTTTCAACGGTTTTAACTCTCTGTATCACGTTATTGATTGATTATGTAAACATAGATGCTATTATCAACCATATAACTAGTAATACATACCTAGAAAGTATATGAACGCAGTGGCGTATATAATTTTATGTTTTGGGGGAACCCAAAATTTCGGAAAACAATTTTCTTTTTATGGGAATGAAAACATGATCAAGATCTAATAATTGACAGTCCAGCCCATCGGAGTATATACAGTATATGTTCTGAAAAGTTGTTACATTTGGTTATTTGTATTCATTAAACAAATATAAGTTATAAGTTACATCTATTTATTTATTTTTATTAACGCCACTGTTACCCTCTTAAAATAAAAAATAATGTACTTGCTGGACAAATTTGATGTTCAAGTACAATTTGTTGTGTTGAACCTGTAGAAACATTCCGCACGAGTTATATAGAGCAGGTAGGTGGCAATGAAGACAAGTTTGCTTTCATCGTGGCTGGCGACATGAGGAAGCACATGTACGTGTGAATAGAACATAAGAGAATAGAATATTTATTTATCAAACAGCATGCTTCAACGAAGTTAGTACATGCAACACAAAATGAATTGTACCTGTGATAATTGAGGTCATGGTCGTGGAGTGGTGTCGGATACATCAGTAGGAATGTATTTTGTTCCCTAGCTTCATCGATGTCTTCTGGCGTGGACGTTGAGCCATAAAAACGTCAGCGGTGCTTTTGGTTTCGTTAGGATACCACTCCAAACAATGTATTTGCTTTACTTTTCCCAAAAATAGTAGAAGTGGTGAAGCCATGGATTAATAGAATGTACTGGCAGCATGGCAAGGCCTGAAGTTGTTGGGAGGAGTACAGTCAGTCATCTGTGTTGCCTCCTCCAGGCTTCATGAACAGTAGAAGTGGTGAAGCCATGGATTAATAGAATGTACTGGCAGCATGGCAAGGCCTGAAGTTGTTGGGAGGAGTACAGTCAGTCATCTGTGTTGCCTCCTCCAGGCTTCATGAACAGTAGAAGTGGTGAAGCCATGGATTAATAGAATGTACTGCCAGCATGGCAAGGCCTGAAGTTGTTGGGAGGAGTACAGTCAGTCATCTGTGTTGCCTCCTCCAGGCTTCATGAACAGTAGAAGTGGTGAAGCCATGGATTAATAGAATGTACTGGCAGCATGGCAAGGCCTGAAGTTGTTGGGAGGAGTACAGTCAGTCATCTGTGTTGCCTCCTCCAGGCTTCATGAAAAGGACATTCGTGTCTCGTGGTGTGAGTGCCATGAGTAAGACGAGCATGTCAACGTCCTCGACAACTACCACCACCACAGTTGAATGAGGGGTATTTTGTAATCTATTCCTGACAATACTGCAGTCAGTGTCTACTTTGGCTATGGTGAATTGTATACCTTTTGCACCCCAGGCCTGCGCTAACATCAGCTTAATTTTGTTCTATTCATTGGAAAGGAAGTTTTCTTGCTGAACAGTAGCCACCATGTTCTCATAAAAGTCTGTATCCACCAGTGGCGGTGCGTGGAAGGAACATCTGGGGGTTCACTACTTTGAAAAATAACGTGGCCAAATTTAATGTTACTTGATGATTACATAGACGTAAAATAGTGACATTGCATGACCTTAAGCTGATCAAGTTTCGTCTGATGTTGAAGACGTTGCTGGCGTTGGTATAACAGCTGTCGTCTGTGTGTACAGGAAATCCATCCTCCTTTCCTTCCTGGCAGCGAATAAGTCAATTACCTTCTCATTAAAATCGACTAATTTATGAGTCATCTCCTTCACGATGGACAACATAGCGAGAGCAGGCAGTCAATCTTCATGCATTGTACGCCTCAGGAATGTCTTAATCCGCTTTAAAGTGGAAAAACATTTTTCTTCTTCTGAAGTAGTCATGGGGACAGTAATAATTAATTTCAAAAGTTTCATCACTTCTTCGAAAGGTTCCTTGAGATTGTTCTCTATCAAAAAAGGAAGGAAGTCGGTTGCATCTTTCATTTCTTTAAAATCACTTCTTGAATAAATCACCTGCCGTTCGGTTTTCAGTTTATTTTTGTCAAGAAAAGGATAGGATTCTATAACATACGTAAGATTCTGCTCTGGAAAATTATTCTGGAAGGATGGGAAGAATTGGTGGTCAAAGAATTTGGAGGTCAGTAAGTGGTTGGAGAAGTTGAATCTCTCTTTGCTGTGATTTATAATCATGTCACACACCTCCTTCGCCGCAATATTCCTCGACTAATAACAATTTTTGCATCTTCTTTTCCCTCTGTTGTCTTCTAAATTTTCTTCCACAACGATGCTGTCAACATTGTCTCTAACTTTCAAAATTGCAGTTTCGAAGGAGCTTACTGCACTTCGCACTGATACAGGGTTAGCAGAACGCTTTTGTAATCGGTTGTATAGAATGTCCACGTGAGGCAGAACACTGTAAAAGAACTCTGACCAAAAAGTAAACGTTGGCTGTTGTATTTTCAGACGCAGCCCATGTGTTTGGTTCATAGTAGCTGTTTGTCTGCTCGTGTCTTCGACTTTCTCCAAGCATTCCAGAATTGCATCCTTATGCTCATGCAATGTAAGAACGCATCTTGATTTAAATTTCCCCCTCGTAGCTGAGCCCTGAGGAACTCTTCTGCCCACAACCTCATCAAGAATGCCCACTCTCTGAGGCGAATGAGAAAAAAATGCTGGAATCTCTCCAATGGTGCCAAAGAACAATCGCACTTCTTTGTTGTGGCTAGCAGCCTGAGCCAGAATTAAATTCAATTGATGGGCGTAACAATGCACAAAGTAAGCAAATGGGTAGTCTAGTCTTACAATTGTTTGTACTCTGGAGTGTCGGCCATTCATAACATTGGCACCTTCGTAAATTTGGGAGACTACTTTTTCTTTGTGCTCTCCAACTACGTGAGTGAGGACCCCTTTTATACAATCGGCTAATGAGCAGGCATCGTTTCCTGATGGGTTTAAGAATGTCCAGAACCTTTCAACAGGCTTCCCATTAGCTAATACATATCGAAGTACAATGACCAACTGACACTTTGAAGACACATCAGATGTTTCATCTGCTATCAGGGAGACGAAGTCTGCAGTAGCTCCTTCAGCTAAAATATTCTCGCGACACACATGCAACATACATTCCAGAATGTCATTTTGAATGTCCTTCGATGTACCCTTGAAGTCTGTAGCACTGTTGAAATGACCCCTAACGACGGTATCCAATGCCGAAGTAAAATTAATGAGTCCTCTGAATACGCCTGACTGGTTTGAATCAAGTGTTTCGTCATGACCTCTCAAAGCAAGTTCAAATTCACCACAGAATTTCACGCAGTCAATGATCTTCGAGAGCACGTACCTATTTTTTCTGACACTATCATTATTCTTTCCGAAAGCGCTGCCTAATATCTGTTTTCCCCAGAACTGAAACATGCACTCTTATGTGTAATAGATGCTTCGTGCTTATTATCTTTTGTGTTAAATGGCTGAGATCTGATAACCCTGTTTTTTCTAATTCGTGTCCTTACCCTTAGCAAAAAGCAAGCACGGGAAACAGAAAAGCCTATTAATGGTATCGCAACCACATAGCCAAGTATTCCTCTCGTAAATCTGTGGCTTAAATGTTCTACAAAAATCCTTACCTCTACTAGTTTGCTTCTGAATAAGGTTCAGGGAGGGAAGAGGCCTGCCAAGCTGCTTTATATTGCACTTTTCTTCTATACTAAGTGTTGGAAAGATATTCTCTAGAAGAAACCTAACGGTATTCATTTTCACACTGATGAATACACGACACACGTATCAAGACACCGCCACACACCGTGATAACGAACGTCAGATACAATAGAGCACTTCGATAAACACAGACTTGAGAAGATATTCGCTAAGGTATTGTTCCAGAGGTGGTTGAACTGACGGGTCAGATTTAAACACTGCTTCAAGAACGTGTTAGGCTGACTGTTATTTATGTTCTTATCTTGACGTATTTTGCCTTTATGAGCACTCCTAAAAAATTAAAAGTTTACATTAATTACATAAACATAGGCTACGCACGCCTATTGATGTTATACAAATCGAAGTTACAAAAGTATTCTGGTTCATTGCGGTTAATTATATCTAAAACGCAAAATCGTGAAATTAAAATCCCTTCAAAACGTACCATAACAGACAAATTTTAAACCGCAAGCTTAGAGACAATACATCGCCCAGGGTTGCATCGGCTAACTTCGGGGTGGTTCGAGGTAGATCGTGTCTAGCGCTGGCTTGAGCTGGTCCTTTCACCGGCGATAGTTTAGCTTTGTTCTCGGCTTACTCCCCTTGCCTCACCCGACTCCGCGCCCATCGCTCCCTCCTTACGTCCCACCGCCGCGCACCAGCGATCCAGAAATTAAACCTTTCGCGCGCCAGCGAACCAGAAATTGAAACTTTTCACTGGTTTCGGAGAGCAACCGAGTGTTGATGTCAAAAATATCCCTCCGAGCGCAAATTTAAATATGTAATTAAAGAAATACGCACTTGATTAACCATTTTACTAAGAGTTACATATTTCTAGGGGGTTCACTGAACCACTGAACATATAGAATGCGCTGCCACTGCAACCCACTCATTATTACACTACACCACAATACCTCGATTCATTCCTTTACTTACACTAGCACGACCAAGATAAATTCGAACAGCAATGGCTGATATCTGTGGGATACCAGTTGTTACTGACGGATACCCAATATAACGCTCACATGTGGTGAGAGCCATCACAAGCTTGTAAGTGGCGACTTTCACTGCTAAGGTAAGCTCACTCGCCCAAAGAGGGTGGCTTACAAACTTTAAAATACAGTGGCCACATAGATATAAGTTACTTTAGAACGGCCGTCTAAAACTTAAGTCTAGTTACTAAGTTAATTCATAAGTTTGGACCCTAAGTTTGCTCTATAAACAACAACGAGGTATAGCGCGCATAGGGGTAAACAATTATACAACAACAGAGCTCTACGACACGATGGTACACTTGTTTTTATTTTATTGTTACATTATATGTACATTTGTTTTTTATTTTATTTTTATTATTATTGTTATACGGTACTCCTGGTGTCTACATTTTTTGCCGTGTTACTTGTCCATCTTTATTCCACTGTATTCCTTACATGCACACTCTTTTTTCTTTTCTTTCTTCCTAACACACGATGTTCAAATGCTCTATTTACTCCTATCAATAGAAACGAGGCATTTTCTCCCAAACTTCTAACCCTCACAGAGCATATTTTCTCTATTTCTCCTTTAACACTGAAGTACATTGTATTTATCTTTTCCAACTTGTTTATTTTTTTCTCTTTGCAACACTTTTTTTTAGCGTATGGCTTTTAGTGCCGGGAGTGTCCGAGGACATGTTCGGCTCGCCAGTTTTGTGGCTGCTTCGAGACGGACACCCAATGGGTGAGCTACAAGTACCGTTGGGGAGGGAAGGAGGGAAGTTGGAATGTAAGGACGAGGAGTTGGAAGGTAATGGCTGTGGCCTATAGTTAGGGACCAACCCCGGCATTTGCCTGGAAGAAAGATGGGAAACCACAGAAGACCATCTTCAAGGTTGCCGGCGGGGGGGATTCGAACCTCCTCGCCTCCCGGATGTGAGCGACTGCCATCAGTCATGCCGTAACCACCACGGCTAACTCACCCGGTTTTGCAACACTTATAGCAACACATGTTCCATTGCCATAATGTCTTGTACTGCATATGTATATATATATACATACTAGCTGACCCGGCAGATGTTGTCCCGCCAATCAAAGAAAGTGTTGTAACTTTGTTTCTTGAAGTGCTTTTGGATACACAATATTTTTTTTTTCAATTTCTGTTAACTGCCTCTAAACTATCGTGAAATGAATTAACTAATCTAGAAAGATTCGTGGGAGCGTGCACAGCAACTCTCCAACGTTTCATCGCTATTGGATAAATGGCATAAAACGCATACCGAATTTTGTTTAAATGATTCGTGCGCTGTCACTCATTTGTTGAATCTACTCGTGCTCTACCAACTGTGAAATTGATTTACTAAGTAAGAAAGCTTCACGTAAGTATACACAACAACTCATCAAAGTTTCATCGGAATCGGATGAATGACATATGAACGTATGCGCGATTTTTTTAAACGATTGGCGTGCCGTCACTCTTTTCTTGAATCTACTCATGCGCTACCTATTGTAAAATAGATTTACTAAGCCTGAAATCCTCTCTGGAGTGTACTCATTCATTCACCAAGGTTTCATCGCAATCGGATGAATGATATATGACCGCATACGCGACATTGTGGAAACGATTCACGCGCCGACGCTCATTTGTTGAATCTACTCGTGCGCTACTTATTAAAAAATGGATTTACTAATCCAGAAACCTTTCCTGGAGTGTACACAACAATTCAGCAAAGTTTCATCGTAATCAGATAAATTGTATATGAACACATGCAGGACTATGTTGGAAAGATTCTCGCGCCATTGCACATTTGTTGAATCTACTCGTGCGCTAACTATTGTAAAATGAATTTACTGAGCCAGAAACCTTTACTGAAGTGTACACAACAATTCACCAAAATTTCATCGCAATCGGATAAATGGTATATGGGCGCATATGGTACTTTGTTGAAATGATTCGCGTGCCGTCACTCATTTGTTGAATCTACTCGTGCGCTACCAATTGTAAAATGGATTTATTAAGCCAGAAACCTTCCGTAGGGTGTACACAACATCTCACCCATGTTTCATCGTAATCGGACGAACGATATTTGAACGCATACGGGACTTAGTTTAAACGTTCGCACATCGTCGCTCATTTGTAGAATCTACTGGTGCGCTACCTATTGTAAAATGGATTTACTAAACCAGAAGCCTCCCCTGGAGGGTACACAACATCACACCCAAGTTTCATCGCTATCGGACGAATGGTATTTGAACTCATACGGGACCTTGTTGAAACGCTTCGCACGTCGCCGAACATTTGTTGAATCTACTCGTGCGCAACCTCCTGTGAAATGGATTTACTAAGTTAGAAACCTTCACGTAAGTGTACACAACAACTCATCAAAGTTTCATCTCAATCGATGAATGGTATATAAATTTATAGGGGATTTTGTTGAAACGCTTCACGCGTCGTCACTCATTTGTTGAATCTAGTCGTGCGCTACCTATTGTAAAATTAATTTACTAAGCCAGAAGCCTTCCCTGGAGTGCACACAACATATCACTCAAGTTTCATCTCTATCGGACGAATGGTATTTGAACGCATACGGGACCTTGTTGAAAAGCTTCGTGCGTCGGCGCTCATTTGTTTAATCTACTCGTGCTTAACCTCCTGTGAATGGATTTACTAAGTTAGAAACCTTCACGTAAGTGTACACAACAACTCATCAAAGTTTCATCGCAATCGATGAATGGTATATAAACTTATACGGGATTTTGTTGAAACATTTCGCACGTCGTCGCTCATTTGTTGAATCTACTCGTGCGCTACCTATAGTAAAATGAATTTACTAAGCCAGAGGCCTTCCCTGGAGTGTACACAACATCTCACCCAAGTTTCATCGCTATCGGACGAATGGTATTTGAACGCATTCGGGACCTTTTTGAAACGCTTCGCGCGTCGTCGCTCATTTGTAGAATCTAGTTGTGCGCTATCTATTGTAAAATGGATTTACTAAGCCAAACACCTTCCCTGGAGTGCACTCAACATCTCACCCAAGTTTCATCGCAATCGGATGGATGGTATATGAACGCATACGGAACTTTGAAACACTCTAACGTGCAGAGACAAACATAATTCGATATCACTGCCAACTTTGGTATAAAACACAACTTTCCGCCATGGGCGGAGTGTATGTTATGGCGGTAGTTGCACAGGTTGCGACCAGGTGGCTCTACGTGCAGGGACACACAGTCCAAAAGGATCACTTTTCACTAAGGCTAGCGGTTTCCATGACGACTGTTTATGACTGTATATTGTGGTTCTAAATTTGTGTGTAAATTGTGGTTCTAAAATTCTAAAATTCCACCTATCTGGTCAAATTGTGAATCTAAACCATACATGGGCCCACCCTAACATTCATACAAAATTTCATCAAAATCGGCCCAGGCGTTTAGGAGGAGTTCAGTCACATACACACGTGTCGAAGAATTATATATATATATATATATCTCCTGCCCACAAAAGAACCAATCAAAATGGTGAGAGATTGGTCTCCATTTGCGAAAACCATAACTTGCAGATCATGTCGACACACTTTCGCCATCTTCCCAGAAAGCAGACAACATGGCGATCTCCTGTCGATGCCATCGGAGAGTTTCAAATAGATCACGTCGCAATCTCTAGGAAAAACAGCCCTGAGATTATGAATGTTAAGGTTAAAAAAGGCATAAACGTGGCTTCAGACCACTATATGTCCATAATTAAATTCAAACCGGTCCCTTCAAACGCCAACATGACATCCAAACAAATTATTCGCTTCGACACTGATAAACTCAAACAGAATGTAACCGAGTTCCAGGAAAATGCTCGACCAATCGACTGTGACTTTAACAACACAAAAAACCGCCTGATCGAGGCTGCCAAGGAAATTGCTGAAATTAAATGAAGCAAGAAACATGCCTGGTGGAATGATACATGTGTTTCAGTTCTCAAGAAAAGGCTCGATGCATGGAAACAATATTACTCAACAAAATCGCAAACTGATTGGGAAACCTACAAAGCCCAACGAGCCCAGACAGCTAAAGTGATCCGAGCTGAGAAACGTAAATATGGAAAGTCACTTATTGAGAAGATCGACCAAGACTTTAAAAGAAACAACACCAGAGAGTACTACGGAACGTTCAAAAGGAAACTTACGGGTTATAAACCTCCGTCGTTATGCTTTCAGCGAAAGGACGGTACACTGGCGACCTCAAATGAAGAAAATTGTACCATCCTAGCTGATTACTTTAAGAATTTACTAAATTGCGACCAACCCAAAAATCCCATCAAGACCGAGGAACCCATTCGCAGATGCCCAGAATCAAGACCACCCAACAAAGACGAAATCAAGCGTCACATTGCTCGACTAAAATACAACAAAGCGCCCGGGGAAGACTCTGTAGTTGCAGAACTTTGGAAATATGCTCCCGAAGAAGCAGTTGAAATCTTGCAGAAGCAAATAGAACAAATTTGGAAAAATGAAATTCTACCAGAAGAATGGAAAACGGCCTTGATCCATCCGTTACACAAGAAAGGCAGCATGAAAAACGTCAACAACTACAGAGGAACATCCCTCCTACCGGTAACATACAACATTCTCTCACTTGCTATCCTGGAGCGATTAGAAGCCGAAGTCAAGCATCAAATAGGAGAATACCAAGGGGGATTCAGAAAGGGTCGTTCAACTGCCGAACAGATCCACAACCTCAAAACAATCATTAGATACTGCAATCTCAGGTCCAAATCGTACGTATCAGTCTTTGTGGACTTTAAGAAGGCTTACGATTCGATAGACCGCGAAGTTCTGTTGAACATCCTCAACGAATTTGGGGTTGACCTGAAACTGCTGGCATTAATTAGAGCCACCCTAACTGAAACAAAATCCAAAGTAAAGTTCCTGGGATGTCTATCGGATTCCTTTGAGGTCAAAACGGGAGTCAGACAAGGTGACGGGCTCTCTCCATTGCTTTTCAACTGCGTCCTCGAAAAAGTCATTCGGACCTGGCGAACAAAATTATTAGAAACTGAGTATAGCCCTCTGAGAATGGGAGCAAAATCCAAGGGGATCATAGTCGACTGTCTAGCATTCGCTGATAACATCGCCATTCTGTCGAACGACGTAGAAACTGCTAAGATGCAAATCGACCTTTTAAAAGAAATCGCTGAACAAACTGGCTTGCAGATATCATTCGAAAAAACGGAAGTAATGACCAACATCAAAGACGCCCCAGCAAAACTGCAGACAAAATACGGGAAGATCAACAGAGTGGAAAAATTTAAGTACTTGGGAGAGATCATCATGAAAAGTGGACTGGACAAAGAAGCACTCAAGGAACGAGTACGCAAACTTGAAATAGCCTATCAAACATCGCGCTCAATATACAACAAAAAATGCCTGTCCAAAAATACTAAACTACGTCATTATGAAACTGTTCTGAAACCAGTAGTTATGTATGCAGCCGAAACCCTATCCCTAAATGCTAATAAAGGACTCCTTGAAGAACTGGAGAAAAAAGAGCGCAAAATCGTCAGAGGTATAATGGGATCAAATTACAAGAATGGTATCCACTATAAAAAATCCAACAAAGAAGTCTACAGTGAAATAGAGAAAATTTCAGAATCGATCCGTAAAAGGCGGGCACGGTATTACGGTCATCTCAAACGAATGGACGGAAACAGGCTGACTAAACAGATTTTTCATTTCTTTGACTCCAAACCCAAAACCACAATGCCCTGGTTTATGAATACCAAAGACGACCTCAAAATGCTGCATCTAAAACCCGACGACGCCTTCAATAGAGATCTCTTCCGCAAAAAGATACTGACTAATGGGCTAACCCGAGACGAGACATCGAACCCGAAAAGAAGACAAGGTACCACTTGGACAGCGGAGCGCAAGATGGCCCACTCACAGAGAATGAGGGAATTCTGGGCTCAGAGGAAGGTGAAAAAATTGCCAAGTGTAGCAAGACTTAACGTGGTCCTAGATGGCCTCAACGAATTATATATATATATATATATATATATATATATATATATGTGATGTATTACGTCTTCGATATCGCTGTGTAAAATATGTGATCTATACAATGTATAACATTGTTCCACCCTTCAACCCTACCTACCCAAAGTACATGGCTATGACAACTACACATAAATCGACACTTGCCAGACTTCCTCACTTCCCACATTCCCCTACATCTACACGCCCAGGAGAAGAAATGACGAAAAAAAGAAGAAGAAGCCACCCTTACGTCCAAGTCCAATTTGAGAGGATACAGATTTAGCCGGGAAGGAGGATTGTTATACCCTGAGGCTCCGCACAGGGTACAGTTAATACAACTAATAACATTCACAACAGCTACAATCACCACCCTCTATCGTCCATAACACACTTCAGCCCCTATCTCTACTCCGAGCCACCTAGGGAAGTAACATTTACCAACTATTTCATCATGATTACCAAACACAAGCTGCTAGCTACTAGAGTAGAGCAGGTATTTGCTAACCCTTAGTCAGCAGAATCATCCAGTATAAAATAACTCACACCTCAAGGGCTCGTTGTCTTGTCTGCCGACGACACCGCGCTAGTGCCAGCGGAAGCTCTGGACGCCGACCACCGAATACAAGTAAGTGTACGAACGGGTAATCCCACTGTTATTTCCTATCCATACACCACCCCCGTAAAACTTGTAATCGCCTTCATCTTGCATTGTAACTTGTGGGCTACTGCACTACATTTAATTGAAGAAATCTACTCACTTCTCCAAAGTGATTTTATTAAACTTCCACATTCCATCACAACTATCCTCTTGTCTATATTTATTGTACGCTCACCATTTGCCCAAGCGACTCAGATCCTGTTGAGTCATCGCTGTTAACAACCTGCTCGCCCACATCGCATTGTGGACAGCTCGTCTCCAGGCATAGAGCAAGCTATTGTCCGTCTAGCAACCGTGATCTAAAATCTGCTTTTCATATGTCTATCATAAAACCGTGTTTTTGTTAGGAAATGTCGGAGAATATTCTGAAGTGTTTGTCCTGAATTCCTTTGTGAGTATAAAAATAAAGACAGCCTTGAAGCCATTCTACAGTGTTGCCATATTAACAATTAATACTGTGTCTTTCAGTCGGTCAACCTAAGAATCATTCCAATTACTGTAAAATGTGAAAAGAAACTGAAATAAATTACAAAAGGTTAAGATTTATATATATTATTGAGGACTATTGAAGAAGAAAACTAAGAGATTACATGTTTTTGCTCGTCAAGGGAGCATCATCAGATCCAAATATACAAGAAAAATAGCTCTACAAATCACCATCAAACCTGCAGGGACAGCCCTCTCTAAACAAAATACAAGAAAACCAGTTAGGAAACGTAGTGAGTGTGGTAACTATTACTGAAACATATTAAGGCATTAAGCTGAAAAAAGAACTGTTCATTTTAGTATCGCAAAACTTAGATATGACTATACCATCAACAAGTATATTATTGTTCCCACAAATTAATCTATCTTCGTAGATTATAGATTCTCGCCGCTATGGATTAGCCCTTATGGTGCCGATATCTGATAAAAATGCCACTGGCCGATCTATGTTTTTTGTTTGTTTTATTTCCAAACACACAGCGATTTAACTATTGTAATGGAGACAACGCGGGAACCATTCCTTATCTCGATAAGTTTAAGTTCCATGAATAACTGCATTTATAATAGGTATTCTTTGAACATGCTGCAGTCACCTGACTTCCCGTGTGCGTTATCTTCTGAAGTATATGAGCTTATTAATATACTTGGTGATAGATGTGGCCAGCTCCTTCAGCGAAGGGGACATAAATGCGGTTTTAGTGCTAAGTGAAGTGTGTGAATTTTCTATTGATGGCGACGGCTTTGATTTTACTGACGAAAATCCTCCTAATGTCGGACGACTGTAAACGTATATCATTGTAAAAATTGATCGTACTCAATACCTATTTGATAGAATTACTCTATGCTTGCGATATTTATAAACAATTAAATAAATATTAACATTTGAACCCGCGCAACGAATAAGGGACTCGCCACCTTGGTCTGTTTTGAGATTATAACGGAAATAGGTACCTGGTCGCATGTAGCAGGAAATGATGTGTTAAACGTGCACACAAGTGCCTCCTATGGGTAGATATTTGCAATTGAAATGCCACGTGCGTGGAAGACGGACTCTGGTATTCCAAGATGGAGAGCGTCAGGAAGTTGGAGACCTCTCCGTCAGCTAGCAAACGTGACAATATCGGCCGTAGACGTAATTGAAACCTGCAAAAGTGGAAAGATTTTAATAGAAAGATGTTGAATGATGCTGGGGAAGCAGATGAAAATCGTCATGGACGTATAATTACGGAAAAAATACAGCCAGAAGAGGTGAGTTGAAAAAGGACCTCCGTGTATTCACCTGGGTGTCTGAATGCCAGAATTTGTTATAAATAAGTCTGAATTTTGGAATGAGACATTTGAATATATCCCTGTCAATAATATAGAGATTAAGTTGTTTTATTTAGGGTGTTGGGGCATCGTTGACATCAGCCCCGTGTACTTGAGTGTGTGAGCAGTCTTATAATCTGCGTTTTTGTGATGATTGCTAGGGCATGTACGTGTTTGCGGGGTTGAAATTTGTGGGAATGTGAATTTGGCATGTTAGGTAGGCTATCATCCCGATATTTGCTTGGAGTATGATTTAAATTCTCAATAGCAACCACGGGGATTTAACCCGGGTCTTCTAAAAAGGTCAGTTACTACACTCACCACTAAACGACTCACAGCTACTGAAGAGAATAAGTGGCTCGTAATGTCTTAGCGTGATATATTCTACGATAATCGATGTCGTGTTTGCCATAAGGCTGAACCCGGAAAAATTAAACTTTTCTGGGAGAAGACACCATAGTACAACCTTGCCCCCTAAAGTCGTAATTTATATAAATTTAGTGTAATATACTCAGTTCTGTGAGACCTGCACCGTAGGTTCCAGGTTCGAACCCCAGCTCTACGATGAAGGATTTTTAATGCTGGTATGAGAATTGGAGCGCAGGGACGCAGGTTGCCAAGGGGTGTTAAAAGTTGCTAGTGCACACGCATCCATATCCTCCTCACCCATCAGCGCGCTCTCAATGTTGTGGGGGAATAATCGAGAGAATGTTTTCAAATATTCAAAACACATGTTCCTTTAGATATCAAAGTCTGGGTTTGCAGCCAGTAACGTTCTGTGTGTAGAAGTGTGAATGAAATCCAAGTCTGTTTTTGCAGCCCACTAACGTTCTGTTTGTAGAAGTGTGAATGAGACCCAAGTCTGTGTTTGCAGCCCTCTAACGTTCTGTGTGTAGAAGTGTGAATGAGACCCAAGTCTGTGCTTGTAGCCCAGTAACGTTCTGTGTGTAGAAGTGTGAATGAGACTCAAGTCTGTGTTTGCAGCCCACTAACGTTCAGTGTGAAGAAGTGTGAATGAGACTCAAGTCTGTGTTTGCAGCCCACTAACGTTCAGTGTGTAGAAGTGTGAATGAGACCCAAGTCTGTGTTTGCAGCCCAGTAACGTTCTGTGTGTAGAATTGTGAATGAGACCCAAGTCTGTGTTTGCAGCCCACTAAAGTTCTGTGTGTAGAAGTGTGAATGAGACCCAAGTCTGTGTTTTCAGCTCAGTAACGTTCTGTGTGTAGAAGTGTGAATGAGACCCAAGTCTGTGTTGCAGCCCACTAACGTTCTGTGTGTAGAAGTGTGAATGAGACCCAAGTCTGTGATTGCAGCCCAGTAAAGTTCTATGTATAGAAGTGTGAATGAGACCCAAGTCTGTATTTGCAGCCCACTAACGTTCTGTGTGTAGAAGTGAGAATGAGACCCAAGTCTGTGTTTGCAGCCCAGTAACGTTCTGTGTGTAGAAGTGTGAATGAGACCCAAGTCTGTGTTGCAGCCCACTAACTTTCTGTGTGTAGAAGTGTGAATGAGACCCAAGTCTGTGATTGCTGCCCAGTAACGCTCTGTGTATAGAAGTGTGAATGAGACCCAAGTCTGTGTTTGCAGCCCACTAACGTTCTGTGTGTAGAAGTGTGAATGAGACCCAAGTCTGTGTTTGCAGCCCACTGACGTTCTGTGTGTAGAAGTGTGAATGAGACCCAAGTCTGTGTTTGCAGCGCACTAACGGTCTGTGTGTAGAAGTGTGAATGAGATCCAAGTCTGTGTTTGCAGCCCACTAACGATCTGTGTGTAGAAGTATGAATGAGACCCAAGTCTGTGATTGCTGCCCAGTAACGCTCTGTGTATAGAATTGTGAATGAGACCCAAGTCTGTGTTTGCAGCCCACTAACGTTCTGTGTGTAGAAGTGTGAATGAGACCCAAGTCTGTATTTGCAGCCCACTGACGTTCTGTGTGTAGAAGTGTGAATGAGACCCAAGTCTGTGTTTGCAGCGCACTAACGGTCTGTGTGTAGAAGAGTGAATGAGATCCAAGTCTGTGTTTGCAGCCCACTAACGATCTGTGTGTAGAAGTATGAATGAGACCCAAGTCTGTGTTTGCAGCCCAGTAACGTTCTGTGTGTAGACGTGTGAATGATACCCAAGTCTGTGTTTGCAGCCCACTAACGTTCTGTGTTTAGACGCGTGGATGAGACCCAAGTCTGTGTTTGCAGCCCACTAACGTTCTGTGTGTAGAAGAGTGAATCAGACCCAAGTCTGTGTTTGCAGTCCACTGTCGTCCTGTGTGTAGACGTGTGAATGAGACCCAAGTCAGTGTTTGCAGCCCACTAACGTTCTGTGTGTAGAGGTGTGAATGATACCCAAGTCTGTGTTTGCAGCCCACTAACGTCCTTTGTGTAGAAGTGTGAATGAGACCCTAGTCTGTGTTTACAGCCCAGTAACGTTCTGTGTGTAGAAGTGTGAATGAGACCCAAGTCTGTGTTTGCAGCCCACTAACGTTCTGTGCGTAGAAGTGTGAATGAGACCCAAGTCTGTGTTTGCAGCCCACTAACGTTCTGTGTGTAGAGGGTCAAGGAGACCCTCTGAAAGATGTATCTTTTCACATAATTCGGTGTTGTCATAGGTTTCATTATCGCCACGCTTATAAGGAAGACGTCATTTGAATGTGTTAACCCGTAGGAATCCCATCTAGCGCATTATCTGATGCCCAAATGACTCACTATTTCCAAATTATCTTTGTCAATCTTCACTCTTCCTAAATCATGTCAGTAATATGATTGTGTATCTTCCCACCCAGAAGACAAAAACCACTACAGGATTGTTACAATAGGTCTGGAAAAGAAAGAGAACTACATTTTAGTTCTTCCCCAAGAGTAACATGAGCGTCCCCTCCGCATCCCTCAGTAGCATCCTGAGCCTCTATGCCCAAGATCGTGGTTTCAAACCCAGCCGAAGTCGTCGGATTTTTTAAGAGCGTTAAAATTCCCTCATTACGCCCTCATTTGGTGGGGAAGTAAAGCCGGCGGTCTCATGTCATAGATTTATGGCATGTAAAAACCTTCCACTAATTACGAATGTGTGAAGTCAAATTTGTAGGTTAGTTTTTATTAACGATCTGTAGTTCCAACGTTCGTAGCCAGGTACCAGTTGCATCTAATTGCCAATTTGCGGCTAGGTGCCGTTGACGGTAGCATTTGGTAACAAAAGTAGGAACAACTAGAAATTGATCATCTGCAGTCCTTACTTAAATTAAAACAGATAACACACACTAATAGAGCCAACACAATTAACACCGGTTGTCAGTTTCTACACACACACAAAGTACACGGGGCAACATGACCGAGTTGTCGCAGCCCCTAAACTGAGGAACTATCCAAGCAGTGTTTTGTCCGCCTCGTTCCGTAGTGGCTAGCATTCCTGGCTCTCACCCAGGAGGTCAGAGTTCGATTCCCGGCTCTGTATAGAAATTTCTTTCTAGTCTGAGGGCTGAAACGGAGTACACTCAATATCTTGAAGCAGAATTGGGAAGAGACGGGTTCAATTCCCATCCCAGTCATCCTGGACGTGGTTTTCCGTGACTTGCCTCTTCTAATCCTGGAAAATGCTATTATGGTACCTAACTTAAGGCCACGGCCGCTTCCTACCCAATTCGTACCTCAGTAACAGATACACATACTAGTACTAACTTCACAGTGACACAGGCTATCAGACAAATTTTACACATACCCAAATACACGGGGCTACATGACCGCAAAGTCGCAAAGCCTTTAAAAGAATCAACAACAACTACAACAACAAACAACAAAGATCAGTGTGTGTATTAATAGAGCTATTACCATCCGTTCAATGGAATAAGGACTCCAGTCACAAGAAATGCATGCTGTTAGCGAGTGGGTTCCGAGACAACAAAACCAGTTAGGGGGTCCTTCCTCCTATTTTATAGACAAAAATATGCCTAGATCTATGTTCAGTTGACACTGAAGCATCACACAAGTAAACTGATATGTTTATATGATATTAGGGATCGCTCGTATAAAATTTGGACGAAATTCACTTAATAGCGCGCTTTCAAACAACAAAAACGTACTTTACACAAAACTACAAAAATGGTGCGGTGTCACTTATTCGTTGCGCGGGTTTATTTATTTCACAAAAGTTACTAGTTAGATTGTGTAGGCTGTCAAATTTATATGAAGATTTCCAATAATTTTCTTTCTCACGGGATTATTGTTACAGACTTTATTAATACCCTAATGAAGGAAAATGTAATTATTCAGCTTCAAGTTTCTGAATAGTTTGTTTACCTGGCAGAGAAAAAAATACCAACACACTATCTTAAAATATAGTTGTGAAGTAATTTGTATCACTTGTAATATCACAAAGCTTGGATTGGTAATTTTAGCATAGTCACTTATTAATGCTTGGCATCACAAGGGATAAGATGTCTCTCATCAAATCTGCTACACAGGTATGGGTAAAGGTGTATCTTTAAATGTCCCAACAAATTTGGTTTGGCATATTCTACTTTGTCTTCTCACGACTACGGGTTAACATGTGTCTCTTCAAAATATGCTTGATGGCAAATGTGGCTCCGCATGTGCTACAGGAGAAGGGCTTCACACCAGTATAAGTTAACATGTGTCTCTTCAAAACATGCTTGATGACAAATTGACTCCGCATGTGCTACACGAGAAGGGCTTCTCCCCAGTATGGATTTACATGTGTCTCTTCAAACTACCAATCTAAATAAATTTGGCTCCGCATGTGCTACACAAGAAGGGCTTCTCCCCACTATGGGTTAACATGTACGACATCGAATCACCATTTCGACTGAATCTGGCTTCGCATGTTCTACATGAGTAACGTTTCTCCCCAGTATGGGTTAACATGTGTGTCTTCAAATGACCTTTACGATAAAATTTGGCTTCGCATGTGCTACATGAGTACTGCTTCTTCCCAGTATGGGTTAACAGGTTAGTCTTCAAATTTTGTTGATTTGTAATATTTCTTTCAGACATAGTGCTGGTATTCTGTCCTCTAGTATTACATAATGCGTATATCTTCATTACAGCAGGATCCGAAGTATCAGGACATCCCAGCCTGAAATCCTTGGTATTAATACAATGCAGTGCGCTCATAATTATGTTGAACTAGCAGTAGTACCCTGCTTCGCCCGGTGAAATGATGATAATATCTCAGTCTCCTTAACACTCAACGTGATAAATTATATTTATTTATGAAGACGACTACTACTGAACGGGTATATCAAACTAACAATCTAATGGAAATACATATTTTAAAAATCACAGGCTAGGTAGGCTATGGTGTTGCTTAGTAGTGTACCCGATACCTAGTTGAGGCTATCGGCTACGCCAGCTGACATTAAGCCGTAGTTGAGATTTATGGGAAAAGTTGTAAAGATAGCGCTCAAATCGAGTCGAGAGGAATATTAGGAAATGACGTAGAAGGCCAAGGATTAAGAAGGCACTGCCAGTCAAGCAGATGGAATTATGGGAGGAAATATGAAGTATTATTAAGATCTAAATGGAACATAGTATTATATCATCTCAGAAGAGAAGAAATGTCAAGCATTATATATGATAATAACTTGAAGAAAGGAAGATAATCCCTTAAGTTATTGTATAACTTAATAGCCGAGATGATGGTGGTCGAGATTATACTTGTGACGCATGACCACAGAAGGTGGGGGAGCATCACGTGACAGCGCCAGGTAGGAGCTGGTCAACGCAGTTCTAGAGACATCAGTCGAATTCAGTCAGCAGGGCTGAGTTGAACACATGCGCAGAGAGTACGGCAAAGTTAAGCGGTGTACAGCACTTGTTGCGTGGCGAGAAAGCGACAGTATTACTTCACCAAGCAGAGAGCGGAAAGTAGGTCAGTGAGTCAAGGCAAGCAACGCACGGTAGGCGGCATGAGGACCGGTTACGAGGCAAGCTGTACGGGCCGTGTAAGCAGGAGAAAAGCCGGGGTCAGAACAGCATTATAATACGGTTGAGATCTTTATTTCGAGCTGCATTTTGTAACGCAGAACATTACAGCAAAGCGGTATGGCGAGGCCGGCTTTAAGCGTAGATCATTCTGGAACAGTGCAGTAGAGCCGAGCGTGCTAGTTCCGACTTTTGTACGCAGGCAACATTAAAGAAGTTAAACTTCATTTCAACAATCAGTTACAACATTGAGTTAGGACTTGTATTCAGTAATCGAATTGTGCAGGCAGATAGTTATCATATACTGCAATAGTGAACTTCAAATGAACTTAGATATTCAAATGACATTACGACTATGCATTTCATAACGGAACATGTAGAGCGACCATGGGGTCAAGCTAACATTAACGCTTTTAAGGCAAACGAAATGTTACAAGTATATGCACTTATGAACATTGGCACGTGCATTAATACAATTCCTTTTCATGAATTATTATAAAATATCGAGTACGAACACAGCTACAGGGTGTTTCAAAAACATATACACTCTCATAAATAAAAATTATTTTTCTACAAGTGAGACTTAACCGCTGTGGAGATTGAACTTTTAACAAGCAAACCGAACATTGTATGGGACAGTGGCGTAACGTAGAAGAAGAATATGGGGTACGCTGCTTTTATGAACTTTTACGTAAGAATTTGGACAGTATCCGCTATGGATAACATGCAGTTCATCATGTCGGAGTAAGCGAAGACAGAGACGCGATGGCACCACGGAGCGATGGATTCGGTTCCTGAAGAAGAGGAGGTTCAACAGCTGATTCACTTGGGATATGAAGGCGATCGTTATTGCGTGGGTGATACGATATTCACGTCGATCTTTCGAGAAATTTATTACACACGAGGATAATCGACGATCTTTGAAATATATTAACAGCTGATATGAGAAGGTACTGTAAGAGTTATGACTTTCGGATATGATTTTTTCATGAACATTGGGCATACTTGTATATGTTTCTAGTAGGAGTTCTACGATTATTTAGACATGGCTTAAACATTATTTGCTCCAAATTTTGCTAGAATATGGCGTTACCATATGATATGGCAGGCACCATTATACGAAATTCTCACCATTGGTTGGCTTTATTAAGCAGATGTTTGGTCTTTTAGACATTTCCAGTATGGATAGTTATTTTTTTTGTGGCGAGTATTCCGAACTCGTGATCTGCAATTGGATTATTTAAATTACTTCGTCAGTTCATTGCATACTAGCGAGTGTGTATTATTCATCAGTAGGGATTTTTTCCATTGGATTGTTTGGAGATATTAAGATGTTATTCACTCAAGTGAATGAATATCGCTTTTATATGACAACTAGAGACTTGCTGATTCCAATCTGGTACATTCACTCATTAGACGACGAGATGGGGCCTTTCGCTTTAGGCGATTGCGTGGTGGTACACATCTTTACCCATCGTTCAGGGCATTATCATGATAGTCAGCGGGGCGAGGCCTTTCGTATTTTTACGATTGCGTGGTGGTACTCATCTTTACTTGCCATTGAGGAACTCATTTTTTGTCATCCGAGTGTACTTGAGATTGTAAGAGGATCAAACAAGAAACTACTAGTCACATATCAGTCGAATCTTGTTAAATCAATTAAAAATAAATGTCAGCAGGGTTACATTTTGTAATTCTTGTTTGCCAATCCAATATTTTGTTGCTATACTCTTTTGAGAGTACTTTCAGTTTAACAGCTGATACAGCTGAGGCTTTTGATAATTTTTATGATTGAGTTTAATACCTTTGAGAAGGATTTATAGTAATTGAATCTTGTAAGATGAATCATTAATAGTCAGATTTATTTTAAGGCAGATCAGTATTGCATATTTTGATGTGTGAGATTATAGCACATTGGTGTTTTTCTGTGAAGTGAATTATGAAAATTTTAAGAGAATTTACGCTATTTGAAAGCAGATCTTGAATTTGATTTCGATTACTAAGGTAATATTTTTCCTAATTGTTTAAGAATTTGTCTAGATGTGATCAGATTAATTACAGTTATTGGAGATTGTGTGCGTTGATAATTTGAAGCCAGTTATATGTTTTTGTAGATCATGCAACGTGATTAAGTGAAGTTTGTGATAGGCATTTTGTGGAAGTTGCCAAGTGGAAGTTGCAATGTTGCTAATGTATTTTGAGGCAGACATGAGGTTGTCGAACCCAGTCTAGCATAATTTTTGAGATTCATGCTGTGCGCTGAATATTTATGAAGTTTTGTGGAATAATTATGGTATTCAAATATGGTATTTGATAAAGTGAGAATATGTAATGTAGTTTTGGATAGTGAGATCCAACGTGAATTTGTGAAGGCAATAATATTTTTGGCATGATAATTGAATACGAGATATAACTTGGAAGTGATAAAACTGTAAGACAACGTTCTATAACCCTTATTAAACAATTTGTTATGAAATTAAACAAATAAATAATGTTGATGATACAAGATTTTCTGATAATAATAATTAATGAAATAATAATCTGAAGTTTAAGCATATTAATGATCTGACCTAATGAAATAAAAATCAGAATGACTAGATGAAATAATAAAAATCTAAATAACCAGAAGAATAAAATTTAAATAAATTGATAAATTAAATTTTGGAATAAATCGATGAATTAAATAAATGGATGAATTAAAGATTGAATAAATAAGCTGATTTAAATAAATTAATAGATGATTGAATAGATGATGAATAACTGAATTAGAATGTGATAATTAATTAAAGAAGCTGGTGAGTAATAAATTTAAATGGATTTAAATAAATTTAATTGAGGAATGATTTGAAGAATTGTAACTTGAGTTGATGAATTAAACAATTTATACTGATGATTTAATCTGAAGGAGATGATGAAATGAGAGTGTGTGAATAATTAGAGAGCATAAAGAATTGATGATTATAATATTCATTTAAATGATTTGATGATGATGAATTAATTATTCTGACATGAATATATATATTGAATTTTGAGATGAGAACTAATGTGAGAAATATTTAATTTTGATGATGATGATGATGATGATGATTATAACCAATGAGTAGTGGATTTTCTGTGATTCACAAACAAGCCATTATTAATGACAGTGTAAATAGTGTAAATTAATTATTCAATGTTTAGGAGCAATTTGAATAATGCCATGCAAGCCATAAATTATGTGATATTTAAATATGTGATTAGAATATATGTGTTTAGACTGATTAATTAATTTTTTTACATCCACATTCATGATGTTAATTTAAAGAGAAGTTAGGTCTCAGTTATCACGAATGTCAGTGACGCAAAGACATAGTGCTACGGTGATCCTGAGAACCCAAGAGAACTTTAGAAATTTTTCCTATTTTATGTGGATTAAATACACTTTGTGTAGAATAGAGATGGTTCGATTTTCTGGACAATGACAATTTAACGCTGGCATTCGACCATGCTCTCAAGTAGGATGAGTGTTTAATATGTCTGTCTGACTATCAAAGTTGAATAAATTTGTTTTTATCTTAGTTGTGATCTGATGGTGATGTGATTTTCCTATTTCTTTCCTTGTCTTAATTAAGGCTTAACCAGGAAGGATGTGTTTTGCTAGGGATTCAGTTGATGGCGCCCATTTATATTTGTATTTTTTTTATTAAATTTAAACCCGTAACGACCCTGGAGATACTTTATCTCGTGTTACCATCTGCTTTTGTGATATTTCAACTGAATTTCCGACACATTCCTTATTTGACTAGATGTTCATTTAACTCCGCTCTGTCCTGGAAATCCAGGAATGCGATGTAATAGCAGATGGGTCATCGCATCCCCAGGACGAACGGGTGCAGAGAGAGAGAGGGAGAATTGGCTTTACCCATCCGTGGGGCTTCGATTTTGTTTATTCTATGGAATCACATCAGATTTGGATTACGAGGAGATTGATCTCAAGTTCATTTAATGGTGTTATAAAATTTATTAAACTTAGTCACACAATATACTTGTATGCCCATTCCAGTGACCATGTTAATCATATTAGTGTTATATCATGTTTAGTTATAAGTCATTTTTCTTATACCCAAGTGAAAGCAGGAATTGATGCATTGTGATGTGTTGTTATCTAACGTCTCTGAATAAAACGTTTATTGAAAAATATAATTATGTTACCGGAAGATTTAGCTAAGGAGAGTTACAGAATGGCATGTCTAGTATTGCAGAAACTATTTCTAAAATGGAAACAGAAGTTAAAGAGCAGATAAATGATTCAGAAGCTAGGTTAGAAGCTAGATGTAAAGAAAACGTGGAAGCTTTACAGACTAGTAATAGGGAAGATTTGAAATTATTACAGACTAGTAATGAAGATAATTTGAAGTCATTAGAGACTAGGTTACAATCCAGTAGTAAAGATGAATTGAAATTATTAGAGACTAGACTACAAACCAGTAATGAAGGCAACTTAATGGATAGTTTTAAATTATTAGAAACTAGATTGCAAGCTCGTAGTGAAGAGAATGAAACAGAGTTGAAAAACAATTTAACTAGTTTGGAGAATAGATTAACATTAAAGAATGATGAAATCTTTAAGGCTTTACAATTAGATATAAAAGCAGTAGAAATGAAAGGAGAGGAAAATGTGCAAATGTTAAGAAAAAATATTATTGATTTAGAAATTAGAGAAGAAGAAAACATTCTTAATTTGAGAACAGATGTTATGTCTATACAGAAAGACATTAAATCGGATGTATCGAAGTTGAGATTCGACATTGATGGTTTAGTGGCAGATGTAGGCAAAATACAAGAGTGGTCTACCGAAGTATCTTTCGAAACTAAAATCAAAGATCTAGAAATGAATCTAGGTAATGAAATCAAAGGTTTAAAGCCAGTAATTGGGACCGTTAAAGAGGAAGTCTTAGGAGAGGTTAATTCTAACTTGAAATCCTTAGAAAACCAATTGCAGAGAGACATTAGGAAAATTGATGATGATATAGAGCAAAACCTTAATGAAAACTTAGCTTTATTCAAAATTAGATTCGGTGGATGGTGGAAGAACGGTATAGTGAGGTCGATGCCGAAGCAAAAGAAAAACGTGCAGGCTTGGATGAGAAATTAATCGCAGGTATGGCGAACTTATAAGCGAGATTTACTGAGAATAAGGAAGCGATGAAGATAGATTCAACTCAATTTAGGACAGATGTTGATCAGTTAAAGGAACAAGTCGCATCAGTAAAGACTACATGCGAAGATAAGATAGACAAATTGAAGAAAGATTTAGAAGAGAGTAACAGAACGCAGAATGTTACGTCGTTAGATGATTTGAAGACTCAGGTCAAGACCGTAGAAAAAAGAACAGAAGATAGGATGACTAAACTAGAATCTATAATAAATAGTTTCACAAGTCAAAATGTTACAACGGGGGAAGTATCGATAAATCAGACACCGATAGACCACAGTATGAACAATCAAGAGGTTAGCGTGGGAGAAGACCGTCAAACGCAACGGAATGTTACATTCGATAGGGCTAGTTCAACCCCTCAAGATAATCCGATTTCGAATAGGAGTACGTTTGGTACGAGTGAACGATACTCAGGTCCGGTGACCATCATCAGAAATCTGGATGATAAGCCAAGGAAGTTTTCAGGGAACACAGGAGTCACACCAGTCGAATTTCTGAGAGATATTCGCAATTACATGGCGGAACATAGAGTAGCCAAGGAGAGAGAACTAAGGGTAATCGAACGCGCCTTAGACGGGCCTGCGTTAACTTGGTTTCGCGCATTCAGGAGCAATTTTGCGAATATGGAACAATTTGCCATAGCATTCTTAAGGAGATTTTGGAGTGCAGAGGATCAGCTGAACGTAAGAGCAGAAATGTATTCGAAGCGTTACTCTACGTCACATCCGACGCATTATGCTAATTACTTTACTTCGCAATTGGCTAAATTACAGTTTTTGATTCCTCCATTGCCAGAAGAAGAGCTTTTGCAAGCTATAGCAAGACGGTTGCCAATTGAGGTACAACGATCACTCATTGCATCGGGAGCGAACACACTTGAGCATTATGACGATATCTTACGACGATTAGATTATACAAGCGCTCAAATTACACCCAGAACTGCAAGGAACGACAATCGAAACACGCAAGAGGTGAATGCGGTAGTTGTCGATAACGCAGCGCAGACGGATAGAAGAGATTCCTGGGGAAACAGAAGGAACGAAGGGAATAGAGGTAATATTCACAACGTTCGTGGGAATGATCGATATCGAGGACCATATGAGAGGCCATACGATCAGGACGCAAGAAACAGTAGATACAGGAACTATGATCAGAATTTCATATACCAAAATAGGAATAGATATCGTGGTAGATAAAACTGGAACCAAGGTCAGCAGTCTAATCAGAACAATAGGCAGGATAGCAGAAGAAATGATCCAAATGAAAGACAAGATAATCGAGAATATGGGAGATCAAGGCAAGAAAGTAGACAGCCTAGTGCACCACCCGAAGAGATAACTAGAGATGTTAATCGAGCAAGCACGAGTGCAGAAGGAAGAAATAAACGACAAAGTAACGAAGAATCAGGATGCTAATCATTGGGAACCAATCATCATTGTTGAGAGATAGCAAGTCAAAGAAGAGGATCTAATTTAAGGAGATATAGTACATCGAGGGAATGGATACTAATGAAGTTGTGGGGACTTTTAACGCAGCTAGCATTAGAAAATATCATCATGCTGAATAAGAGGATTGTAGAGCTATCGTGTACATATGTTGTGTATAGAATGCCTGAGAGTATTTTTTTTCTCAAGCCTGATAAAAAATGAGATGTACGGGAGAGATGTACCCGATACCTAGTTGAGGCTATCGGCTACGCCAGCTGACATTAAGCCGTAGTTGAGATTTATGGGAAAAGTTGTAAAGATAGCGCTCAAATCGAGTCGAGAGGAATGTTAGGAAATGACGTAGAAGGCCAAGGATTAAGAAGGCACTGCCAGTCAAGCAGATGGAATTATGGGAGGAAATATGAAGTATTATTAAGATCTAAATGGAACATAGTATTATATCATCTCAGAAGAGAAGAAATGTCAAGCATTATATATGATAATAACTTGATGAAAGGAAGATAATCCCTTAAGTTATTGTATAACTTAATAGCCGAGATGATGGTGGACGAGATTATACTTGTGACGCATGACCACAGAAGGTGGGGGAGCATCACGTGACAGCGCCAGGTAGGAGATGGTCAACGCAGTCTAGAGACATCAGTCGAGTTCAGTCAGCAGGGCTGAGTAGAACACATGCGCAGAGAGTACGGCAAAGTTGAGCGGTGTACAGCACTTGTTGCGTGGCGTGAAAGCGACAGTCTTACTTCACCAAGCAGAGAGCGGAAAGTAGGTCAGTGAGTCAAGGCAAGCAACGCACGGTAGGCGGCATGAGGACCGGTTACGAGGCAAGCTGTACGGGCCGTGTAAGCAGGAGAAAAGCCGGGGTCAGAACAGCATTATAATACGGTTGAGATCTTTATTTCGAGCTGCATTTTGTAACGCAGAACATTACAGCAAAGCGGTATGGCGAGGCCGGCTTTAAGCGTAGATCATTCTGGAACAGTGCAGTAGAGCCGAGCGTGCTAGTTCAGACTTTTATGCGCAGGCACCATTAAAGAAGTTGAACTTCATTTCAACATTCAGTTACAACATTGAGTTGGGACTTGTATTCAGTAATCGAATTGTGCAGGCAGATAGTTATCATATACTGCAATAGTGAACTTCAAATGAACTTAGATATTCAAATGACATTACGACTATGCATTTCATAACGGAACATGTAGAGCGACCATGGGGTCAAGCTAACATTAACGCTTTTAAGGCAAACGAAATGTTACAAGTATATGCACTTATGAACATTGGCACGTGCATTAATACAATTCCTTTTCATGAATTATTATAAAATATCGAGTACGAACACAGCTACAGGGTGTTTCAAAAACTTATACACTCTCATAAATAAAAATTATTTTTCTACAAGTGAGACTTAACCGCTGTGGAGATTGAACTTTTAACAAGCAAACCGAACATTGTATGGGACAGTGGCGTAACGTAGAAGAAGAATATGGGGTACGCTGCTTTTATGAACTTTTACGTAAGAATTTGGACAGTATCCGCTATGGATAACATGCAGTTCATCATGTCGGAGTAAGCGAAGACAGAGACGGGATGGCACCACGGAGCGATGGATTCGGTTCCTGAAGAAGAGGAGGTTCAACAGCTGATTCACTTGGGATATGAAGGCGATCGTTATTGCGTGGGTGATACGATATTCACGTCGATCTTTCGAGAAATTTATTACACACGAGGATAATCGACGATCTTTGAAATATATTTACAGCTGATATGAGAAGGTACTGTAAGAGTTATGACTTTCGGATATGATTTTTTCATGAACACTGGGCATACTTGTATATTTTTCTAGTAGGAGTTCTACGATTATTTAGACATGGCTTAAACATTATTTGCTCCAAATTTTGCTAGAATATGGCGTTACCATATGATATGGCAGGCACCATTATACGAAATTCTCACCATTGGTTGGCTTTATTAAGCAGATGTTTGGTTTTTTAGACATTTCCAGTATGGATAGTTATTTTTTTGTGGCGAGTATTTAGAACTCGTGATCTGCAATTGGATTATTTAAATTACTTCGTCAGTTCATTGCATACTAGCGAGTGTGTATTATTCATCAGTAGGGATTTTTTCCATTGGATTGTTTGGAGATATTAAGATGTTATTCACTCAAGTGAATGAATATCGCTTTTATATGACAACTAGAGACTTGTTGATTCCAATCTGGTACATTCACTCATTAGACGACGAGATGGGGCCTTTCGCTTTAGGCGATTGCGTGGTGGTACACATCTTTACCCATCGTTCTTTGCATTATCATGATCGTCAACGGGGCGAGGCCTTTCGTATTTATACGATTGCGTGGTGGTACTCATCTTTACTTGCCATTGAGGAACTCATTTTTATCATCCGAGTGTACTTGAGATTGTAAGAGGATCAAACAAGAAACTACTAGTCACATATCAGTCGAATTTTGTTAAATAAATTAAAAATAAATGTCAGCAGGGTTACATTTTGTAATTCTTGTTTGCCAATCCAATATTTTGTTGATATACTCTTTTGAGAGTACTTTCAGTTTAACAGCTGATACAGCTGAGGCTATTGATAATTTTTATGATTGAGTTTAATACCTTTGAGAAGGATTTGAAGTAATTGAATCTTGTAAGATGAATCATTAATGGTCAGATTTATTTTAAGGCAGATCAGTATTGCATATTTTGATGTGAGAGATTATAGCACATTGGTGTTTTTCTGTGAAGTGAATTATGAGAATTTTAAGAGAATTTATGCTATTTGAAAGCAGATCTTGAATTTGATTTCGATTACTAAGGTAATATTTTTCCTAATTGTTTAAGAAGTTGTCTAGATGTGATCAGATTAATTACAGTTATTGGAGATTGTGTGCGTTGATAATTTGAAGCCAGTTATATGTTTTTGTAGATCATGCAACGTGATTAAGTGAAGTTTGTGATAGGCATTTTGTGGAAGTTGCCAAGTGGAAGTTGCAATATTGCTAATGTATTTTGAGGCAGACATGAGGTCTTCGAACCCAGTCTAGCATAATTTTTGAGATTCATGCTGTGCGCTGAATATTTATGAAGTTTTGTGGAATAATTATGGTATTCAAATATGGTATTTGATAAAGTGAGAATATGTAATGTAGTTTTGGATAGTGAGATCCAACGTGAATTTGTGAAGGCAATAATATTTTTGGCATGATAATTGAATACGAGATATAACTTGGAAGTGATAAAACTGTAAGACAACGTTCTATAACCCTTATTAAACAATTTGTTAGGAAATTAAACAAATAAATAATGTTGATGATACAAGTTTTTCTGATAATAATAATTAATGAAATAATAATCTGAAGTTTAAGCATATTAATGATCTGACCTAATGAAATAAAAATCAGAATGACTAGATGAAATAATAAAAATCTAAATAACCAGAAGAAAAAAATTTAAATAGATTGATAAATTAAATTTTGGAATAAATCGATGAATTAAATAAATAGATGAATTAAAGATTGAATAAATAAGCTGATTTAAATAAATTAATAGATGATTGAACAGATGATGAATAACTGAATTAGAATGTGATAATTAATTAAAGAAGCTGGTGATTAATAAATTTAAATGGATTTAAATACATTTAATTGAGGAATGATTTGAAGAATTGCAACTTGAGTTGAAGAATTAAACAATTTATACTGATGATTTAAGATGATTTAATGTGAAGGAGATGATGAAATGAGAGTGTGTGAATAATTAGAGAGCATAAAGAATTGATGATTATAATATTCATTTAAATGATTTGATGATGATGAATTAATTATTCTGACATGAATATATATATTGAATTTTGAGATGAGAACTAATGTGAGAAATATTTAATTTTGATGATGATGATGATGATGATGATTATAACCAATGAGTAGTGGATTTTCTGTGATTCACAAACAAGCCATTATTAATGACAGTGTAAATAGTGTAAATTAATTATTCAATGTTTAGGAGCAATTTGAATAATGCCATGCAAGCCATACATTATGTGATATTTAAATATGTGATTAGAATATATGTGTTTAGACTGATTAATTAATTTTTTTACATCCACATTCATGATGTTAATTTAAAGAGAAGTTAGGTCTCAGTTATCACGAATGTCAGTGACGCAAAGACATAGTGCTACGGTGATCCTGAGAACCCAAGAGAACTTTAGAAATTTTTCCTATTTTATGTGGATTAAATACACTTTGTGTAGAATAGAGATGGTTCGATTTTCTGGACAATGACAATTTAACGCTGGCATTCGACCATGCTCTCAAGTAGGATGAGTGTTTAATATGTCTGTCTGACTATCAAAGTTGAATAAATTTGTTTTTATCTTAGTTGTGATCTGATGGTGATGTGATTTTCCTATTTCTTTCCTTGTCTTAATTAAGGCTTAACCACGAAGGATGTGGTTTTCTAGGGATTCAGTTGATGGCGCCCATTTATATTTGTATTTTTTTAATTAAATTTAAACCCGTAACGACCCTGGAGATACTTTATCTCGTGTTACCCTCTGCTTTTGTGATATTTCAACTGAATTTCCGACACATTCCTTATTTGACTAGATGTTCATTTAACACCGCTCTGTCCTGGAAATCCAGGAATGCGATGTAATAGCAGATGGGTCATCGCATCCCCAGGACGAACGGGTGCAGTTGTATAATGGACGTAACATCTAGGTCATTTGCCCTTTTGATGAGGATGATAATGAAGACGACTACTACAGAACGGGTATATCAAACTTACAATCTAATGGAAATACATATTTTAAAAATTACAGGCTAGGTAGACTGTGGTGTTGTATAGTAGTATAATGGACGTAACATCTAGGTCATTTCCCCTTTTGATGACGATGATAATGAAGACGACTACTACTGAACGGGTATATCAAACTTACAAACTAATGGAAATACTCATTTTAAAAATCAGAGGCTAGGTAGACTATGGTGTTGCTTTGTAGTATAATGGACGTAACATCCAGGTCATTTGCCCGTTTGATGTGGATGATAATGAAGACGACTACTACTGAACGGGTATATCAAACTTACAATCAAATGGAAGTAAACATTTTAAAAATCACAGGCGATGATGACTGTGTTGTTGCTTAGTAGTATAATGGACGTAACATCTAGGTCATTTGCCCTTCTGATGAGGATGATAATTGAAACGAGTCTTGAATTGACACGACAAACTTACAGTCTACCCTGATAGAAATATTTCAAAATTCACAGGCGATGAAGACGTATTGTGAGTGGTGATTAGTGGTATAATGGGCGTAACATCTAGGTCGTTTGCCCTTATGATGATCATAATAAGGTAATGAAAAATGACTACTTAACGAACATGGTGTAATTTTAAATCTGATATAGGTAATTCAGATTTCTACCTTCGATGTCTTCCAAAGTCTGAACCTTATTTTCTGGCTTAGGCCTATACTCGAAGCGTCTAGTGAAAGAGCTTATGAAGTACTGCTCGGGTCCAAGAACCTGAGAATATCGCAGTTGATAACGATATATGATGACAGACAATCGAAGGGGTTCCCGGTCCTATACATTGGCCTGTGAATCATTCACTCTTTCGTAACACTACAGTGGTTTCAACAAAGCGCTGTATGAACATCAGCATAGTCAGCAATACCAGGTAACACGGTGGCCTCCGGACAGTCCTCTCATGTCACCTCGCGATCAATCAGCAAGCTATTCTCACACCTGCCCCCTCCTTCAACCATCCACCCCCCAGGGTCTCACAACTTGTGGGACGTGGGTTTGCAACCACGGGACCGCAGCTGAGTCCGGCATTGTTTCTACTTACTGGTGCCGGGCTCCTTTCAGTTCTCTTTCCAGTCAGCCTCCCTTGGTCAAACTCTTGTTCTCTTCCGACCCTGATGGTATCAGGGTTTCCGAGGCCTAGCGACTCTTTCACTTTCCCGCCTTAATTGGCCCTTGTCTAATCATTCCTGATAGCCTCATTCTTCAAGGTGTCAGCCTTCTTTTTCGTTTCTTAATATCTCATATCTTCTGCTCAAGGCCCTCAAGGAGGCAGGGTGTGTGTAGCCCCACCACTTCTGGTGCACCCTGGAAAGTGCTACATCCTTAAGGGATCATGGCTGGTGAGTTCGGGAGCTGGCAACCCTGAGGGTTTCCTGAGCTGGGTCCGGTTTTACCCCTTTTTTACATTGCCTTTGGGACGGACCCTGTCCTCTTTCCCTTTCCTATCTGCATTGCGTGGCTGTCCTTCCTTCCAAGTCCTCAATTCTCATTTATCTAGGGTTGAGGGCATTTCATTTCCTCCTGTCTTTTAATTCCCTTATTCCTTTCTTTTGTCCTTATCTTCTTCTAGCCCATAAGTTTTGTAGTTAGATTTAGTATAAGTTTCATTTTCACGATCCCCCAAACCATTAGGGGCGATAACGTCGGTGTTAGGCCCTTTTAAACAACAAATATCATCATCATCATCACAACTGGCATTGTGCAATTGGGTTACTATGGCATTTAAAACTTCCTGTTAAGTCCCTCACCCTTTTGTGTTACATACATAATTTGTAGCTAGAAACCTTCCATCGAATCCACACAACAACTGACCCAAGTATCATCGGAATCGGATGAATGGTATATGAATGCATAGGGGACATGCATACACTACAACTATTGAATTGGCACGTCAAACTTACAAACTAACGTAATAGTAATAATGAATCACAGTCGAGCAAGACAAAATTTGGTTGAGTTGGGTGAAACGGTGTAGATTTTTAGCAAAGGGCCTAAATGCAGGGAAAGGAGTGGTCTACCCAAATTTTCAAGTAGAGAGGGTTACTCGTCGGTTCCAAAGGGTATGTATGTAAAATTTGGTTGAGATGGGCGAAATGGTGAAAATTGTTGCCAAAGGGCTTTAATGCCCAAAGTTAAAAGTAAATGCAGGGAAAGGAGTGGTCTGCCCAAAATTTCAAGTAGACAGGGTTACTCGTTGTGTTCCAAAGGGAAAGTATGTAAAATTTGGTTGAGACGGGTGAAACCGTGTAGATTTTTCTCATACGATGTCGGCATGTCTAAGAACTCATTTGAATTCAGTAGTCCGTGTTCATAATGGCAAAATTAATCTCGGGAGTTTCCGCCAACACAAAGTTCCTCATTTCTCTACTAGAAATCGCTATAGTGTTCAAGGAGATTAGATACCTAACATCTAACCTCCTTGTCTTTCATAGTCAAGGAACAACGAAATTCGATATGCAAGCTACCCTCTGGGTACAAATAGCTTGCACCAGGCTCCCCAGGCCATACGATATTATTATTATTATTATTATTATCATTATCATTATTATTATTATTAATATCACTTCAAGGAATACTGTCCTCATCTAATACCCGGAACTGATCTCAGTTTTAATATTCAATGCTACGTTTTTCATAAAGTCTGAATATTATCAAATACTTATATACTATGCAAACAAAATGGTGCGTCACATGGAGTATTTGGAGTCATAAGTTTCCTTGATGAATATGAAATCCGTATCTATTTCAAACGATTCAATATCTCGACGTCCTATTTAGACGTCAACAAATTCACACTTTGTACACTGTTATTCTAAATTAATAATCGATGTTACATTCTATGTTTCAAAATATCTGACATAAGTATCTCATAGGTTTGTCAAACCTGGCAAAATATCCTAAAAGTGATGAAATAGAGTAAGTGATATCACTTCTTGCACAATTCGATGCATTTGCTTAAATAAATCCGTGTACGCGTGTGCAAAAGTGGCTGAGCTTTCGCTCGGGCGCCGTATTTGTTGAGTGACGTTACTCAATCTTGAGATTACCATTCTATCTCCGCAGAACCTACACAGCCGACATCCGATGGAATTCGTTCAAAATTGGTTATCAGTAGGATATAAAGGGCGATTCTGGGACAGGGGCTAATGCGCAAGATGGCCGCCGCGCGCAACTATCCCATGTTATTCTTATGGAGGGACAGTCAGAGCTCGGCCAGGGGCTAATGCGCAATAAGGCCGCCACGCCCTGAGACCGTGAATGACGTCACAGGGAGAGGTCGGCCGAGTAGTTGCTAAATGGAATATTATTAATTATTATTATTATTGTTAGGTAATTATTGATTGATCGTGTACAATCAAGACCAGACTTATATTGTCCACTTTTTGGTGTAGTGGCTAGCATTCTTGGCGGTCATTCCTGAGTTTCAAATCCTCGGCTCAGCCAATTTAATTTCTGGTCTCGGGAGTGGAACGGGGTACACTCAGTCTTGTGAGGCAAAACTGTCAGGAGCTGGCTTTTGATTCATACCGCAGCCATTCTGCCTAATCCAACTTCACCTAACCCAACCTAACCTAACTTAACCTAACCTAACTTCACCTAACCTAACCTAACTTCCCCTAACCTAACCTAACTTAACCTAACCTAACCTAACCTAACTTAAAAGTGAGAGCAAAAAAAATTGAGGGCAAAGAGTGTGAGCAAAAAAAGTGAGAGCAAATGTGAGAGCACAAATAGTTAACTTAGTTATAACCTAACCACACCTAACCTAACCTAACCTAACTTCACCTAACCTAACCTAACCTAACATAACCTAACTTCAAAGTGAGAGCAAATATGTGAGCAAAAAGTGTGAGCAAAAAAGTGGGAGCAAAAAGTGGGAGCAAAAAGGTGGGAGCAAAAAGTGGGAGCAAAAAAGTGAGAGCAAAAAGTGGGAGCAAATATTTGGGGCTAAAAGTGCGAGCAAAAAGCGGGAGTAAAAAAGTGGGAGCAAAAAGTGGGAGCAAAAGGGTGGGGAGCGAAAGGGTGGGGAGCAAAAAAGTGAGAGAAAAAAGAAAGAGCAAATGGGAGAGTACAAATAATAAACTTAGTTATAACCTAACCTAACCCACAGAAACCTCATTTAAAGTTTCAGATTTTACGTTTTAACATTTTAGATTTTTGATTTTTTCATTTTACATTTTTTAGATTTTACATTTTACATTTTTGATTTTTTTGTATTTTAGATTTTAGTTTTTTTAGATTCTACATTTTAAATTTAATATTTTTTATTTTAGATTTTAAATTTTCCGAAAAAAGTAAACAACAAGGTCACTTACCTAACCTCACCAAACCTAACTTTACCAAACCTAACTTAAGCTAATCCAAAGGTTAATGCACATACACAAAGTATATAAGGGCACATGCAACTATCCTTATGCTAGTCTTATAGGCTACTGTACAACATGATCACTACCCCAACCGGGTATTTTTTTCATTTTGTTGTTTACACATTTATCAATTTTCCTATTTCCCATATTCAGTTTTTTTTAATGTCAGTTTTAAGTTTTCAATTTCATAATATGTAAACATGGATTTTGCATTTTGTTGTTTACACATTTATCAATTTCACAATTTCCCATTTACAGTTGTTAAAATGTCAGTTTAAAGTTTTTCAATTTCATGATATAGAAACATGGATTTCCCAATTTGTTGTTTACACATTTGTTAATTTACCAAATTCCCATTTACAGTTTTTAAAATTTCAGTTTAATGTTTTTTCTATTTTGTCAATATGGAAACATGGATTTTCCAATTTGTGTTTTACATGTTCATTTTGCATTAGGAGTGGAGAGAGGTGGGTAGTAATTAAAAATGTACAAGCAGTGTCCATACAATATTTTTTATTTTAAATCCATGTACACTATTTACACATAATACATTTTTATATATATTCTTTTTTGTTATAAATTGTACAGTAGTTTTTATTTTGTTTTCTATTTTATTTATTTTTGATTATGCATACCATTTTTTTCTTTTTGTGTTTTTCTATTTTTGTAGTGCTATTGTTTTCCCAATTGAACTTTTTTCATTTTTATCCTACAGACCTGGGACTTGGTTTACAGGTAGAGGGGATAGAGACCTTTCATTTGTGTCAAACAAACTTTTTTTTTAGAATTCCTAGTTTCCAAAATAGTGACCTTTTTTCAAAATTCTTTTTCTTTTGTCCTAGAAACTTGAAATTTGGGATGGTGCTAGAGGAGGTAAAGACAATTAATTTATGTCAAACAAACTTTTTGTAACATTTCTAATTTTGGAAAAAAAGCCTTTTTTCAACATTAATTTTGTTTTGTCCTAGAGACCTGAAACATAGTGTGGGGGTAGAGGGGGTAAAGACCATTGATTTACGTCAGACAAACGTTTTTGTAAAATTCCTAATTTTGGAAATATACCCCTTTTTCAAAATTGTATTTTTGTTTTCTTAGAGACCTGGGACTTTGTACGACGATAGAGGGGGCAAAGGCCATTCATTTATGCCAAGAAAACATTTTAGTAAACTTTTTAATTTTGGAAACATAACCCATTTTGGAAATATGTTTTGGAAAATTTGAAATAATTGAACCCTTATTGATCTACGATAAATAAGTATTCATATTTATTATTATTATTAATGCAGCCCAGGCAGTACTTGTGGAAGTCGACAAGGATAAAGGGAGGCTAGCGTTTCGTAATCATTGCAACAGGAGCAGAGCTGGTAGCTATTCTTGGGGGACGGCTAGATTTAGCCGGGTTCAAGGCCAAATTGAGCAACTACTTGCACCAAAATTGGAAGCATAAAGGAATGATCACGAGTCACTTGCAACGCACATACGATTGAATCAGCCAATCACGAGAGACCAAGCCATGATCACGCGATGGACAGCGTCAGTAGTAAAAAGCCCGCGGAATTGATTATCTAAAGAACCACCGAATGGACTGATCTCCGCACGAGTGCATTGAGACGTTTGATTTATTTGAAGAAGATTCACACTAGTCCCATATTTGTGAGATAAAAACTCTGGAAATTTTTATCCAATTCCACCCCACTCCTCCGTCCCCTGTCAGTTTCTAATAAATAGTTTGGCATGACGCTACTCTAAGTCATTCGTTGTGGAGCCTTGAGAGGCTAACTTCACGCCCGTTTGTATAACGAATTTTAACGCTCTGAATTATTTGAAGTTATTTTATTTGTGAGCTCTGAGGAGCTAAATTCACATCAGTCGTAATAACGAATTTTAAAGCTCTAGTACATTTTATCTGAAGTCAACTTTATTTTTGCGAGCTAATATTTCACGCAGTGTGCGTGGTGACTTGTAACATTTTTCTTAAAGACGACCATTTCAGCTATGAGGGGCAAGTCTTGTAACATCCTAATTAGCGCTCACCAGAGCGAAGGTCAACAGTACAGTACGGAAATACCGAGCAAGATAGCGACTGCCAGTGCAGTCAAGATTTTAAACTTATTATCGAGCCAGTGACGTGGTCTCGAGGTGTATATTTTATGTACAAATTTCAGTGTATTTTTCATGTGTTTATTGTGCGTGTGTGCGAGATATCTAGGGCCAGTCTTCGCAATTAATCGCATTAGGACAATTTGTGGGCGAACTGAGTAACCTGCAAGCGATTATAGGTAGGTCATAATAATTAACATTGAACTTTTCTGCCAAGGAGTCGATACCAAGATGCTCAACACGTGGTTTGGAGTTGGGATGATCTTCAACGATTCAACGCAGACGACCACGATGGAGTGTTAATCTGTCCATAGGGAAATGGGCTGAGAAGGATGTCTTAAGTTCTACAAGCTGATCGGTGATGTACAACAATTGAATTATTTCAATTATGTAGTTAGATTTGGCCGGGGAACTTTTGTAAATAGTCATGTTTCTTTTCTTGTCGTTTAGAGTTTTCCTTGCACCGACACTAAATGTTTTAAATGTCCGTTGGCGCGTGGCCAACGTGTTTGTTGTATATTTGTTTTTCCTTTGAGTCATATTTAATGTGCGTGGCGTGCGTACGTGATTTTTATCCATGCGAATGCGAAACCCGTTACATTCGATAATAGTACATTATGCAACGAGCCTATAATGGCTATAATTAAGACACGAGTATTTTTTATAAACCAGCGTATGCGAGTTTTATAATTTCCATACGAGTGTCTTAATTACCATTATAGGCGAGTTGCATACGACTGTTTATGTTCGACGATAATTATAACTTTATTATATGTTTTAACATAAATATTCATAAATATCTGTTGAGAGTCAGCTACTGGAATTTTGTGATCGCAGAGCGAGCGTTGGGTGTTATATCTTTGTCTTTCAAGAGCTTTGAACGACCGACGCATGCGCTCTGTGGGCTTGCAATGCCATATGCAGCCATATGTTTACATCAGCCGTCCCTCAGTAATATTGTCACCGCAGTCATTTGAAGACAATGCGCTGTGTAGAAATTAGCGTTGGTGATTTTAAGCTATAGATATATTTTACTCGAAGCCTACGGAAATTCGTAGATCATGGTTGAACTCAAGATCGTAGGTGTTTGTTGTATATATAGTGTGTAATAATTGTTATTTTAATTTAAGTGTATAGAGAACTTAGTTTATAAGCTTGAATCAATGTTTGTTTCTAGGTTAGTTAAATAGTTGCTTTTAAGTAAATTTAATGTTTATTATGTTTTATTATATCATCTGTAATTGGGTGCCTATCCTGTTGATGGTAAATAAATCTATCTATCTATCTATCTATCTATCTATCTATCTATCTACAGTGCTATTTCTTGTCTCATATTCGCCAGTTTATTTACGCGAACATATGGACGGTGGGTATTCCATGTCGGTAATTTATTATAGTTCGATGTTGTGTTTATGTTCGACATGTTGGATTTTGAGCGCATGCGCGAAGTTATCGTTACCTAATTGGTCAATGAACGAGCTCTGATTGGCTGGAGAAACTGTATCATAATGGAAAACAGTGTTATAATGACCATCATTATGATACAGTTATCTGACACATAATAGTGAGGGTCGAACATAAATGGTGCTTTATTAACGTTAATATTTGAGATAGGAAAGGGAGGTAATTACTGTAAGATATTTGCTGAACAGGTTATTATTCATATTAGGGTTGCCAAGCGCACCAACTTAAAATGTAATTTGTAGAACACCTTCGTTCTAATTTTGATAGATTTTTCTTGAGTCCTTTTCAGGTTAACTAGTCACGGCATAGAACGGTGGCGCCAGCATGTGGAAAATTTATGTCTTTTTATTTCAGGGTCTGTCAAAACCCATACGTGTGCCTGTGTGTGTTACTGTGTCAAGTGTGTGTTGATTCTACGTGAGGAGGGGGTAGAGGTCCTACCGCCCACATATTTTTGTTGCTGTTGTATTTTTGATGGAAAGACAGGGTGCTCTAGGGAGACCGCTGTTTCTTGTCCATATTTATTCTGACACACACACGTATTATTGTGCTTTGGGCACACTTCTTCGAGATTCGACCCCATGTTCTGGGAGGTCGAGGTTATTGACACGTGGGTTGACAGATATGCAGAGTTCCACAAATCGCCCGTTTTGCCTGTGACTTATTTTGATAGGCAGTCCTGATTGTCCGACTGACCCCCGTAAGCTTTCATGTAGCAAACCTGTTCATTGTGATGGTTATTTTAAGCCATAATTAATTTGGGGAGTTCGCCATGTGTGTAACGGCTTCTTGTACGTTGTATGGGTAAAATTTTGTATTAATAACGTAAATGTTGGCTGTGAGCCTATTGTTTTGTTTATGACTCGATTCATGTAATTTAGTGTGACACCTGTGTGGTGTAGTGGTAGAGTACTTGTAAATATTGACGGCGGTCATATGTGTATTTTTATTGGTCACGTGTTAATGTACTTGTGTTGATTTGAGTGAGAAGTCCTAAGTTTTTAGGCAGTAAATGTTGCTACGGCAATTTGATTCCAATTTCACACGGAAATTTTGTGTTGTTTATATTAGGTCTAGGAAGTGTCGGTTTAGTTTTTAAATATTTGTAGTTGTGTTCCCCCGTGTCGGTCTAGCTCTAAGAAATGTGGATTCGTTGTCTGAATGATTATTCTGGATGGTGACGAATCACGCATTCGTTTGTACACATCGTGAAGCATGTAGAACGACATACGCGCATACATAGTCACTTTTGTTATTTTCTTTAGGGACACTTGGTCCATGTAATTAATCTCTAGAGAGATTTCGGCCTAGTTTTTGGCATTTTTATTAAGTGGGAGTCAGATGGGAGTCTTATTTTGTTAATTGTTGAGTGTAAATATGGTGATTTGTTTATGAAATTCATTTGTTTTAACCCTGGCTTCACTCTTTCCTGCATGTTATTTTGTTATATGTTACCCTGCAAGCTAATGAAGCGCTTTTACAACAACTTACGATATGAACCGATACTCCCCCCGAAACTGAGTCTCATATGCTTCTTTGCAAGGGTTCAATATAAATGAATGTTCGTTTGTTCGTCTTTATGCGTTCATAAACCAATCAACTGATTGCAATCAAATTTTGGTGAGTTGTTGTAAATACGTCCGCGATGGTCATAGACATAGTTAATCCACTTCACAATAGATAGCGCGTGAGTAGTTTAAACAAATGCGTAATGGCGATGCGTTCTAATGCAATTCGTCCAATTGCGATCAAATTTAGGTGAGTTGTTGTGCACAGTCCCAGAAAAGTTATAGGCGTAGTAAACACAGTTTACAATAGATGTCGAGCTAGAAACTTCCACAAAATGGCGTGCGTTTGTTTCAAGAAAGTCCCACATGTGTTCATATACCATTCATTCCATTGCGATGAAACTTGTGTGAGAAGTTCTGTACACTTCAGGTAAGGTTTCAGGCTTAGTGAATCCACTTAACAATAGATAGCGCACGAGTAGATTCAACAAATGACCGACGACGGGCGAAGCGTTTCAAAAACGTCCTGTTCGCGTTCATATACCATTCGTCCGATAGAGATGAAACTTGGGTGAGAGGTTGTGTACACTACAGGCAAGGTTTCTAGCCTAGTAAATCCATGTTATAATAGGTAGCGCACGAGTAGATTCAACAAATGAGCGACGACGCGCGAAACGTTTCAACAAAGTCCCGTATGCGTTCATAGACTATTCGTCTGATAGCGATGAAACTTGGGTGAGATATTGTGTACACAACAGGGAAGAATTCTGGCTTAGTAAATCCACTTTACAATAGGTATCGCACAAGTAGATTCAACAAATGAGCGACGACGGGCGAAGCGTTTCAACAAAGTCCTGTATGTGTTCACATACTATTCGTCCGATTTCGATGAAACTTGGGTGAGAGGTTGTGAACACTACAGGCAAGGTTTTTGGATTAGTAAATCCATGCTATAATGGGTAGCGCACGAGTAGATTCAACAAATGAGCAACGACGCGCGAAGCGTTTCAACAAAGTCCCGCATGCGTTCATATACTATTCGTCTGATAGCGATGAAACTTGGGTGAGGTATTGTATACACTTCAGGGAAGGTTTATGGCCTAGTAAATCCACTTTACAATAGGTATCGCACAAGTAGATAAAACAAATGAGCGACGACGCGCAAAGTGTTTCAAAATAGTCCCGTATGCGTTCATAGATCAATCGTCCGATAGCGACTAAACGTGGGCGAGTTGTTGTGTACACTCCAGGGAAAGATTCAGGCTTAGTAAATCCATTTTACAATAGGTAGCGCACAAGTAGATTCAACAAATGAGGGAAGACGCGGGAAGCGTTTCAACAAAGTCCCGTATGCGTTCATATACCATTCGTCCAATAGCGATTAAACATGGGTGAGATGTTGTGTACACTTCAGGGAAGGTTTCTGGCTTAGTAAATCCAATTTGCAATATGTATCGCACAAGTAGATTCACTAAATGAGCGAAGGCACGCGAACCGTTTAAACAAAGTCCCGTATGCGATCATATACCATTCATCCCATTGCTATGAAACTTTGGTGAATTGCTGTGCACACTCCAGGAATGGTTTTTGACTTAGTAAATCCTTTTTACAATAGATATAGCACGAGTAGATTCAACAAGTGAGTAACGGCGTGCGTATCGTTTAAAAAACTCCGTATGCGTTCATATACCATTCATGCGATTGCAATGAAATTTGGTGAAATGTTGCTTCCACTCCCGCGAAAATTTCTGATTTAGAAAATCCATTTTACAATTGGTAGCGCACGAGTAGATTCAACTAATGAGTGACAGCGCGTGAATCGTTTCAACCAAATCCCGTATGCGTTCATATACCATTCATCCGATTGTGATAAAACTTTAGTGAGTTGAGTACAATCCTGCGAAGATGTACGAAATAGTAAATCCGTTTTTCAATGGGTGGCGCACAAGTAGATTCAACAAATGAGTGACGGCGCGCGAATCGTTTAAACAAAATCCCGTATGCGTTCATATGCCGTTTATCCGATAGCGATGAAACATTGATGAGTTGTTGTGTACACGCCAGGGAAAGTTATCGAATTAGTAAATCCAGTTTACAATAGGTAGCGTACGAGTATATTCAACAAATGGGTGACGGCACTCGAATCGTTTCAACAAAGTCCCGTATGCGTTCATATACCATTCATTTCATTGCGATGAAACTTTTTGAGTTGTTGAGCACGCTCCCATGATTTTTTTGAGATAGTAAATAAATTTTGCAAACGTTTAGAAGTGGTTAACAGAAAAAGAAAAAAATATTGGGAATCCAAAAGCATTTCAACAAGCAAAGTTACAACGCCAACACTCTCTTTGATTGGCATTGCAACGCATGCCGGGTACAGCTGTTATAATATATAAAAAAGGATGTTCGTTTGTTCGTCTTTTATGCGTTCATAAATCATTCATCCGATTGCGATCAAAATTTGGTGAGTTGTTGTGAATATTTCCGGGATGGTTACAGGCATAGTTAATCCAATTTACAATAGAGAGCACGCGAGTAGTTTAAACAAATGAGTGTTGGCGATGCGGTAAAATAGCCTACAATTCGTCCGATTGCGACCAAATTTTCGTGGGTTGTTTAACACACTTCCGGAATGGTTATAGGCAGAGTTAAGTAGTTTGATCAAATGAGTGTTTCCTATGCGTTCAAATACAATTCATCCGATTGCGATCAAATTTTGGTGAGTTGTTGTGCGCACTTCCGGGAAAGTTATAGGCTTAGTTAATCCAATTTACAATAGATGGCGCGCGAGTAGCTTCAACAAAATGGCGTGCAATTCGCTTCAACAAAGACCACATGTGATTATATACCATTCATCCCATTGCGATTAAACTGGGGTGAGATATTGTGTACACTCCAGGGAAGGTTTCTGGCTTAGTACTTCCATTTTACAATAGGTAGCGGACGAGCAGATTCAACAAATGAGCGACGACGCTTGAAACGTTTCAACAAAGTCCCGTATACGTTCATATACCATTCGTCCGATAGCGATGAAACTTGAGTGAGATGTTGTGAACTCTTCATGGAAGGTTTCTGACTTAGTTAATCCATTTTACAATAGGTGGCAAACGAGTATATTCAACAATAGAGTGACGACGTGCGAAGCGTTTCAACACAGTACCGTATGCGTTCATATACCAATCGCCCAATAGCGATGAAACTTGGGTGAGATGTTGTGTATACATCAGGGACGGTTTCTGGCTTAGATCATCCATTTTTCAATAGGTGGCACACGAGTAGATTCAACAAATGAGCGACAACGCGCAATGCGTTTCAACGAAGTACCATATGCGTTCATATGACATTCGTGCAAACGCGATGACACTTGGGTGAGTTTTTGTGTACACTCCAGGGAAGGTATCTGGCTTAGAATATGCATTTCACAATAGGTAGCGCACGATTTTATTCAACAAATGAGCGACGGCACGTGAATCGTTTCAACCAAGTACCGTATGCCTTCATATAACATTCATCCCATTGCGATGAGACTTTGGTGAATCGTTGAGTACACTCCATGAAAGGTTTCAGGCTTAGTAAATCCATTTTACAATAGGTAGCGTACGAGTAGATTCAACAAATGAGAGACGGTACACGTATCGTTTAAACAAAATCCCGTATGCATTCATATGCCATTCATACCAAATACAAATGATAACAATATACTAACATGAAAAATTCTCCTTCAATACAGCACCAGTGTTGCCCTTTACAACGGCACGTACTGCACCCGAAGTTAACGTAGCCCTCACCTATTATCCTAAGGTATGGAAGTGATCGCAAAGGGCGTTGATACCCAACTAGAAAGATCAGCGTATCCTTGCTAGGTGGATAGCTAGTAACCTCTGAATACAGGTATATTTATCAAAATGCGATAGTACTTCTACTTAGCTACAAATTTAAAACATCCAAACAATCAAAATATGGTAGGACGAGATTCTTGGAATCTCGAGGGTGAACGGTTACTAAAATTTGCAATGAGCGCCAGTACCTAACTAGCAGCACTATCGTTTCCGATTATTAAAGACAGAAAGTCGAGATGTTCTATGAAGAAATCGGACAGGCAAACTAACCAGTGCCTGCTAATTTATTCAAATAAAAATAGGACACTCCCAGTCCTCACACACCTACATACATTCGTTACAAAGATCTTACATTCAGAATAAAAGTATTTAGTATATTTAAATCATAATAAAAAACGTAGTGAGCTTCTTGTCACTATTTCCAAGTCCTAATGACTGTATCATATTCCTCTAACGTTTAAAATAAAACATTTAATATTTAAAATGTAGTCACACTTGCGGCTCTTACTGCATTTGTTATACTCGCACACGTCTAACATTCATCCCCTATATGATACATAACATACTGATACGATAACAATCGTATACTTCACATCTATTAAATAACCCTTAAAACAAATCTATTATTAATTTATACAAGATTTACATCATTATCGTTAGCTACTCAATAATAGTTCGATCCCATTGATCCTTCTCATTTCAGTATCTTCCTGTCATTTGTGATAATACAATTTCTACTCCTCTGTCATTTCATGGGTTAACTTTCGTTTTTTGTGAGCGTATTGTTTCAAACAATAAAGCAAAAAACCGCTCGATAATAGACAAATCCATTAAATAAGTTTAATAAAATAAGATGGACATGTAAAATACGCCTCTAGGGTTCCCAATATCTACGTAACACAACACTTTTCTCTAATACTTATACATTATCTTGGTATCATCTATCCATACATTACACCTCGACAACTTGGTCGGAACTTCATTATACATTCGCATTATACTTTATACTTCTTTAGGAACATCATAATATTTTACCACAAAACACAAGGTAGCGTCAATACCTACGCTTTCGTATTCATATCTTGTACACGCAATAATAATAACTAATCCCATTTTTGTGTACACTCTAGGTATCCACGAAATTCACAATTTTTTCTTATAGAGTTAAAATTACAAGTCTTCTAACGCTGATACATTCCAATCCTTTCACTCTTAATTAAATACCTCTTGTATTTCCAATCCTGTTCCTTTCTTATGCAAATTCTGTTATAACATCAATTAAAAAACCTTTCAATATGCGACTTCATTATCCTTCTTTTATTTTATGGAACCAAAGTTCATAGAACTTCCTAAGATTGGAGAACGGTCTGTATATTCTCGTCTTTACCTAATAAAATACGTTACATTTCAACTCCATTCTAGTATTCCTGTCTTGATACATTTTATCTTGTATGTTTCTTTCATATTTTATAATTCCTTTACATATTTATTACATTATACATTTCGTATTTTCCGTACCGTAATATAGCGTTTTTCAAGTGTGTTAAAACATCGGATTGTTCAATAAAATGATCCCTTCACTAAAAGTCTGGTTTAAGAATACAAGTGCATTGTTGTACTCAACAATAAGTTGCTTTTCCAAATCAGATAGCAAGCAAATCTCTTCTACGAAAAATCGCTCTCAGAAATATGTCGACAATGATATTCTGCTTAGTTAGAGTGTCAGAACAAACGCAATTTTAAAGATATTCCAATTTATCTAGCCAATACTAATAAAATCAAATTAAACTCGCAATGACTAACAATGACGACTAGAAATCTTTAATACGTCAAAATCCTAATGACGACGTTCTCAAAACAATTACTAAAAATGTTTAACGTCAATAACGAATCTCTACACTCAATTAAAACAATTAAAATAGTTCACATAAGTCTATCAAATTTGCCACACAAAAACTAGGACAGGTCAAGGATGTCTACGTTACTGCATTCTAACTACAATAATATTCGTGGGTCTCTTTTACCATCTGCTAGAATATTTTTTCAGAGTCCAAATTGGACTTGAAACTCCCACGCAGCAGTCTCCTACTGAAGCAACCCACACAGCTGACTTAACGGGATCGGTCGTGGTCGCGTGCTGGCCGGCTGGTCTCCCACCTGCGCGCTCCCTCACTCGTTCATCCATCAGTCGGGACTGCCTGCCTTCTTGTCTCCTCTATCTGCATTGGGGCTGGAATCTCGCTGCGTTCTTCTGTATTCGGGCGTCTTCTGAGATTTATTCTAGCGAATAGCATTCTTGAAGTTCTCCGTCGAATGGTTGTTGTTGTTGTAGTTCATAGGTATTTCTCCCGATGTTATGGTAATACCTCGCAATTGTAGATGCAATAATGTTCATTTGAAAAAGCATGATGGTAACCTTCATCCCTCCTCGACAAAGCCTTGATATGCGGGCTAAATCACTGCCGGAATCCACATATTGCGAATACATAGTTCCCCTTCATGATTTAGTGACTTTCCATGACGATCGAGTAATGCTTCATGTCAAATATCCTCGTCGACCCCAGTTCAAATAACATCTTATTAACTTCAATCGTAGTTTCAACTAATTCGTTGAGTAAGGTTTTATTAATTTTCCTTAGTGTTTGAACAACACTTGTAGTTTCCAATAAACGTTGCTTCTGCTCGGCAATAATGTCTCCACACTGTAGATTTATTTTCTCTTTATTAATTCACAGACTTTTCTTCATAACTCTGTCCATATTATCGTTTGCTTTTTGTAGAGATATTACTTCATCTTTTATCGAATTGGCATTCATCGATGCTCGTCCCCATCTACACTGGGTGGCAATGCTGTCCTTCCCTTCGAATATGCTTCATGTAGCTCGGACAACTTTTTCCACCCTCAAAATATACGTCTATACAATTTCGAAGACAAGTAGAGAATGACTTCTCCAAGTAGCGTCCCCTCACTGATAGCAACTAAAAAATGGCGTTTCTGGCATTCGACCTTGTATTTCTCTATAGCAATAAATATCGGTCTCATCTTATTAAATCTTAATATATAATGTACTTTATTGACTGATCTTCTTCATTTCTCTTCAGAACACTAATTTAAAGTCTTCACTGTAACTCTGGGACAAACCGTTTCAACTTAGCATGGTTGAAATTACCCATTAGGCGATTTTCTTGCACTGTTACTATCCTATAGCAATTATTTCCATAGACATGGTCAACTTTAAACGGACCCTTGTAAATATTTGAGAACTTGATAAAGATCTTCTTAGAAACATCGGCCTTTACATTAGATCTTATCAGGACTAAATCTCCAACTTTTATTGGTTAACTGTACCGTTTATCTCTTACTCTCTTCGTCCTCTTCTCCGCCTGTTTGTTCATATGTTCTCTCGCAAGTTCAATTCTTGTTTCCCTCGGTAGAACAATATCATTCGGAACATTAAATATCCCGTCCCAAGGTCGGATAGGTTTTTCTCCATAGTGAAGTGTTACAGGGACTTCGTTCGAACTTTGGTGCCTTGTATTGTTCATACAATACTGTACTCTATCAGTGGTACTACTCCTACCCAGTTCCTATGGTTGTCTCGACGATACAATCTTTTGTATTCGGCCGCCTCCAACATCAGGCGTCCCGTCGGATTCGAAGTCGGATTTCGGATAGAAATATAAATGTGGTTTATCCCCAATCTCTCCATAGCATTTCGAAATTCAACTGTGGGATATTGAGTTCCGTGATCAGTCAATAATCTTTCCGGTTTACCCAGTTTTGGAATGATATTCCTCTCCAAATGTTGTAGAACTGACTTTGTTGTTGCTTTTTGCATTGGATTTAGCATTACAATTTTAGAAAATTCGTTCACAGTCACAAGTAAATACTGGTTTCCTCTGTGACTTTTGGGAGCTGGACCAAAGATGTCTTAGTCGTAATAATAGCTTTTGGTTTTTCCTTAAGTAACTCTGATGTGTACTTATTCTTTTGGCATAGTTCACAGGACCTAATAACCTTTGTTATCGTCTCTCTCATGTTCGTCCAATAAAACTTCTCTTGAGCTGTATTACAAGTTTTATCTACGGCTCCATGTCCAATACTTTTATGTATAAGCCAAATAACTGGAATAATTAATTTTGGTGGAACAACAACTCGGACTTTAGTATGCTCATTATCAATATATTTACATACTATGTCCCCAACTATTACATAGTGTCTTGAATAATTTCTGACTTCCTGGTAGTTTTCATCTTCTTCGTTCATCCTATCAGACAAGAATCTGTAGACATTTCTTAAAGGTGCGTGTCTTCTTTGCGTTAACGCAATCCTTTCCAACTTTTTCAAAGTCTCTTGGTCTTCGATATCCAACTGGACAACATTAATATCTACATTTTCTTTCTCTTCCATCGGATTTCTTGATAGGATATATGCTAATAAATTATCCTTCCCAGGTAAATGTGTTATTTTTGCATTAAATTGCTGTAGGAATATGGTCCATCTTGTCATTCTGTCACTTGAGAGAACTGTCTTCAACATAAATTCTAGTGCCTTGCGATCCGTTTTAATAATGACCTGATGACCTAGTAGAATTTTCTTCCATGTTTGCAGCGCATTTATCACAGCTAGTGCTTCCAATTCTGTGGTATAATAATTTACTTCATGGGGGTTTCAACTTCCTACTGTTGAACGCAATATAATGGTTCATCCCCTCTTGCTCTTGCTGATATAGAACTGCACTGATTCCAATCTTAGACGCATCAGTCTCAATAATGAAAGATCGTTCAAAGTCTGGGTATTCCAACTTTATATTATTTCTTAACATCTCTTTCGCTTGAACAAATGCTCTTTCTGCTTTTTCGTCCCATCGCCATCGATTACTATTCTTCAAAAGGTCGTATAGCGGTGCCATTTCCTCTGAATACTTAGGACAATGTGAACTGAAAAATTGGCACATCCCACAAAAAGATCTAACTCCTTTTATTTTCGTAGGTTTCGGGAATTTCATGATAGCTTCAGTCTTCTCTTCTTTCGGATGATATCCGTGTTGATCTATGGTATGTCCTAAAAAGTTAATCTTCTCATGGAAGAAATGACATTTCCTGAGATTCACCTTTATAGTGGCTACTCTTAAATATTCCAGTAGCATCCTCAAATGATCTAGATGTCCCTGTGCCGTTTCCGAAGATATTATCAAATCATCCACGTAATTGATAAAATTGGCTTTTACCTTATCAGTCAGTTTTTTTATCTAGTGCTCTTATCAATGCTGGTCCTGAATTAACCACTCCGAATGGAACACGTAAATACACGAACGAGGTCTGGATAAACAGAAATCCAGTATAATATTTACTGTCTTCCATCAACTCAATTTGGTGAAATGACGCCGTTAAATCAACAACAGAAAAACATGTCTTTCCTTTGAACTTTTGTAGTAGTTCCCTTATGTTAGGCGGTCGGTATACCTCTTTTAGCAGTCTGGTATTAATTTTTCTGGCATCGAGACATATCCTTAAACTACCATCCATCTTCTTTACTACAGTAAATGGACTTAAATATGGAGTTGCTTGTTTTCTAATAATACCATCTCGTTCCAAACTTTTGATAAGTTCCGCTACTTCTGCTTGATACTTTTCCGGAATAGGATATCTTTTCTTCTGAAAAGGAGAAGTATCCGTAAGCCTTAGTTGGTATTGATAGCCTTTAATTAATCCCGGTTTTTCGTCGAACACATCGGTATACTCGTGGATTAAGTTCTCCAATCCTTCTGGATAGTCTTCAAAACCGTCAATTTTCAAAGCATAATGACCCGGTTTTTCGGCTTCAACTTCCATCACCATGTTTTCTAGAGTTTCTTCTTCTACATCTTCTTCTATAGAATATTCACCATTCTTCTCTTCTAAATTTCCAAGACTATTACCTTCCTCTTCAAATCTGATAATTCCTTTCCTAAGGTCGATAAACGCTCCTGTTTTGATAATAAAATCTATACCAAGGATCGCGTCAAACCTTTTCTTGCTATAATCGACTTTCCATCCTTAAGACGTTCATAACAATCCTCAGATAGTATTGAAGCTGTCGCCCCTGTATCTGACAGTGTTTCAAGGCTGTCTCCTTCTACATCAATTTGAATTATAGGTAATCTTGCCGTTTTATTCACTACTGGTTCCTCTCTTTCATATAAGAGATCTTCGTCTCTAACCTGGTATAGTTCATTTATGACAATTTGGTTTGAAGTACAAATTTCACTATCATTTAATTCCGTCTGGAAAATGACGTTTTTCTTGTACCCCCTTCTTCGAATCTTTACCACGATTTTGTCCACTCGTTGAAGGTTGAGGTTCCATTTCTCCGTCCACCTGACTTTCAGCATTTCTTCCTTCTTTCTCTCTTAAATCCGCTATAAATTCTTGACTTTCTCGTTCTCTTTCGTCATAGAATTGCCTAACATTCTCGTTGTTTCTCCAACCTCTATTATTGGATTGTTGTTGTTGTTGTTGCTGCTGTTGCCGTTGACGATTGAAATTGTCGTCATTCCAATTTTTATATCGTCTGTAGGCTCGTCCATTTTTACTAGTATCACGATTATAATAACTGTTGTTATTTCGGTGAAATCCTGTCCTACGCTGATTACTATTCCAATACCTGTTCTGGTATGGTCTTCCTTCTCTTGGATTTCTATAGCTCGGTTCATATCTGTTCTGTCTGAAGTATGGCGTTCTTGTTGGACCTACATTGCTTCTTTCTTCTTCTGTCTGCTGAGTTTGGTCTACTTGTATAGTATATACCTCTCTATTCTCAGGCCTTCTTCTAACAATGGGTGTACTGGTGTTCATACTTGTGTGGTCAAGCTGTCTGAGCAGTTCTGTCATCTCTTCTAATGTTTTCACATTTGCTGAGAATAAGTGACGGCGTACTTCGCTTGGAAGCTGTCTAGAAATAGCATGAACTAGCTCCCCTTCTGCTAACGGAGGTTGAAGGTACTGAAGTTGTGCTAATTGTTTTGAAAGAAGCTAGCGTATCTAATCGGATTTGAAAACGCATATTTCTTAGAATATGTTTCTGCACGGATGTCTTGCTGAGTTTCCGAACTCCAAAATCTCTTTTGCGGAGCTTCGGCAAACTCTTCAAAGCTAGCACATGTATATCGGAATGCACGATACCAAAGAAGTGCTTCTCGTTCCAGATATTTCTCAACAACCCTCTTCTCTCTGTCTTTTGGAATGCGATTGTCATCTAGGTAACATTTCATATCCCTCAGAAATTCTACGGTTGTCACACTTCCCTCTCCGCTAAAACGAATTGGCTTGTCATCTTTGTTTTTCAATAATACAATATTTTGTGTTGTTCTATTCTCTCTTGAATCAAAATATCTTCCTCCTTCCTCATAGTCTCTTCTAATTCGTTCGATATTAGGCCGAAATTCTGCTCCATCTCTGTGTTCTTGACTATATAGACTTTATCTTCTTCCCGTCTGGTGTATTCTTTGGAATACACCGAAAGATAGAGTGAGCTTTTGCTGCTCTTTGCTTTATTTCATTCCTTCCTATTTTTTCGCAATCACCAACAGTGATCTCCTGGTTTCTCTTTGTTGGTGTACTTTGCTTATATTACCTGTGAGTCTGTTCTAGATATATATCTTCCATGACCCACCTAGCGTCATCTAGCAGCGAATCTCTGAAGTTCCTCAAATTTGTCCATGTACAAGAGGATTTCCTTACCAATCTAGCCACCAGATCTCGTAGCTATCGCCCGCAATCATCTCCGTGATCAAGAGGACTTCGTCTAATTTCTCATCCACCAGGCTTCGCTAGTGACGCCTGCTATCAACTCTTTGAAGACCATTTCATCAAGATACTTAATTTTTGTAATGATGGTTATTCTTATGTACATTCCTTTGTCTCCTACCCCCACTCTTTTTCCTTCCCTGGTATCTCCGCGCTTCGTTGAGCTGGCCTCACTTGTGCTACAGTCGTCAAGACTTCCAGTTGGAGCTTACCTAGAGCTCGTCTCCTCTCCTCGAGAGACAAACTTTTAATCGGACGTCATGTCCAGATCTTAACTAATGGTCAACAAGAGAATCGCCGTTTATCAGAAATGAGCTAAGTACTACTTCAACGTTCTTCAACTCATTTTAATTGCTTTTAAATAGCTACATGCTTTTTAACCATCATTTTACAGACAGTGTGAAATTGCGAAATGTGGGGCAATAACCATCTTCGCGGGATTTTCGATGTTGGGCTTTGTCTATCTAAGCTAATCTTAAAATGAAGCAGCATTTCTTATGCATATTAACTGAGATATTTTCTCACAACGTGGGACATCGTAAATTACCCACTGTCTGTAGAAAACTTGGCTAGTTTCTCCGCTGGACTTTTTATTTCGCCCATTTTAACAGTTATGATTGTTCTGGAATTTTCCATGCCAAACAATTCATCTACAAGTTAAACCTTCTAGTATTTTCCACTCACATATGGGAATACTTTTTCTAACCAAGGAAATTTCCTTTTGAACAGCTAATCAACAACAAATTTTTCTTCCTTCGTGGGAATTTGTCTGCTGCATTCAACTATAACCTACAAATTTTTCAACGCAATAGACTCTCGCAAATCAAAAGCAACTAGTTATTTTTCACCACCGCAATAACTTTCCTTTCTACAAACTTTCTGTGCTAAAATAGTGAACTTTTCAACCTCGTCAATAGACTATAGTGAAACAGTGCTCGTTTGACATCCGCGTCGCACTCGTCCAAAATAAATAAAATAGGCCAAGAACTTTCTCCTCAAAGTTCCTATTTCCTCTTCCTCACCGCTCTTTACTAACAAACGAGGTTAATCTTTAAATTTAGGTATTTTTCAACGAGGCTTCGCCAAACCATAGGCGCCCTCCCAACTTTTCTCCATTTATAACTTATTCACTCTGTTTAAATATCAGCAGTTGTCTGTCTGTCTGTCTGTTAGGTAGTCAGCCCGAAGGCTGGTTGGATCCTCAAAAAGCACCGCCGTTACGTTATGTGAGTAGATACCCACAAAAACCCAAGGCAGCGCTATTTTGAGGCGTTCTAGGCAAGAAGAGGAGTTAGAAACTGCTTATTAATCTATTTTCTTTTCTTGCTAGTACAAGAATTGGTTATGGTCTAAGTACTAAATCTTTCATTGATCTCTTTAATCCAGGTTTCACGACAGGGTAACTGGCCCCATTTTTCCTCGTGATCCTGTTTAAATATAGAAGTTCTAGAAACTTCTTCTTAATTTTTCTCTTCAGGTTTCACAATAAGTTACCTGCCCTATTTGTATAAACTATATAAGTAATTCTGCATCAATATAAGAAGTTATAGAAACTTCTATTTCATTTCTCCCTGTTTTTGATGTTACTTTCGAAGCTGTTATTTGTTCATATTTTTAAGATGCCCATCTAGGAATTCTTAAAGTACACACCTTGTACTTGATTTATTATTTAACTTTAATTACGTTAATCATCTTTAAATTTTCAATTTGTTAATCTTAGCACCATTTCAAAATCTTATGAGGATTTTAATGCTTATAAAAGGTTCCAAACCAAAAAATTGTCAATTGCCTAGTGCAACCTTTAAAATGATTTTAGGAGGTCTGCGACCCCAATGGTTTATAAAATCAAATTATATATGTGTTAAATTGATCACATTTTATGCATTGTTAAATAAATCCAACTATATCTTTTTGCTTTATCATTTTCTATAAAATAACGTTTAGGCAAGATCCTGTCTTCCCCTACTCTTCCTATGGGCTTAAATTTAAAAAAACTCACAAATCAAATTAATAACGGTTCCGCTATTTGTTGCATTTGAGCAAGAACTCTTAGTCACAAACTTATTAAAGCCTCTCTTAGCTTTGATAGCTAATTCTAACTAGCTAGTAAGGCAAGCATAGCTCGCTCCGCCAGCTTCCTGCTCGTTGAGATTTTCTCTACAGCTTATGGTTGGTTTTCCAAATTTAAGTTTTTCTCATTGTCTAAACTTTTAGTCGGCGCTTTTCTGGGTAAAATCTTAGCCATTCCTAAATGCAACTATTGGTGCTCTTACCAAAATTATTCCCAAGGGTATAATTGCTTCATCCCTACCCTCCTTGGAAACATTCAGTCGCTTTTTAGAAATTCAACAGTTTCAAGAGTCAAAACATCACGGCCAATTCAAACTATATTTATTCTTCAAAATATTTGTTAAAACAAACTCCTTTGAAAAGATACATAGTAAACTCATCGTTTCTTTCTTTGCCAGACCACCACCCTTCCCCATAGTAGCCGAATCTTGGCTTGGAAGGGAAGGTACCACCTCCTTTCGCCCGCAAATAGCCCAAGCTCTAGCTGCGTTTCCTGTTAGCTGTGTTCAGGTCCCCACTCACTAGTGATTTCACGGGCTTTGCGGCGACACTCTTCTCTAAAAATTGTTTTTGATTGGTGTTGAACTTTCGTCCTATTATCCACACTTGTTCCTCAGTCCGAAACCCACTTCCCTTTTCTTCTCTCTTCATCTTCCCTTGTGGGTAAGGTTAATTCCTACCCACCGTCTATCAATTCCTTCATTTCTACTGTATCTCTCCTGCTCTCGTGATTTATCCTCTCGGTTTTGAAAGAATCGATGTAAATCTTCCCTTAAATCCTTTCGTATATCCGTTCTTAAATCTTCACGATGACCCATTTCTCTAATGCTGACGTTTTTCATGTGTTCAGTTAATGCAGATAGTTCCCGTTCTTGACTAGACTTAATTTTTGCAAGTTCGGTCGTTTCCTCATCTACATTTTTTTTGAAATCTTATCGATTTCATCTGATCTACCAGTATCTGGATTATGAGTGAATTCTGTCATCCTAGTAACGCTAGATTGCTGTACTTCGTCAATACGTTTATTTAATTCTTCTCTTAAATTAGAAATATCTCTATTTGCATCTACTTCAAATTTTCCCATATCTTTAAGAACTTCTGCATGCATTTCTTGGATATATTCTCTATTAGATCTAATAACATTTTCTTTCATATTGTCAACAAATTTTACAATATTGCTCGTTATATCTATATTGATGCCTTCTTCAATGAACCTTTTTTGATCCTCTAATTTATATTTTAATTCATTAACAATATTATTTAGATAATTTACAATAATGTTTAATGCAGCATGTGATTCTGTAATCTTATTATAATGCAATGTGTTTTCTTGTTTTACCTCATCAATAACATTTTGTAACTTGTCTTTGAGATTAAGTATGTTTCCACTGTTTTCTACTTATGCAGCAACTACACTTTTAGTTACCTCTTCTCTCAGTGTACCTAAATCTGTGGAAACCTGATCTATTTTCTCACCACTACTCTGACTTATTTTCTGTGCTTCTTCTATTCTAGTTTTAGATTCTTCTAAAGCCTTTCTACTCTGTTCTTGGGCTAGTCGACTTTCTTCTTGTGCCAGTTTACTTAATTCTTGAGATATTGTTCCTTCATTCTGGGCCTTTTCTAAAGCTTTCTGAATTTCTTCCTGAGCTTTCTCTGCATTTTCCTGGGCTTTCCTACTTTCTTCCTGGACTTTCTCTGCCTTTCCCTGAGCCTTCCTAATTTCTTCCTGGGCTTTCTTATTTTCTTCCTGAGCTAAACTACATTCCTTCTGTACTTCCTCAATACTTTCTTTAGTACGTGTTCGTACAAGTGTAAGTTCAGCTTTTAAATCTGTTTTTACTATAGCTGCAGATTGTTTTATCTCCTCCTGTGTTTTCTTAGAATTATCATGTGTATAGTTATGCAATGTCTCTAAATCTAATGATATTTGGGTTTGGGACTCCTTCAATTGCCCAAACATCTTCTTTATCGTGTCCATATCCTTCCATGACATTCTTCTTTCTTGGAGAACTAAGGAAACATCACTATTCGCAACAATGTGGATTCCTTGAGTGACCATAATTTTGTAGCATCTTCGATTTTTGGAATAACTTAAAATGCGATAGCCTAACTATAATAAAATTATTATCATATTACATTCCTATGTCATCATCTCTACGTTGTAACAACATCCCGAACATCCCTCGTTAATAATTTTTTAAACTTAACCAACAATTTAACTATTACTTTAATTTTAAATTACTATGACCAAACATGTCATCAGCTGGTTTAACAATATGCCTCAAACATTACAGTACTACTCAATATTGGTTACATTAATTCACTTCAATATGTACCATAATCGAGATCGGCAAATAAATAATCTTCCAATAAAACCTTACCCCTCATCTCTGAGTCATCGTTGCTCAAACTGAGCCCAAGATTAAATATTTTCTACGCGTGAAAACATCAATCATGCCCCACGATTTGGGTAACGCCAATTAAATATACTCTTATGAACCCGAAGTTGACGTAGCCCTCACCTATTGTCCTAAGGGATGGAAGGGATCGCAAAGGGCGTTGATACCCAACTAGAAAGATCAATGTATCCTTGCTAGGTGGATAGCTAGTAACCTCTGAATACAGGTACATTTATTAAAATGCGATAGTACTTCTACTTAGCTACAAATTTAAAACATCCTACAATCAAAATATGGTTTGAATATCGAGGGTGAACGGTTACTAAAGTTTGCAATGAGCGCCAGTACCTAACTAGCAGCACTATCGTTTCCGATTATTAAAGACAGAAAGTCGAGATGTTCTATAAAAAAATCGGTCAGGCAAACTAACCAGTGCCTGCTAATTTATTCAAATAAAAATAGGACACTCCCAGTCCTCACACACCTACATACATTCGTTATTAAGATCTTACATTCAGAATAAAAGTATTTAGTATATTTAAATCATAATAAAAAACGTAGTGAGCTTCTTGTCACTATTTCCCAGTCCTCGTGACTGAATCATCGAGAAAAATATTCTTCTAACGTTTAAAATAAAACATTTAATATTTAAAATGTAGTCACACTTATCATTATCGTTAGCTACTTGATAATAGTTCGATCCCATTGATCCTTCTGATTTCAGTATCTTCCTGTCATTTGTGATAATAAAATTTATACTCCTCTGGCATTTCATGCTTTCGTTTCTTGTGAGCGTATTGTTTCAAACAATAAAGCTAAATTCCGCTCGATAATAGACAAATCCATTAAAAAAGCTTAATAAATTAAGACGGACATATAACAGACGCCTCTACGTTTCCCAAAATCTACGTAACACAACACGTTTCTCTAATACTTATACATTATTTTGGTCGCATCTTTCCATACATTACACCTCGACAACTTGGTCGGAACTTCATTATACATTCGCATTATACTTTATACTTCTTTAGGAAGATCATAATATTTTACCACAAAACACAAGGTTGCGTCAATACCTACGCTTTCGTATACATATCTTGTACACGCAATAATAATAACTAATCCCATTTCTGTGTATATTCTAGGTATCCACGAAATTCAGTAATTTTACTTTTAGAGTTCAAATTACAAGTCTTCTAACGCTTATACATTCCTATAATTTTCACTCTTTTTAAATACCTCATGTATTTCCAATCCTGTTCCTTTCTTATGCAAATTCTGTTATAACATCAATTCAAAACCTTTTAATATGCGACTTCATTATCCTTCTTTTATTTTGTGGAACCAATGTTCATAGACCTTTCTAAGATTGGAGAACGGTCTGTATATTCTCGTCTTTACCTAATAAAATACGTTACATTTCAACTCCATTCTAGTATTCCTGTCTTGATACATTTTATCTTGTATGTTTCTTTCATATTTTATAATTCCTTTACATATGTATTACATTATACATTTCGTATTATTCCGTACCGTTATATACGTCAAAATCTTAATGACGACGTTCTCAAAACAATAACTAATATATTTAACGTCAATAACGATTCTCTATACTCAATTAAAACAATTAAAATAGTTCAAATTTGCCACACAAAAACTAGGTCAGGGCAAGGATATCTACGTTACTGCATTCTAACTACAATAATATTCGTTGGGTCTCTTTTACCTTCTGCCAGAATATTTTTTCAGAGTCAAATTGGTCTTGAAACTCCCACGTAGCAGTCTCTTCCTACTGAAGCAAGCCACACAGCTGACTTAAGGGGATCGGTCGAGGTCGCGTGCTGGCCGGCTGGTCTCCCACCTGCGCGCTCCCTCACTCGTTCATCCATCAGTCGGTACTGCCTGTCTTCCTGCCTCCTCTCTCTGCATTGGGGCTGGAGTCTCGCTGCGTTCTTCTGTATTCGGGCGTCTTTTGCGATTTCTTCTAGCGAAAAGCATTCTTGAAGTTCTCCGTCGAATGGTTGTTGTTGTTGTAGTTCATAGGTATTTCTCCCGATGTTATGGTAATAACTCGCAATTGTAGATGCAATAGTGTATATTTGAAGAAGCATGATGGTAATCTTCTTCCCTCCTCGACAAATTCTTGATATGCGGGCTAAGTCACTGCCGGAATCCTCATATTGCGAATAGTTAGCTCCCCTTCATGATTTAGTGACTTTCCATGACGATCGAGTAATGCTTCATGTCAAATATCCTCGTCGACCCCAGTTCAAACAACATCATCTTAATTTCAATCGTAGTTTGAACTAATTCGTTGAGTAAGGTTTTATTAATTTTCCTTAGTTTTCGAGCAACTCTTGTAGTTTCCAATAAACGTTGCTTCTGCTCGGCAATAATGTCTCCACACAGTAGATTGATTTTCTCTTTACTAATTCACAGACTTTTCTTCATAACTCTGTCCATATTATCGTTTGCTTTTTGTAGAAATATTACTTTATCTTTTATTGAATTGACTTTCATCGATGCTCGTCTCCATCTGTACTGGGTGGCAATGCTGTCTTTACCGTCGAATATTCTTCATGTAGCTCGGTCAACTTTTCCACTCTCAAAATATACGTCTATACAATTTCGAAGACAAGTAGAGAATGACTTCTCCAAGTCGCGTCCCCTCTCTGATAGCAACTAAAAATGGCGTTTCTGGCATTCGACCTTGTAAATTTCTATATCAATAAATATCGTTCTCATCTTATTGAATCTTAATAGATAACTTACACCATTGGATTTCATTTTTCGTCTTCTCTCCATTTCTGCCAAATATTTTCTTCTGATAATTATTTTCAATAATATATAAAATACTAAGAACCGCCAATATATACTGTATTTTCGCTATTCGTTAATGTGTGGTCACGTGATAAAACGCGGTTGAATCTCCCTCCTGCCACGCTTCAATGTCACATTGACATGTGCCTGACTAAATTCGGAATTTCCCAAGTGTCGCCTCCACTGAACTCGTCAATCTTGCCAGTTTGCAATGTGTATAAAATCTCATTGTTCTCCATGTTAATAAAATAGCGTTTTATATTTATGCTTATTTCCGTGCTAAAAGTATACGGAAATATTTCAAATTCACTCTGGCAATAGTTACAGTCCTGATACACGTTCCCATGCTACCGGTTTCCTTACTAGACATGTAGCATTGGCGATTTCGTTCTCGAGAGCTGTCGGTTCGACTCCCGACCCATACCTTCTCCTAGGTCCTTTAAATTATGGGTTCAACCAAACAGGGAACAGTAACCTTTTTCGCTTGTATTTGTATTTTGGATCACATCAAGCAACCGAGGATCAAAATAAAAGGTACTAATATTAGCTTTTACTTCCAGGTAGCACTGACACTGTTCCTCTATTCCAGACAGCAGCAAATCCAACAGGAACACATTAAAACATTTACTTTATCTTTGTACTTCCCTTTTCAGGTAATAGCTGCACCCTTATTACAGGAATTTAGTATTGGAACTATTCACTGTGACCAGCCTGTCCTTCTCTCCCTTTGACACAACACACTCATTATTACACTACACCACAATACCTCGATTCATTCCTTTACATACACTAGCACGACCAAGATAAATCCGCACAGCAATGGCTGATATCTGTGGGATACCAGTTGTTACTGACGGATACCCAATATAACGCTCACATGTGGTGAGAGCCATCACAAGCTTGTAAGTGGCGACTTTCACTGCTAAGGTAAGCTCACTCGCCCACAAAGGGTGACTTACAAACTTTAAAATACAGTGGCCACATAGATATAAGTTACTTTAGAACGGCCGTCTAAAACTTAAGTCTAGTTACTAAGTTAATTCATAAGTTTGGACCCTAAGTTTGTTCTATAAACAACAACGAGGTATAGCGCACATAGGGGTAAACAATTATACAACAACAGAGCTCTACGACACGATGGTACACTCGTTATTATTTTAGTGTTTCATTGTATGTACATTTGTTTTTTTTATTTTATTTTTATTATTATTGTTATACGGTACTCCTGGTGTCAAAATTTTGTTGCCGTGTTACTTGTCCATATTTATTCCACTGTAATCCTTACATGCACACTCTTTTTTCTTTTCTCTCTTCTTAATACACGATGTTCAAATGCTCTATTTACACCTATCAATAAAAATGATGCATTTTTTTTTCTCTTTGCAACACTTATAGCAACACATGTTCCATTGTCATAATTCCTTGTACGGCTTATGTATCTATATATATTTTTGTGATGTATTACGACTTCAATATCGCTATGTAAAAATTGTGATCTAAACATTATATATCATTGTTCCACCCTTCAACCCTACCTACCCAAAGTACACGGCTACGACAACTACTCATAAATCGACACTTGCCAGACTGCTGCACTTCCCACATACCCCTACATCTATACGACCAGGAGAAGAAAAGAAGAGACGAAATGAACAAGAAGAAAAAGAAGCCACCCTTACGTCCTGGTCGAATCTGTGAGGACACAGATTTAGCCGGGAAGGAGGATTGTTATATCCAGAGGCTCCGCACAGGGTACAGTTAATACATCTAATAACATTCACAACAGCTACAACCACTACCCTCTATCGACCGTCTATCTAACACACTTCAGCCCCTATCTCTACCCTGAGCCACCTAGGGAAGCAACATGTACCAACTATTTCATCATTATTACCAAACACAAGCTGCTAGCTACTAAAGTAGAGCAGGTATTTGCTAACTCTTAGTCAGCAGAATCATCCAGTATAAAATAACTCACACCTCAAGGGCTCGTTGTCTTGTCTGCCCACGACACCGCGCTAGTCCCAGCGGAAGCTCTGGACGCCGACCACCGAATACAAGTAAGTGTACGAACGGATAATCCCACTGTTATTTCCTATCCATACACCTCCCCCGTAAAACTTGTAATCGCCTTCATCATGCATTGTAACTTGTGGGCTACTGCACTACATTTAATTGGAGAAGTCTACTCACTTCTCCAAAGTGATTTTATTAAACTTCCACATTCCATCACAACTATCCTCTTGTCTATATTTATTGTACGCTCCCCATTTGCCCATGCGACTCAGATCCTGTTGAGTCATCGCTGTTAACAACCTGCTCGCCCACATCGAATTGTGGACAGCTCGTCTCCAGGCATAGAGCAAGCTATTGTCCGTCTAGCGACCGTGCGCTTTATCATAATTGTTTAGCACTCGCTTTTACTTAGAACGTAGCCCGGTTTTAATCCTCAACTAGGAGCACCTTAACACCCCGTAGTTACCAGAAGTGCCAAGCGTCTAGAGGCTCTCAAATTGTAACCCTTGATCAAACCATCAGGTATTTTCACATCACCGTAGGTGACTCATACACGCACACATAAAAAAAACCGCACCCCTTACGACTTAGTTATATCCCATAAAAGCTACAACAATATTTAGTATATGGACTTCGTAAATATTTTTGAATTTAGATTTGATTTTTATTCTTCGACGAGCGAGATTTTATTGAGGTGGATTTTACCGTAACTACTAGTTTTTGTGTGCGATTAGATATTTCGTTAATATTTTGATGGGAGATGTGCTTAACCGATCGTATTTTTGTAGGAAGTAGGAATTAGATAGTGTCCTTGTAAGTGTGCAAGTCTTGATTTTATATTGGTTCTTATTTGAACAATAAGTAATGCGAGATGGACATTGTATAACAGGACAATATTATGACTGTCAATTTTTACACGAAAATAATTGAGATTTCTTGAGTAACAAACGATAAGAGCTGATCGCTTAATAGTACCCAGAAGTCAATTGTAAATGCGACGACAGAAACTCAATAACGGTTTTGTTAAATACTAAAACGAACTGTTAGGACTATACTTGTTCAAATGGTACATTCAAAGCATTTTGAGTAGGAAATGCAGATTGCATTAGAATGTGGAGAGAGAATTTAAGCATTGTTGATTGCAACAATCATGAACGACAAGCAGGGAGGTATTATTATTAACTTGTAATGATGAATGTTGAAGTACTGCAAGTATGTGAAACGTGTTTAACGTAGGAGATAGGCTGCAGATTATTAATTGTTGGAAGAGCGCATTGTTGTAATAATGGACTATGAAAAAACGTATTTTATATTGGAAAGTGGATTCCAATCGATCATGTCGACGATGGGAATATTTGTAACAGAGTTAATAAGTGGAAAGTTATTGTTTTTGAATTTTCGTGGCAGCTTAAAGGTGAAGCTATAATTAGGGAACTGAACCTTGTGGAGATGTGAAGAACTATTCCACATGAGTCTGTTTTACAGTATATGAGGAAGCTGTATAAGATAACGATGCATTAATCTGATGTTTAAAGGCGACTATAGAAGGTCATGTGCCTGTATTACAGTGTATGAGGAAGCTGTATAAGATACAGATGCGATAATCTGATGTTTAAAGGCGACTATAAAAGGTCATGTGTCTGTATTACAGTATATGAGGAAGCTGTATGAGATAAAGATGCGTTAATCTGATGTTTAAAGGCGACTATAGAAGGTCGTGTGTCTGTATTAAAGTATATGAGGAAGCTGTATAAGATAAAGATGCGTTAATCTGATGTTTAAAGGCGACTATAGAAGGTCGTGTGTCTGTATTACAGTGTATGAGGAAGCTGTATAAGATAACGATGCGTTAATCTGAAATTTAAAGGCGACTATAGAAGGTCATGTGTCTGTATTACAGTGTATGAGGAAGCTGTATAAGATAACGATGCGTTAATCTGATGTTTAAAGGCAACTATGGAAGGTCATGTGTCTGTATTACAGTATATGAGGAAGCTTTATATGATAAAGGTGCATTAATCTGATGTTTAAAGGCGACTATAGAAGGGCATGTGTCTGTATTACAGTATATGAGGAAGCTGTATAAGATAAAGATGCGTTAATCTGATGTTTAACGGTACCTATAGAAGGTCATGTGTCCGTATTAGAGTGTATGAGGAAGCTGTATAAGATAAAGATGCGTTAATCTGATGTTTAAAGGTGAATATAGATGGTCGTGTGTCTGTATTACAGTGTATGAGGAAGCTGTATAAGATAACGATGCGTTAATCTGATGTTTAAAGGCGACTATAGAAGGTCATGTGCCTGTAATACAGTATATGAGGAAGATGTATAAGATAAAGATGCGTTAATCCGATGTTTAAAGGCGACTATAGAAGGTCGTGTGTCTGTATTACAGTATATGAGGAAGCTGTATAAGATAAAGGTGCGTTAATCTGATGTTTAAGGGCGACTATAGAAGGTCGTGTGTCTGTATTACAGTGTATGAGCAAGCTGTATAAGATAACGATGCGTTAATCTGATGTTTAAAGGCGACTATAGAAGGTCATGTGTCTGTATTACAGTGTATGAGGAAGCTGTATAAGATAACGATGCGTTAATCTGATGTTTAAAGGCGACTATAGAAGGTCATGTGTCTGTATTACAGTATATTAGGAAGCTGTATAAGATAAAGATGCGTTAATCGGATGTTTAAAGGCGACTATAGAAGGTCATGTGTCTGTATTACAGTGTATGAGGAAGCTGTATAAGATAACGATGCGTTAATCTGATGTTTAAAGGCGACTATAGAATGTCAAGTGTCTCTATTACCGTATATGAGGAAGCTATATAAGATAAAGATGCGTTAATCTGATGTTTATAGGTGACTATAGAAGGTCATGTATCGACAGAAAACGCACGAATTAGGAAATTGCATTGAAGCAATATTTCATTGTTATTATTATTATTATTTTATTTAACGAGAGCTAGATTATTAAAGCATGAACTAGACTTAGTCGAACGGCCATGACTAAAACTAATACGACAAAAATTAGCAAGGTAGGAATTTGAGTAGGTGGTTCTCGTTTTTCATAAATTCCTGTTTTTTTTTTCTTTCAAAAGTTCAAGGACGAGTTCTGGCAGTGAAACCTGAAGACAGACAGACAATGCTACGAGTTAGATATTGTAAAAATGTTGTAGATAAATTGTAAATAGTTAAAAGAGATTGGAAACGATAACAACTGATCGTGTAAATACTGTTATAGAGATAGAATGGAGTCTCGTGATGCATAGAGTAATTGTATTTAGTTTTGATGAACCGAACTTATGGTATTATTTTAATTTAGGGGTTTTATTTCATTTAAAAACTCCGAACTTATTTTGGAACTGCAGATGGCATTCAGAATAGTGGATTCTTCATATTTATTTTATTTTAATAGCGAAGTTAAATGTTTAATTAATCCAATTATTTAATTTTTTCGTTGCTTGAGGACGGGAGTGTCCGTATTTAAATTAGTATTTGTAATGTTTTATATTAATAAATCGTAGGACACGAGAGTTTCGTCTGTCCACCGTTTTATAGAAACCAAGCGATACTGATGCCTAATAATTATGGTGAGGTCAAGCTATGGAATTAAGGACAGGCGCCCAATTTATCCCATTTGCCCCGAGATGCGCAGGTTTCTCACTCTACCATTGTAGGATAAAGTCCTAATTCCGTAGTGTAACGTCTTTGTCTTATATGTCCCGACTCATTCCATGTACCAGGCATTTCCTTCGGTGGTTTACCTAGCTGGGGCCACGATGAAGCTGCGATCCGCCCATCTGGACACTGGTAGGTGGTTTGAAAAGGGCAGAATATTAACATACAAATCGTTGAGGAATTCGATACCAAATGAAGTAAGGAAAGAAGACCAGGGAATAAGAGAATATACCGGTATTGAATATATTTAAACATTTATCAGTCTGCCACACCCTGCAGGATCGCTTTTAAGGGCCGCTTGACATTTCACCTTTCCGCTATGACAAATAGCCTAATTAGAAATAATATTAATCATAATGATAATAATAATGATAAACTTGAGTAATATGATGCGTAGCACAAACAAATCTGCCAAATCCTGACACAAACGCTTTGATTAGTGCCAACAAGCATACTGCTGAATTAACTCTGTTAGAGGGAATTTAGTTTTCGTTTGTTGGTATAAAGCCTCGCCTTTACAGGGCTCGGCACGCTCCCTATTAGCTGTCGTTCGCCTGCTTTAGACTATGGAGCCGGATATCCAGGCACAGAAGATGCTACTGCTGGAAGTCGTACGATTATTATTCTGTGGTTTCCAGAACAAATGGTACATCCAATCACGTCACTCATTCAACATGGTTAATAATTGCAAACATTTCTCAATGCGTGACAAATGTTAATTATACCATACACCCCTCCACCCACTGTATCAGATAATACCAAAAAATTACTGAAAGAATGGCTTCAAAATTTAGAAGCGTGTCTACCTGATCCTCTGTCGAGATATCAGCATCAGCGTTAGTTTATCTAACTGAACCTTTTTATCTGCATAGCAGGCATAGGGAAAGGACCTGGCCGTCCTTTTGCCTTTTCTCCGAACGTATAGAAATGTGAATGTGTGTTAAATACACTCTACTCATCAGTTGGTGGATATTGGTCGAAAATATCCAGGCTAGCTCACCTTCCTTTCCGACATGACTAACACAGCTTAATACATAAATGCACTCTGTGAGCGGTCCCTAGGGAATTAAAGTCGTGCCCTGTGTCAAGGTGATGATAAAAGCACGTACTACTGTATCCCTCGGGAGTTCGCCAATGCGGTGTTAACACCGCACTTGCAACTACTAACGTTGCAACACTGTACTAAGATTGCTCAACCTTTCGTATTCTTAGACAACTATCACCGCCACAAGAATGCGCTAGTATGGACACGCTACCAGTAGTATTTGAATTATGACACACTTCTCTGTACATTTCTAGTCAAAAACGTATTTGCTAACAAGAATCTACCTGTACAGAGACGCTTCAAAATAGAAAGATATCATCCTACTGTACACTGATCTAAAATCTGCTTTCATATGTCAATCATAAAACCGTGTTTCTTGCTAGGAAATGTCGGAGAATATTCTAAAGTGTTTGTCCTGAATTCCATTGTGAATATAAAAATAAAGACAGCCTTGAAGCCATTCTACAGTGTTGCCATATTAACAATTAATATTGTATCTTTATTCGGTCAACATAAGAATCATTCTAATTACTGTAAAATGTGAAAAGAAACTGAAATAAATTACAAAGGCTTAAGATTTATATATATTATTGAGGACTATTGAAGAAGAAAACTAAAGGGAGATGGCGCGCAGTTCGTCACTCCTTGGGGGGTCCGGGTGGGGACACCAAGAGCCCGCCGATGAGCCTAGCTTGGTGTCCTAGGCGAAACCCCACACAAGACACGGCACAAACCTAGAAGAATTGCTGAGTTTTACTTCACCGGCCGTGAAAGCCAATATACCATCTTTTTGGAAGCCTTCATAGGGAGGTTAAGGCTGCTTGAACTTTTAGTTCTCGTAGTCAAGTGGTGCAGTTGCACCTTATATAAAGGGAGGTGGCGCGCAGTTCGTCACTCCTTGGGGGGTCCGGGCGGGGACACCAAGAGCCCGCCGATGAGCCTAGCTTGGTGTCCTAGGCGATACCCCACACAAGACACGGCACAAACCTAGAAGAATTGCTGAGTTTTACTTCACCGGCCGTGAAAGCCAATATACCATCTTTTTGGAAGCCTTCATAGGGAGGTTAAGGCTGCTTGAAGTTTTAGTTCTCGTAGTCAAGTGGTGCAGTTGCACCTTATATAAAGGGAGGTGGCGCGCAGTTCGTCACTCCTTGGGGGGTCCAGGCGGGGACACCAAGAGCCCGCCGATGAGCCTAGCTTGGTGTCCTAGGCGAAACCCCACACAAGACACGGCACAAACCTAGAAGAATTGCTGAGTTTTACTTCACCGGCCGTGAAAGCCAATATACCATCTTTTTGGAAGCCTTCATAGGGAGGTTAAGGCTGCTTGAACTTTTAGTTCTCGTAGTCAAGTGGTGCAGTTGCACCTTATATAAAGGGAGGTGGCGCGCAGTTCGTCAGTCCTTGGGGGGTCCTGGCGGGGACACCAAGAGCCCGCCGATGAGCCTAGCTTGGTGTCCTAGGCGAAACCCCACACAAGACACGGCACAAACCTAGAAGAATTGCTGAGTTTTACTTCACCGGCCGTGAAAGCCAATATACCATCTTTTTGGAAGCCTTCATAGGGAGGTTAAGGCTGCTAGAACTTTTAGTTCTCGTAGTCAAGTGGTGCAGTTGCACCTTATATAAAGGGAGGTGGCGCGCAGTTCGTCACTCCTTGGGGGGTCCGGGCGGGGACACCAAGAGCCCGCCGATGAGCCTAGCTTGGTATCCTACGCGTAACCCCACACAAGACACGGCACAAACCTAGAAGAATTGCTGAGTTTTACCTACACACTATCTTTAAATATAAGTGGGAGGTAATTTGTAACACTTGTAATATCACTACGCTTGGATTGGTAATTTGAGCATAATCACTTGGCATCAAGAGGGATAAGGTGTCTCTCATGAAATCTGCTACACAGGTATGGGTAAAGGTGTATCTTCAAATGCCCCAACAAATTTGGTTTGGCATATTCTACTTTGTCTTCTCACGACTATGGGTTAACTTGTGTTTCTTCAAATTTTGCTAACGAGCAAATTTGTCTCCGCATGCGGTACATGAGTATCGATTCTAACCAGTATGAGTTAACATGTGTCTCCTAAAACCTTGTTTGATGGCAAATTTGGCTCCGCATGTACTACAAGAGTAGGGTTTCTCTCCAGTATGGGTTAGCATGTGTGACTTCAAATGACCTTTCCGTCTAAATTTGGTTTCGCATGTGCTACAGGTGTATGGCTTCTCTCCAGTATGGGATAACAGGTGTATCTTCAAATCTTTTTTATCGGTTGCTTTGGTTCCGCATGTACTACATGAGTAACGCTTCTCCCCAGTATGGGTCATCACGTGTCTCTTCAAATTCCCTTTCACATTAAACTTGTCTCCGCATGTGGTACACGAGTACGGCTTCTCAGCAGTATGCAATAACCTGCGTGTCTTCAAACAACCTTTAAGGCGAAATTTGACTCCGCATGTACTACACGAGTAGGGTTTCTCTCCAGTATGGGTTAGCATGTGTCTCTTCAAATTACCTTTCAGTCTAAATTTGGTTTCGCATGTGCTACAGGTGTATGGCTTCTCCCCAGTATGTGTTAATATGTGATCCTTCAAATGCCCTTTATATATAAATTTGGCTTCGCATGTGCTACATGAGAACGGCTTCTCATCAGAATGGGTGTACATGTGTGTCTTCAAATGATGTTTCCGATTAAATTTGGCTTCACATGAGCTACATGAGAACGGCTTCTCACCAGTATGGGTTAACATGTGCGTTTTCAAACTGCCATTCTGAGTAAATTTGGCTTCGCATGTGCTACATGAGAAGGGCTTTTCACCAGTATGGGTTAACATGTGGGTCTTCAAATTATCTTTGTAAGTAAATTTGGTTTCGCATGTGCTACAGGTGTATGTCTTCATCCCAGTATGGGTTAACATGTGTCTCTTCAAAAGAGCATTATAAGTAAATTTGGTTTCGTATGTTCTACACGAGTAGCGGTTCTTTCCAGTATGGGTTAACAGCTTGGTCGACATATTTTCTTCATTTGTAATATTTCTTTCAGAGACAGTGCTGGTATTCGGTCCTCTGGTATTACATAATGCGTATAACTTCTTTTCAGCAGGATCCGAACTATCAGGACATCCCAGCCTGAAATGATTTCTGAGAATGGTGAAAAATACTTACATATATACGGAGATCTAACTTATGAAATGATATCTGGACCATGTCAATAATATCACTACCAGGAATACTGTCCTTATCTAATACCTGGAACTGATCTCAGTTTTAATATTCAATGCTATGTTTTTAGTACAGTCTGAATATTTTCAAATACTTATATACTAAGCAAACAAAATGATGCGTCACATCGGAGTATTTGGAGTCACAGGTTTCCTTGATAAATATGAAATCCGTATCTAGTTCAAAAGTTCTGATTATACATGGAAATGGCAAATTATTTCCAGACTCATTCTGTTTGCAAAAATTCAACTTTATACTTGATCAGTTATATAATTGAAATTATTGAATGGTCACGGAAATTGAGTGCTAATTCATATGAGCAGTGAAAGTGTTCGAATTATTATTTTACACCACATTGCGCCGCTTTACCTACATGGATGTTCAGGGATATGACAATTTAATAGAATCTGGATAACTGATATCCATCTGACTTAGAAAGTGCGTGCACGTACAGGTGACAGAATACTCCATATTATATTCCCTACAGAATAGCCATGCTGGCATTTGGATTAAGGTGGGAATTTTGGATATGCAAATCATGTGATTTCGAAACCATATGGGCTATTATGCTTTACTCTTGAATACATCGCGGATGAATGGTTATTTAGGGCAACATAAATTATTGGAGTTGAGTGATTAACTTTAGGTCCAAGAAAATATCAGATACTATACATAACGGTGGCTTGTTATAATATACAGAGAGTGGTAACTCGGTAACATTAACCACTCCATATAGCGAACATTTATCCAACTCTAGGCTCACCACAATGAGACTCCCGTCTGACCAAGTACTGTAGATGTGAACATTTAAAAAAAAGCAATTTTCCCCCCTACGATTCAATATCTCGACATCTTATTTAGACGTCAACAAATACACACTTAGTACACTGTTCGATGTTACATTCTATGTTTCAAAATATTGTAGTAGCCCTAACCCTATACTAGGGTTGAGCCCACACATATACCTAAAGGATGGATTACCGGCATAGCAACGGAAGCGCGGCATGTCGTAGCCCCAGAAGACCGCCAGCCTAGCAAAGAAGGGAGGAAACCCAGGACGTTACACTCCACATTCCGCTGAGGTAGACTGACTACACGATTTTAGTCTATAAATAGGAGGTGCAGCACGCGCCGGTCTCTCTTGCCTGATGGCGTTCTAGCTCTTACCAGTGTTACGCTCATTTGAGCAGTGCTCAGCAAAGGACCCATCGGGGCGCCGCCCCGATGGAAGCCCAACACGACATCATAGCAGACCGATGTCAACGGTACGGTGAGTGAAGATGTGTCTTCTAAATCCCTTTTTCCTATAATAAGCCCCCCCCCCCCTTTTTATCTAAACTTCATTGCCCTCATTTTGCAAATAAACCCCTTTTACACAGTCCAATGCTTCATCTTGTTATTTCACGTAGATTAAGAAGCCTTTCCCTTTAAATTAGAAGCTAGATTTAGATCTTCACTGAACGCTGACAAGAGCAGGCGCTATACAGCAAGCGCTTGGCTTACTAAGGCTCGTCAAGGTAAGCATGGTGAGTATTACACAAAAGTAATACAAAATGGTGGAAGCGCGGGTAGTTGCAGCAATAAGTCTAGCAACAACGACACTGTACCACTTACATTAGCCAAGCGAGTAAGAAAGTTAAAATCCCCCAGAGTAGAACATTTTTTTGGAGTAGGAGATCTTAGACGAGATTTTTTTTTTACACAGTAATCATCATCCCCCCTACCCGCCCCTATAAGTAATTCACAAGAGAAACCTCTTACGCCATGCACTTTAAATATTAACGACCCCTAGTAAATAAGTAACTAGGAATATTAACGGAAACCTAGTATGAAGAAGTATGGATAACTACCCTACTATATTCAGAAAATTGCTCATTATTTAAGATTAAACCCCCCACATATAAGCTCTATTAGGATTAAGATTGTGATATCCCATAGGATAAGTTGGAACAAATAACTAATTATGTACGGTATTTTATTCCAGCAGTGCAATTATACCTTATATATGATTGTAGGCTATACATATTTTCTTTTGACTACATATTGGTATAACTTAATGAAAGGTAGTACTGACAACGTGCATACATAGAATTCGGAGACCTTGCAATTTGCAAGGTGCCACAGTGATTAGTTTGTACACGCATTCAGTCAAGACACACAACAGTTTCTCTTTTGTTATACAATCCGACCTCAGAGGAAACGCTTATTTGTCCCTTTCCACACGATCAGCTGTACCATATGTCGAAAGCGTGCTGGACAAGCCGGCCGCCTAGCGAGGAGGTTGAACTCGACTCCAAGCAACCACTCAGCACAACGCCGCACGCGAACGGAAGTGCGCTATCATAGGTATTACTCCTGGCACGATTAACTCACACGCCAGATGATTTTGCATAGCCTTGCCTTTAATATTTTTGTTTCAAATACATCCATTAACGTATTGCGAAGCGTGCGATAAAACACGCACTAATAATTTTAAAGATGTAATCATGGAGAGGAATTCATAATGTAGAATTCTTTTTCCAGTAGTGCACTTGAAACACGAGATTCAGCTAGCAATTAAGACACCGTTCCCTCACGAAGCAAGAAGTATAGGAAGGTAATCCAATAAGAATTAATGAAGTAGCCGACAACTGAACGGCAATTTCAATCTAACATACACGCGTAATCACGAGATTGGGCACAGCAGGGCAACACGACAATTTAATTGGTGGTTATCAAGTGCATCAGCGTTATTATATTATTAAGGAGTAAGGACGTCAGCGAAGTATATTGTTGTTATATATCAAACAACTCACAGCAGGTCCAAGGGTGCACCAAGCATTGAGATATGATATTTTTAAGGAAGTTGCTTAAATGACTCACGGCGGGTACAAGGGTTCACCTGGCCTTGAGATAAGGAAGAAAGGACGATATATTGGAGATATTATTCATATTAACACGTTGATAACAAATGCCACTTACGAGATAAGATTATTGCCCACCCCATGCCACAAGCCTACATGTTACGCAGCCAGATGCTCAAATAGGAACGTCACGTCAAGGAGTGATCAATTAGTAAATTCGCAGAAAAATAGTAGGGCCCGGCAGAGATGACATAGCGCGGGAAAACATTGAGTGCTCGTTTGGGGTTAGCTTCCCTTTCGTCTCGGATTTGGTTACGCCCACTATGCGTTACGGTCAACAACGCCACCCTAATAAGTCAGGATTATACTGACCACCGGACGCCGAGAGATCTAATTTCAATTTCCTGGAAATAGCCACCCCACGGAAGGCGGAAGGAAGCTAGCGGCGATCCATTCACCCTAATACGTGATGATTGTAACGTCAGTTGGGATGCATGGGTATCGAAGTACGCTAAGTCTACCAACAGGCGATATTTTCACAGTATTTTGACAATATAACAGGCGATATTTTCAAGGTAGGATAGGAGATATTTTTAGGGTATTGTATCTAATATATACTTGGACCTAACGTCTGTCAGGACTCATTTGTATCGAAGTACCATTAGACCATTGGCAGACGCTAGTTTGATAATATTATGATAGAATACTGTTAGCATATATAATATATATTTGGACCTAACGTCCGTCAGCACCCATCTGTATCGATGTACAGTTTGGCTATTGGCACTCGGTAGTTATATGATATTATATGGTAGAACGATCATTCGGCAGACGATATTTTCATAATATTCTGCGATAGGAAGATAAAATGCACAATCGACGAAACTAGATAAATTCAGAGAATAGATTATGATAGGAGATACATTTTAACAGTAATATATAAAGAGTGTAACTATTCAGAGTAGAAATATGCATACGCTAAAACTAACAAGTGAATTTATAAATTAATAATTTTTCAATGTTTTACGATTATTTGCGACGGAAGAGGATGCAATTTACACATGTATCATATACCAAGGGTGACAATGAGAATTGGGAGGTCACTCGGTACGGAGGTAACTCCTTAAAGGCACTGTAAAGTAGACCAAACCGCTATACGTATGGGTCAACTGGTTAAGCCGTTTTGGACGCTCGCAGCTTTCCCAAACCACAATCTGCATTCGTTGGTCACTCGGTTCCCAAGCCCTATAGGGTAATAGGCTCCGATACCACATTGCACATTGGACGAGGTCACTAGGATTACTGGCCGTACCTTAATGCCCCATACCATGTTACATATTTTGCCGGTCCAAGGGTTAAAGTAAGACCTGATAGGCGCTCTGAGTCCCGATACCACCCTGCGTATTGCACACCGTTTGGTTCAAAATACATCATCATAAGCATCCGTATTTTCCACGACACGAAGGCAACCGAATGCATTAAATGAATCATACTATGCAACGGAGGTATACTATTAGTAATTCCATATAGAGCAACACCATATATTTTTTTACAGAGCAAGGGTAGTCATTTCTTTAAAGATACATTTTAGAATTTTACCATGGCTGCGGATACAGCCTAGAGAGAGCTTAAATGTTTAAGACATAATTTTAATATATATATCCCCCCCCCCCCCTTCGAGAGATATCTTCCTCCACTCCCTATCTAGACACAAGATTTACCCCCTACCCCATGTATATAGTAGATTTAATTAAGGGAAGGCATTAGTATTAGATTTAGCACTAAGAATTCCATTAGACACTAAGAAAACCCCATCCCCCCCCCCTACCTAACGTGGCAAGTTAAAAGAGAAGAGGGTATCTAATTATATGTAATTAACAAATATAACTTTTTTCAGATAATATTATCGTATTGATCTCTATTTCTTGAAGGTCTATACTGTTCGTACCATAAAGATAGGCATCTTGGCTAAGGACACCATGTCAGCCACGCCAGAATTATCAAGTTAGCCCGTAGAGGCAATAAATAATATACAGTTTCCATAATTTCCCGACGACACAGTCGCCACTTTAACGAAAATCAATTTAATCTTCACCATCACTTATACATGTAGTGCGAATGTCCTTTTCATAATGTCTGCAAGGTAGCGAAAACGCCGCTTACGTTGAGCTGGGAAAGCATCTCAATGAGGATTCATGATTAACGAAGTATAAAGAAGTTTTTATAAATATATATGGTTGAAGTTCTACGAACTATAAAGAAGTCTTTATAAATATACATATGGTTCAAGTTCTACGACGTATTAAGGAATATATAATGAACCCAGGTACCATTGGTTCAAGGGGTCGAATCCATGTTTTCTTGGTAAAAGAAGAGAGGAAAAATACAGTCCTTAGAATGACTTAGAAAGATTTTATGTAGAGGACTGGTACAACGTGGCATAATAGTAAGAGACCAGGTGGCACCAGGAAATGATATCATGCGTGACGCACCGATAGGGAGCAGATCATGACTATTAATAGAACGATAAAAAAAATTCCGCTGTGTAAGCGAGAAGAGGTTTCGGAATTTGATCTTACGCAGCAATAAAATGGCATCCCCGCAATTGTGCAAGAAGAGGAATAATTAGATTTAAGCCAATTGCGAGAATATAATTACCAAAAGAAATACATCATTGTGAATCATTTTGGAATAGAGATTTTTGTGTGGGGAAAGATGTTATAATAATTGCACAGGAAAGAAGTGCAAACGCAGCATGACGTAGTTAAAAGTTCCCAAGACCAGAGGTGGTAGGGATTAAAAATCAACCTCAACACCCACGTATCTGAAGCGCAAATTTTATTTAATATCTCGGAATTGTACGATCGATTTTCATGTGCAAAGAAGTCAGTTTACGTTTAGAAAACAAGCTTTCCAGAGATATAAGTTTCAAAAGTATGTGACTATTGCTTCAGAAGTTAGTTATGAAAAAGACAAAGACTTTATCTTTTTGTCGCCGATTTGTATAAAAGCCCTGGCAGAACCAGGCTAATCATGCAGTTTAGTCCGTCTAGAGGACGTGACGCTAGATCACATCGTATATGCAGTTTTAGACAGCCCGAGGGCGTCGCTGTATCGACAACCATCCAGTTCCGTGAGCGCCGAGGCGCTGCACGATGAAGCTTCACAGTATAAGAAGTAGCATCATTAGTATCGCCGTGTGAAGACATAGTAAAATCCTAGTAAAGGATTAATTTCAGTAAGCGTCAGTCTTTATAGTGAAAGTTCATTATTACAGTCAAAATTAGGCTGCGAACTAAGAAGAAAGAACAGGCGATAGGTATTCGAATAACAGTTCAGTTAAAGGACATAAAGTATCGTAACGTTTCGAAGTACCAACGGAAGTGAAAACAAACATTTCTATCAAAGTTAAGGAACCCGATCAGGGTCTAACGAAATAAGTAATGCCTAGTGTGCCGATAAGATAGGGACTAGAGCGCCAAACAATAAGAATTGAGAATTTAATCCAAGGCGTTGTCTAAAGGAGACAAACGAACAGTAAAAAGCAATAAGCTACGAATTGAAGGAATAGCAGTAAATGCTAGGGAATTATTAAGGTCACCGATAAAGTATTCGAGAGGCCGTAACCAGGACAGACTTTACCTAGACAAACTAAATAGTGTCTAAGAAGAAACGACATCGTGCTAGTAAAAATAGAAGCCGATAGTCAGAAACCGGATCTGAAGAATAACCGTTCCAGGGAGAGGTAGATTGATCGAGACTGTCATCATCTTACCAGATTAGGGAGCCGACGTCTAAGAGTGTCACCCTTGGAGACGGGGAAGAAAGAAATCACGCGTGTAAGGCAAAAATCAAAGCCTAAGTGATTAAAAGCAGTGTAAAGTAAATATAGTGAAATTTTGTTTTAGTGTAATAATTTTTAGTGAATGTATTTGTGTATGATAAACGAATACAAAATTGTATTCAATATGTTACCAGTGTTTAAGGTAAATAATGTGTATGTGTTTAAAGAAGTGTCATTGTGTGAAATGGTATCAATGAAGATGGCTTAAATACAGTGAGTGGGCAAAAATGTAACATCGCTGGAGAATTCGGTCGATGACCGTAAAAATCATGTGAGTAACCATTTCATTAAGTTATGTGTTGGGGAAGGTTTGCGTACAATCCACATGGGAAGGAAAGAATAGGGATGTTTGAATATCAAATAAAAGAATAATAGCGCGATCTGAACGATTAAAAATTGAGAAAGTATAAAGAATTATGTGAAATAAATCCCTTGGGGAAATGTATGAAATAAAATATCAGTGAATTTGATAAATTATTTAAATATGTGAAAGCAAGCGTAATAATAATAATAATAATAATAATAATAATAATAATAATTGTATAAATGAATGAAGATTATGATGAATTATATGAAAAGTAGTAGCTACCGAGCTCCTTTAAATGAGTCGTCTAGTATCAAAACCGGCCAAGTCACTGAAGGCATATTTTTCAGTCTGGTTGAAAAACCTCTAGAGACAAAGCAATGGTGGTCACAAAAGAATTTATTGCATAGTTATATCCGTAATGGTTTAATATTTTAGTTCTGCTATTTTGAGAAATCTGATTCATAATTAACCCATCTTTTTTGCTAATATTAATTTTGACTTGGCCGTTTTTGTTGCAATTTTGTATAATTTTAGTCTTTTCTTGTAAAACTTTTTCTTTTTAAATTCCAAACTCCAGTGAAAAAAGGCAATTAAATTAAAATAAATTGACATTGTAATTACCTGTCTTTATTGCAATAAAAACGAACGCATTCTGCTGAAATTGGATAGTAATATATGAAGATGAACATCAGAAAGCTGAGGAGAATACAAAATAGGTATTATTACAATAAAAGTTAGTAGTTCAATTAGATCTCGAACACAGAAAAAGAAAATGAGTCACTTATTAAAATAGGAACAATATACACTTTACACTACACAATAATGACAAAATACGAGCACACAGGATATACGATTGCTTTCGCGCCAATGCGGTAAGAAGCCCGCGAATACGGAAGTCAGTGTTGCAAGCGAACAAAATACAAATTATTATGACTTCGAAGAGTATACAATATAAGGAACAATGTTGCCTACTGATATTATCACATTCTTGCATAATCCAAACAACAATGCTGCGACATGAAGATCGCTACTCGTTCTTTGACATGGCCGGTTTTGAAAGCACTGCCTGCATGACTTGGCCCATTTTGTTGCACGACCAAGAATTCAGTGCTCTGTAACTTGAAGACATGGACGATTTTGAAGCATATTCTTGTTTCGTCTGAGCCCACACATATACCTAAAGGATGGATTACCGGCATAGCAACGGAAGCGCGGCAGGTCGTAGCCCCAGAAGACCGCCAGCCTAGCAAAGTAGGGAGCAAACCCAGGACGTTACACTCCACATTCCGCTGAGGTAGAGTGACTACACGCTTTTAGTCTATAAATGGGAGGTGCAGCACGCGCCGGTCTCTCTTGCCTGATGGCATTCTAGCTCTTACCAGTGTTACGCACATTTGAGCAGTGCTCCGCAAAGCCCAACACGACATCATAGCAGACCGATGTCAACGGTACGGTGAGTGGAGATGTGTCTTCTAAAACCCTTTTTCCTATAATAAGAAATCTTCAAATATGGAATGGGAGAGTAGGAGTTGTCAGTAAAAACCCAATCAGATAGGATATGCCTAAGGTATGAATTAAATAGTTGTAATCTGTCAGGGGAAATATGTCTAATATGAATTATTGTGGGTGATTTAGCTATATTCCCATTTGAAAAACTACTGGATTGCATAACTTGAAATAAAACTGCTGAATGATCTGACAAACATGGGGCAATAACTTTAGTCTGGTACTGGCTGTGATTTAAATCCGTGAATACATTATCTAAGCAGGATGATCCTCTTGTTGGTTCATTAATTGTGTGATATAAGCCAAAGGATTTGAAAAAATTCCGAACCATAATAGCTTCTCGTTCATTGAATCTCAGGTCTACATTAATGTCTCCACAAATTACTAACTTATATTTTCGGTATGACTTTATAACACTATCCAAAACCCCTTCCATACTTTTTAAAAATGTATAAATATTACTATCAGGTGTTCGGTAAAAGGCTACCATAACAATATTAAAATCTACAAGTAATGCTGCCACATTTTCACAGTGTTTTTCTAAACCAAATTTTGACACATCAATCACTTGGTATTGGTATGGCACTTCCACCAGCCTGATACAAACATGACTTGCGACAAAAACTATCTACTAGGACATAACTCTCAAGTTTAATCAAATCAATTTCTTGACTAGCAAGACAGTGTTCATTAATACATAAAACTTGGTACCTACTACTATTTAAAAATGCATTAAGTTGGTTTACTTTGTTTCTTAAACTACAAACATTTAAATGAAGAAAACAAATATTATCTTCACAAGATGCTTTAGGTGTAGAAAATGCATTGTGGTGTTTGAAGCCATATTTTCAGTGTTGCCTTAGTAAACAAGAGTTTAGTGCTTTATTAATCTCATTAATCTCATGTAATTTATTTCAGGATTAGGGCATAACCCATCTCTTTTGGGTACATTCGTGTTGACCGACTGAAAAGCACTAAACTCTTGTAGAAAATGCAGTTGTATTAACCTTCATATTTGAATGAATGTGAGCAGTATGCCTACCTGTTTTGGCTTTTGGCCAAGTTTTCTTTACAAACTTGGCCTTACTACAGAGTTTCCCTGACTACCAACCGAATCACATTCCAATGGACGATTATCAGTGCTTAGGCCTACAGTGTTTAGAATAATCTTACTAATATCTAGAGGCAATTTTCTTTTACCTTTACTGTTTAAGTGCATACCATGGTTAGTAAACATGTTTCTATGATAATTACCTAAATCTACAATCTTAACATTTGGAAATTTACTGCAAAAGTATTTTATATGATCATTTGTTTTCTTAATTTCAATATTGACACAAGACCAACTTGCAAGGTCATGTCGGAGAGGTCAGGGAGTCACTATAATATTTGCAGTGTACATAACTTGCAAAAGACGAACGAAATTCTTTATGAAAGGCTTAGCACAGTTCAGATAGACATCATTTGCACCTCCTACCAACACCGTGAAATTAGGCCTACTTTTCATTTCGATGTTTGTGACACTCGGTTTCAGAGGGTTAACAACTTCGCTAAATTTCGCCCCTGGTTTAACACTACCACAAGCACGGAAATAACTATTTAAGTTATTAATTTCCGTAGCTACACCTCGACCGTGACTGTCTGAGAAAACAATAATTTCTACACTTTCCGATAACGAACATGTGAGGTTACCAATAGGTTCACTGTCCGCCCGCAGTTCCGGTTCACTTTCGTCTCGAATGTTTTCCATCTCATCACTATTATCATCTAAGACTGAAAATTTATTGTTAGTCACAATACTTGCGTTTCTAGTCAAGATACTCGATTTTCTGTGAAGCTGAGATTTGGGCCTCCCCTTGCGTTTTTGCGACCGCCATTCAGATTGCCAGTCCGAAATGCTTTCGGTACAATTTGAAGGCATTTCATCAAGCTCACTTGTGTCGGTATAGACCCTCACAGCCACCTCGGTATGGCTCCTTTACCACTACTGACGCAATTTGTTCTAGCGCTAATAACATTTGGCGGCTGCCAACTATTTTATCCAGCGCTGATAAAACTTTGTTGCCGCTGTCAATAACAATCTTGAGCCATGAATGCTGGATCCAGCAACAATAACAACAACAAAAAAAATGGCAATATGTCTGTCAATGGTGGGATTCAAACTTCTTACTTCACCACGCCAAGAGTTGACCCTCAGGGTTGTCACAAGACAAATATTTCCTAATTAACGTATTGGTATGCTGCTAATGGAAATGTAGGCCTATCATCGTGCAGTCTCATAGGCAACACCAATAACCTCTGCATGTCACTAATGATCTCCCCAGGGCAATCAACTTGTGGGGAAAATTATGAAAACAATATGGAGCCACTTCTGAATTATGTAGTACGTCTACTTAATTGTACCACGCTCCTGTTTCATCTTCCTGTCGATCTCCGTTGGTGATTGGGGCAGATAACCTCCCTGTTTCACCATAACTACCTTGGTCAACTCTTGTTCTCTTCAGACCTTCGAAGCTCATGGAGTCTTTCATGGCCTTTTTCGGAAGCCTTCATAGGGAGGTTAAGGCTGCTTGAGCTTTTAGTTCTCGCAGTCAAGTAGTGCAGTTGCAATGTATATAAAGGGAGGTAGCGCGCAGTTCGTTATTCCTGGGGGGTCCGGGCGGGGACACCAAGAGCCCGCCGATGAGCCAGCTTGGTGTCCTAGGCGAAACCCCACACAAGACACGGCACAAACCTAGAAGAATTAAGAGTTTTAATTCACTGGCCGTGAAAGCCAATATACCACCTGAGCTAAACTCAGAAACCACATAAGTGAATCGGGGATAAGACAAGTATCCCAATACCAACACTATTCCACTTAGATGCAGAATCATAAGGCTTCGTTTCAAGAATGTCCAATTCTATCTAAATATCATGAGATCCCATGCTCTTAAACCATTAAACAATTAAACATATCATAATTTATCATTTATCAATTATCATTTTCCTCATGGAATATTACACTCATTATTTTTTATTGAAATTCAGTGTTCCTCCAACATAAGTTTGTAGAGATTTTATTATTATTATTATTATTATTATGATTATGGAATTCGTATTTTATGATAATCAAGACGTGTAAAAATAGTGTAAATGCTTTCAAGGTGTCATAATCCTTCTGCCTTTTATGCAAACGGGTAGGACACCTGTATAATAATAATAATAATAATAATAATAATAATAATAATGAAATGAAAATCCACAGCCTGCTTCCAGTCTCCGACCGGGTCAGGAATGGAATGAATGAAGCCCCCATCTAGCGGCGAGAATATGAACTGTGCCGGCTGCCGAGGCCTGACGCACTCCTCTGGGGCAATGATTAAATGAATGACAGATGAAATGAAATGATAGTGGAGAGTGTTGCTGGAATTAAATTTTGACGGGGAAAACCGGAGTACCCGGAGAAAAACCTGTCTGCCTCCGTTTTGTCCAGCACAGATCTCACATGGAGTGACCGGAATTTGAACCACGGACCCAGCGGTGAGAGGCCGGCGTGCTGCCGCCTAAGCCACGGAGGCTTCAATAATAATAATAATAATAGTTATTATTATTATTATTATTATTATTATTATTAAAGAATGAAATTTTGAGGATCCACCACACCTAGAAGTCTAAGCAATAAATCAAAGTATTCGCCTGGCATAATATGCAACCAATATAATATAATGAAGATTAATGACGACTAAGGAAGTTAACGGATTATAACGGAAATTATGGAAATTGATGGCCCAAAAATAAGATTCACATAAGTTAGATGTTCTGTGGAGGAGGATCATCCCTCGGTGCGGGTCAGAACCTGGCACCGCGGACACGTGATGACTCCACCCTAAGGAAGAGTCGTATCCCAGCATTTGCCTCATGCTGCCTTCACTTCCACAGGAATATGCCCATAACAGGCATCACTTCTGGTACCCCTTCGGGCAATCCTGGTATCGCTCGCCTCACCTTGGGCCTCTTCTAACCGACCATAATTTTGGAACAGTTGGGTCGTGACGTCATAATCCTAGGGGGTCGTCCTGGACTCCTCCACAAACGCACACTCGGCATTTCTATGTTGTAGTCCAACGTTTTTGAATATCCAATTATTCTGACTGTCTCAATTATAACCAGTGAAATATTACGTGGCTTGATAATAATAATAATATCCATGTGATATAATATCTCAGATATGCCTGTTCTGTTTCAAGAACGAAGTTTTCCACAATATGACATTGAGTAAGTTCTTATAGTCGCTCACAATCACTTCACAGTTTGACATAATTCCAGTTCATAAATTTCACATAATTCCAGTTCATAAATATCAAGCATTGGGTGGAAGTTTACAGACAGTTGCGTGTAAATAAGCCCATATCCACATACCTTCAATTCTTCCAATATTCCCGCAATGATGAATTTTCACAAGCACATGAACAACAATAATAATAATAATAATAATAAGTTGTGGTGAAGCACAAAGGCACTTTCCTTTCCACGCAATGGTACAAAAATTAAACTATGTCTTCCGACATACGAGCAGAGTAACGTGGAGATGTTATTTTAAGTATTTTATAATAGAGGCCTAGCCTCGCGGAGTATTTCCGCAGTATTACGACGGCGTAACGTCATACGAATCATAACAGGTGAGCACCACTGATCAAAGCTGATCAACACTGATTGAATGCTACCTTGGCCTTTTATACGGCATCAAGGTCAAATATCGATACCTTCAGTTTCATAAAGTAATGTGATGCATTCGGTCCTATTGGTTCCCACGGTGGAATATACTAGAAGGTTTCTTATATCAATTGAAACTTCATAAATTAAACAGGAGAGTAATACCAAATAGAATTCCGAAGTGCTGATGCCTTCCTCTTCGTTATCTGAATACAAACAAGTATTTTGTGCTCCGTCACTTGGGCCACGCGCTCGCTTCAAAACATGGCGAGTCGACAGCTTGCCGCGACCTTGGTCTCACCTCAGCGCGCTCAATTCAAATATCACATCACGCCAGTATCTCCACTCCTTATAAGGGTACAATATCATGGCGGCGACAAAACCAATTGATTGACGCAATTTGTACGTTCATCACCAAAAAAGTATCCAAAGAAATAGAGGATGCAAAAATGTTTAGCATGGCTTGCGATAGTACGTTTGACAAGTCCAGAAAGGAACAAGTGTTTTTTATTGTAAGGTATGCTGATGATAAAAAAGGTCTTGTAGAATCACCCTCTACAACAGGTAAAGCCTTAATGGATACAGTACTTTCGAAAACTTGTGCACTCAGCACGGACTTAACTGGAGATCTCAGCTTGTTGGACAATCGCATGACGGCGCCGCAAACATGCGTGCTGAAATCAATGGTTTGAATCGAGAAGTTAATCGTATGGCTGTATATATATGGTGCTGGGCACATCCGGTTGTTATTAAGGCTGTTGGATTTTCGTTGGATGCCGTAGAAACATTGTTTCCTTTTATAAGTAGGTCCAAGCTACGAATTGAAGTGTACAGTAAAATGCAAACTGAACACTACTGTATGAGATTGGAAAGGGTTACTACCACTAGGATGATGTCCCATTCGAGGGCTATAGATACAGTGCTTTTGACTCATGGTGCCGTGATTGAAACTCTCGAAGAAATAAGGCGTATTGAAGGACCAGGAGATTATGAAGCTGCAGCCCCTAGCCGCTGGACTGATCACTTATTTCACCAATAAAAATTTGTCTACACAGCAATAGCTTTTGTAAAAATAATTGCAATCGTTGATCCGTTAACAAAAAATTAACAATGCCCAGATATGGATCTTTTATCAGCTATGACCGTGCTTGAATCAAATTTAGCAAGGCTTGAAAAAGTGCAAAAAAATATTAATTCTATCAAGTCGGAAGCTGAGGATTTCATGCAGAAATCTAACACTGAGTTTGTGCCTTTAAGATAAACTAGTCGTCTGAGAAAGAAGAACGTGAGTTAGCAAATGACGATCCTATTGCTGACCCTCTGGAAATCTTTAGGGTTCACACTTTCCTTGAATCTGTGGACATTGTCGTGAGTCAAGGAAGAGCGTTTCGTGGGCGAGACCAATAATGACAAAATTGTTCTTGGACTCCTGAAAGACACGGCTTTGTTGTCTAAAGCCCGCTTAACTCAAGTTCGAGAAAATAGTGAAAGTAAGACTGTAGATGCCGTTGCTTGTTTCAAATCAGTTTATGGCAAATTCGTTGATGATTAAGGGGCGATGAAAGAATACATAGCATTTTCAAATCAATACCTCTACCCGAGAGACTTCACGATGAGCCCGTGTCATCCGAGCCCGTGCAGGACCTCAAAGTCTGCCTCATTGCCAGATAAGTCTCCATTAAGGGGAGGTATGAGTGAATTTTTAACTTTCAAAGTTTTCATCATAACATTACCAGATTTTAATCAATTACAATGAGAGTTGCTGGCATCTATTGTGCTAATAAATATTTATATAGCTTCTTTAGTATTTGAGTTATTGAACATTTCTGGCGTAGTTGGAAGCATGCTGAGTGTCTATGCCCAAGATCGCGAGTTCAAACCCGTCGGAATTTTTAAGAGGGTTAAAATCCCACAGTATGCCTCCCTTCGGAGGGGAAGTAAAGCCAGCGGTCCCATGTCATAGATTTGTGGCATGTTACAGAATCTTCCACTAATTACACCTGTGTGAAGCTAAATTATAGGTTAAACACTTGACTAACGCACTTAGGTTACAGCGTTCATCACCAGGAGCCGATTGCGGTGGCATCTGGTAACCTAGATCTGACCTAGTGGTCGTTGACGGTGGAATTTGGCGGCAAAAGTATTAGCTACTTGAAAAAATTGAATGTCTGTAGTCCTTACTTGAATTGAAAACAGATAACACACACAAATATAACCATCACAATTAACACCGGTTATCAGACAGATTGTACAGACACCCTAAGTAAGCAGAGCTTCATGACCGCGTTGTCGCAGCCCCTAAACTAAGGAACCAATCAGGCTAACTAACTTCTCTCAAATACTTCCAGACAGAGAGACTTCCGAACAATAATTCGTGGGCAAGTGAAGAGTTAAGATAATATCAATAATGTATCTGCTTTGACGAGCCAAGCAGTGAAATGCGAGATATATCTGACGTTGCAAACAAAACTTATTCGTATCCAAAACATTCAGTTATGCATACACAAAAGTTAAATAACATGTTTCCTCACATGTTGTACACTTACTCATTTGGATGATTTCCACTTGCTGCACTTTCCCCATCCTGGATTTCTTCTTTCATGTCCTAGGAATAAAGTGAATTGATTAATTATTTTATTTATTTGGCATCACCAATACTTTTACACAAACAGCAAACTATGTAATTGTAAATCACAGCAGAGTTGAAGTGAAATGGTTATGTCTTCCCTAGTTCTAAAACTTATAATACACAATCTCATCAAGATAACAAGTAAATCTCAGTGCGAAACAAAAAGCTGACTCACTGCCTAAATGGAAGTAATCGCTTTAAGGATTGAGGACAAATGAATGTATTTTTACTATTTTAACTGGAAGGCTTTAGGAGGCGTTAGGATCTAACACATCCACCTATCATTAAGTAAAAAGCGGCTATATCCTCAATATTTGTACCATCCCATCTTTCGAGAATGAAGGTCAGACATCTTACATTTACAATATTATACAACACATTTCTCACAAAACACTGCAATTAAAGCAAAATTACAAAAGAATTTAGTGTAAGTACATAAATTATATGCCTCTAGACTGAATTTATTGTGGAGTATGTTGCTGCTACACAATGCTAGTAATAAGTCTACTGGTGAACGGTAGCACATAGTTTGCAAGGTAGGTACAAGCCGGGGAAGAAATTGGAGTAACTTATTAATATTTAGTCACACGTCATTTAGAATGCTTTCAATAAGGGATTCCAGGCATCTTTGGTATTAATTGACACACAGAAATTTTTGAATGCAAGTTTGAAACTTATATATTGAATCCACCCTTTATAGTTCCTGCCTTAGAACAGAAAAAAGACTGAGCTAATTTCAACCATTACAGAGCTTAAATGTGCCAGGCCATGTGATTACTGTCAGAAGATGACTGGGCAAGATACCTACCAACAAAAATACTTGAAATGGTTGATCATGGTTCCCCATTTTCATCTCCAGGTCAACGTTAGGACGGGAACACTTAACAGACCATGTTCGCTTCCTTCCGACTCCTAATCATATTTTAATAATACCAATCCCCATTAACAACTCTTATATGCTGAACAAAAGGGCGAACGGCTGTAAAAACCACTGCCACATATAAGTTCAAAATTCATTTCACCTCCTCCCTAACACCGCAGAAATAGGGATATTAAGAGATAGAAGAGAAATAACTATAAGAAATGTGGTAAGAAGGAGGGTTTCTTCAGAACGAAAGATAAGTTAAAATAAGTGGACTTAAGAATTAACAATTACTTTCTTCGTATGATTTTAGCTAATTCTCCTACTTTTATCTCATATCTTTAATTATTTAATAAATATACACTAAAGATCACGTGCTTGTTAGAGCAATGCTCAGGATTGGGATGGAGGTATTCACGGTCATAAATTAAAACAATCCCAGCATGTGCCTGCAAGGCAACTACTTAGCCCCATGAGTGGATCTCTGAGGGGAATACAGAAATCCTAATGCAATTGGGTTATTCTGATCTTAAGTCCACAGTGGGTAAAGAATACAACCATATGTTAGCTTCACATATTATAATTAAGGTGCATCCCCCATTAGCTCAGTGATCAGAACAACATTATACTTTGTCGGTGGTGCCAGGTGGATTAGATATCTCAGTTCTTCATCCTTACATCAAAACGGCTCGTACTCTCTGTATTATACAAAAGCTAACAGATAAGCACTTCAGTATGCCATCAATACAGTAGTGAAAATAAAACTCCTAATCCCGAAATGCTATTGGGTGGTAAGGAGATGTCATGTCTTGTAAGAAGGCATGAAGGTGCTAAACTCTTCCAGATCTGAAGGAGTTATTTCTCATCCGATACGTGGACCGATGTCCGGAATAGGACAGTCTGCAATCTTAATATCCCTAACATGGTCCATACGACTTGCTTCACAAATATGTTTCCCTTCGCATAGGTAGAATTATGTGTTACACTTGACTTGTAAACTTGTACTGAAGAAATCAAGGAATAAATAACATACTGAAGTTAATTCAACTTCGCATTCATAGAGTTTTCTTATGTCAACGGTTACATGGCAAAGACAGAAAAGTTTGTAAAGTTCAAATCAGAATTCATTTCAGTTCCTACACATATGCCAAGTGTTGGCCTAGCAAATTATCACTAGCATTGAGTGTGTGTGTGTGGAGACTTAGTGGCACTGGTGCAGTAACATACTGTTAATATATAACGTTAATATCTTTCATAATAATCAAGCAAAGTTGATGAATGTTGTGTAAAGAAATATTGCATAGTATGTTGTGCGTTTTACTGTATGGAGTTCCTAAAGCAATATTGATCTCAAGAATACTCAAGATAGGGAGAAATTTCATGAACTTATAATACTTGACATCTTATCAGGATTGTTAGGCACTGTATTAAAAGTATGGAATATGAATATAAATATTTTTTTACAAACACCGGGCCTCGGTCTATTAAGTTTCCTTCGTCTTCAACAGTCCGTAACAATATAAATATCATAATCACATGTAATTCATTTCAGGTTATTCTTCGAGAGATATGCAGGAATCCTGACCTTCTGGATGATTAATTCCCCAAATTCATTCATAATGGAAGGTAACCACTAACTGTGACTGTATAGTAACGTCTGAAGTTTCACAATGGCAGGTAACAACTAGCTGTGACTGTTTAGTAACGTCTGTAGTTACATAATGGAAGGTAACAACTAGCTGTGACTGTTTAGTAACGTCTGAAGTTTCACAATGGAAGGTAACGACTAGCTGTGACTGTTTAGTAACGTCTGTAGTTTCATAATGGAAGGTCACAAGTAGCAGTGAAAGTTTACTAACGTCTGTAGTTTCATAATGGAAGGTAACAACAAGCTGTGACTGTTTAGTAACGTCTGTAGTTTCACAATGGAAGGTAACAACTAGCTGTGACAGTTTAGTAACGTCTGTAGTTTCATAATGGAAGGTCACAACTAGCAGTGACCGTTTACTAACGTCTGTAGTTTGATAATGGAAGGTAACAACAAGCTGTGACTGTTTAGTAATGTCTGTAGTTTCATAATGGAAGGTAACAACTAGCAGTGTCCGTTTAGTAACGTCTGTAGTTTCATAATGGAAGGTAACAACTAGCTGTGACTGTCTAGTAACGTCTGTAGTTTCATAATGGAAGGTAACAACTAGATGTGACTGTTTAGTAACGTCAGTAGCTTCACAATGGAAGGTAACAACTAGCTGTGACTGTTTAGTAACGTCTCTAGTTTCACAATGGAAGGTAACAACTAGCTGTGACTGTTTAGTAACGTCTGTAGTTTCATAATGGAAGGTAACAACTAACTGTGACTGTTTAGTAACGTCTGTAGTTTCACAATGGAAGGTAACAACTAGCTGTGACGGTTTAGTAAAGTGTGTAGTTTCACAATGGAAGGTAACAACTAGCTGTGACTGTTTAGTAACGTCTGTAGTTTCATAATGGAAAGTCACAACTAGCAGTGACCGTTTACTAACGTCTGTAGTTTCATAATGGAAGGTAACAACAAGCTGTGACAGTTTAATAACGTCTGTAGTTTCACAATGGAAGGTAACAACTAGCTGTGACTGTTTAGTAACGTCTGTAGTTTCATAATGGAAGGTAACAACTAGCTGTGACTGTTTAGTAACGTCTGAAGTTTCACAATGGCAGGTAACAACTAGCTGTGACTGTTTAGTAACGTCTGTAGTTACATAATGGAAGGTAACAACTAGCTGTGACTGTTTAGTAACGTCTGTAGTTTCACAATGGAAGGTAACGACTAGCTGTGACTGTTTAGTAACGTCTGTAGTTTCATAATGGAAGGTCACAAGTAGCAGTGAAAGTTTACTAACGTCTGTAGTTTCATAATGGAAGGTAACAACAAGCTGTGACTGTTTAGTAACGTCTGTAGTTTCACAATGGAAGGTAACAACTAGCTGTGACAGTTTAGTAACGTCTGTAGTTTCATAATGGATGGTCACAACTAGCAGTGACCGTTTACGAACGTCTGTAGTTTGATAATGGAAGGTAACAACAAGCTGTGACTGTTTAGTAATGTCTGTAGTTTCATAATGGAAGGTAACAACTAGCAGTGTCCGTTTAGTAACGTCTGTAGTTTCATAATGGAAGGTAACAACTAGCTGTGACTGTCTAGTAACGTGTGTAGTTTCATAATGGAAGGTAACAACTAGATGTGACTGTTTAGTAACGTCAGTAGTTTCACAATGGAAGGTAACAACTAGCTGTGACTGTTTAGTAACGTCTCTAGTTTCATATTGGAAGGTAACAACTAACTGTGACTGTTTAGTAACGTCTGTAGTTTCACAATGGAAGGTAACAACTAGCTGTGACGGTTTAGTAAAGTGTGTAGTTTCACAATGGAAGGTAACAACTAGCTGTGACTGTTTAGTAACGTCTGTAGTTTCATAATGGAAAGTCACAACTAGCAGTGACCGTTTACTAACGTCTGTAGTTTCATAATGGAAGGTAACAACAAGCTGTGACAGTTTAATAACGTCTGTAGTTTCACAATGGAAGGTAACAACTAGGTGTGACTGTTTAGTAACGTCTGTAGTTTCATAATGTAAGGTAACAACTAACTGTGACTGTTTAGTAATGTCTGTAGTTTCACAATGGAAGGTAACAACTAGCTGTGACGGTTTAGTAACGTCTGTAATTTCACAATGGAAGGTAACTACTAGCTGTGACTGTTTAGTAACGTCTGTAGTTTCAAATGGAAGGTAACAACTAGCTGTGACGGTTTAGTAACGTCTGTAATTTCACAATGGAAGGTAACAACTAGCTGTTACTGTTTAGTAACATCGGTAGTTTCATAATGGAAGGGAACAACTAGCTGTGACTGTTTAGTATCGTCTGTAGTTTCACAATGGAAGGTAACAACTAGCTGTGACTATTTAGTAACGTCTGTAGTTTCACAATGGAAGGTAACAACTAGCAGTGACTGTTTAGTAACGTCTGTTGTTTCATAATGGAAGGTAACAACTAGCTGTTACTGTTTAGTAACATGTGTAGTTTCATAATGGAAGGTAACAACTAGCTGTGACTGGTTAGTAACGTCTGTAGGTTCACAATGGAAGGTAACAACTAGCTGTGACTGTTTAGTAACGTCTGTAGTTTCACCATGGAAGGTAACAACTAGCAGTGACTGTTTAGTAACGTCTTTAGTTTCATAATGGAAGGTAACAACTAGCTGTGACTGTTTAGTAATGTCTGTAGTTTCATAATGGAAGGTAACAACTAGCTGTGACTGTTTAGTAACGTCTGTAGTTTCACAATGGAAGGTAACAACTAGCTGTGACGGTTTAGTAAAGTGTGTAGTTTCACAATGGAAGGTAACAACTAGCTGTGACTGTTTAGTAACGTCTGTAGTTTCATAATGGAAAGTCACAACTAGCAGTGACCGTTTACTAACGTCTGTAGTTTCATAATGGAAGGTAACAACAAGCTGTGACAGTTTAATAACGTCTGTAGTTTCACAATGGAAGGTAACAACTAGCTGTGACTGTTTAGTAACGTCTGTAGTTTCACAATGGTAGGTAACAACTAGCTGTGAATGTTTAGTAACATCTGTAGTTTCACAATGGAAGGTAACAACTAACTGTGACTGTTTAATAACGTCTGTAGTTTCACAATGGTAGGTAACAACTAGCTGTGGCTGTTTAGTAATGTCTGTAGTTTCACAATGGAAGGTAACAACTAGCTGTGACTGTTTAGTAACGTCTGTAGTTTCATCTATGCTGATGATGGGTGTTGCATTATGGGCGGAACAGCGAGGTCATCTACTCTATCTCCCATGATGGCCACAAACCAAGCTTTCTTGTTATTATTGAGGTTTTTGCATCATATTTACAGATTCCCAAGATGTTTTATGCATGCCTTAATCTTACATCCACAAACCATAACGTAAATGTTGTAAACAGACCAATTGAAGTGTCTGTTATACACACTACTGTTTTATTCACCAGCCTGTTGAGTTATGGCTACAACAGGTGTTTGCCCATCTTATTGGGTTATTGCCACATGTCCAAACAATGAGAATGATGTTTTTACCAACAATCCACCAAATTCATTTTTACAGAGCCCTACTAACACAGTAGCTAACACACAATTGATATTTCACTCACAACTACAACAAATTCACACGTTACACGCTTCTAGAAAGTAACGTTCTTCACATTTGTTTAGAAATTCCGAATGGATATTAGAAAAAAGTAAATATATATCAAAAGAGCTAGAATAGTCAACCAAACCTAGAAGATAGTCCACTCCAGCAAGATGAAAGGTGGCTCTATCAAGATGCACAAAATGTAAATAATCATCACAGATTTTAAATGACAATATGGCTTTAGACACCTTTTTTCATACTTATTATATTGCATGCAAGTTATATATTTTCATGTATCTCAGCTCATGAGCAGTACGAAGAGGCCCTACAAGCAATGCAACACATCATTGACCCCAGGATATAGGCAACAAACAACGCAAAGATGGTGAGATTGAAGTTTCTGCCTTTGCATCAGATTACCAGCAGTGTATGAGGATAAGGAAGCAATCTACTGATAACAAGGTCAGTACCATAACACAGGGCTCTGTGGCCATTTCAATCACATCAGTTGCAAATACAAAACTAACTTCATGGAATACTTGTTTTTAATAGGAAGAAGGCTTCTAGTTTTACGTTTTTCCATTAATCTAGCGACCATGAGCCACGGGACCTCCATTTTTAAGAGGAATCAAAACCAAAAGTCGTGATACTTCACTCCCAAGGAACTAACAAGAAAGCTAATCATTTGTGGTAGACTGTTCCTTTGTTCCATTTGTGAAGTTATTGGTATTGTTCTGTGTAATTGGTTCACTGCATGACATACCGTGCGCAGTTAAAGGACAGAAAATGGCCTGGATCATCTGAGAAAGGCTGTCTTCCTAAAAATTACAACATTATTTACTAGCAGCCTCAATATTGCATTCATATGTTGGTACGCCATTTTCGTATAGAAGTTATACAGAAATTAATAAATGTATGACTGTATTCAGGCGAGGTAGTCTGAAGTTTTAGAAACTATTTCTGTATCGCGGAATTGGAAGCGAGATTTGAATATATCAACCACACTTGCTGGAGGAACATCAGATATCTCTATATGAGAATCTCTTAAATATTATGATCATCTACAAAATTTCAATACAAAATTGGAGAAGCAAAATCATGAATGGAATTTGATGATTTGCAACAACCGAACAACAGATATTAAAAATCCAAAGAAGGCCCCTGGAATTACTACAATTACATTAAGGTTTCGAATTACTTCCTAAATCTTTGATCAGTGCAAATGATCCCCTCACAAACGTATCATGAAACCTTTAAAAATATCAGCCACACTTGCTGGAGGATCATCAGATATCATTAAGCATATAACATGACTTAGCAACCAAAAAAGCTACTCTCAAGATAATTAGGCACTTACAACTCTCGATGAAGATGGTGTTTCCTTCTTGACTAATGGGACTATCTCTGCAGTCACTTTCTCATGGATAGTAAGTTCCTTGTAGTCTGCAGTACCTTCCATGATATGTGTTCCCTACAGAGAAACACCAATGTGTTAAAAATGTACCTCATGAGGCAAAAGAAATATATTTTGTACACACGTAAGCACGATAGACATTCATCTAGTTCTATATGTCTTGGATTAGTTCTCAACTCAATGAATAATTTTAAGAAATTTGATAAGGTTAGAATAGCAACCCTAAAGCTGAAATTTCGATGCGTTAAGTGCTCATTAGCTGATTTTAAGTGCTCATTAGTTGCCTTTAGGTGCTCATTAGCTGACTTTAACATCATTTATATTTTTCTGACTTATACTTTCAAGGTTTTGAATGTTTTACAAGACAAAAATTCAATAGAATACCTTACCTATTACTTACGATGTATATGAAGCTATCAGAACACAAAATACTTTTTTCTCAGAATCCAATACTTTCATGTAGCTACAGTGTTATAAATTCACCAATAAAATTGATACATTTGTCTTTCATTTTAAGAAAATTCAAATTGGGGTTTGAATCAAGATGAAAATAAACACGAGCTTCAATATGTAAAACATACTTGCATTTCTGAACCTTTCTCAAGAACGATTTCCAAAAATCAGTAACTGTCAACATTAAATGATGACATGATAACCTACAGTCGCATATCATGTGATCGTGTGGTTATGGAGTTAAGGACAATTCAAAACCTCAATACCCAGTCTCCGAGTTTCACTAGCACACACTTACTAATATGCCAAGGATTATTCGAAGTTCCTACCTAATTTAGCTGCACGACTTAACCTTACAGGTGATGCAAGTATAGTCATAATTATTCAAGGTTGTTTCAAAAAGGACAATAATGAACCACTTCAAAATTGAAGCCTGCCCTACAAGAACGTTGTATATCATATTTATTACCTTTTCAGTATTAAAAGAAAACTACTTGTGCCTAATCTAATACCGAGATATGTTAAATACAGGTCTATACAGTCTCTCTTCCAACACTAAAGGAATATATTTCTCTTAAATGGCAGTATATAGGACTCACCATGATTTTAGTGCAGTTTCCCTGCAAGGAAGTTGTATATCACAACAGACCTAGAACGTTGTATATCACAAACCATTTTCTATGGCTAATAATTATGAAAAATAATCCTCAGTTTCATAATTATATGGAATGGAATATTGTACTGCTTACAAGGCTCCAGCTGTTTAGATTTTTTGGGACAGAAACACATACACACACACACACATAGACAAAAGGTGATTTCATAAGCCTACTTGTTTTTTATAATTGAAAATAGGCTGAAAGAATTCTGTGATAATCAAGGGATTACATTAAAATTGTAGCAGAATTATAATCATAACACGTTCCTGGAAGTGCTATGCCGCCACCCAGCTGATTGATATACAACGTTCTTCTGTTCCATGACTTGAACTGCACGCCCTGAAGTTGCTGCATAAGCTTTTCCACAATTCTTCAGTCGCTTCCGCACATTGTTATTCCACTGAAATTGATTTATCTTCCTTTACCTGCTCTTCGCGACACATTCAAATTGCCAACATCCGCCATCTCTGTTGATATACAACTTTCTTGCAGGGAAGCCACATTTTGGGCCCAACATTTTCTGTCCATTTTTTTCAAATTGATTAATTTTAAGTTAGCAAAGTGTCGGGGTGATGATATCCAACCTTCTTAACCGAAAATCTCAACATGCTCAATTTCTGATAATACAACGTTCTTGTAAGGCAGGATTCAATTATTATAGACATGTGACGAAATAATAAATAAACAGCCCAAGGGAGCGATCTCACTCAATGCGCAATATTAATAACATAGACTGCCCCATTCCTTATGACGTGTTCATTATAATCAACTATGTATGACTTAAAGTCAATATTTAGGACATTGTGACCTTCTTGAGCGTGGAATAGGATAAGGAACTGCGTAGTAGCGTACCAAAAGTTCACAGAGTAAATTTAAAAAAAAAACAGATCTGTTACAATAATCTTGTTAATAAAGCATATAAAAATGACTTGAAAAACATCATAGAATTGAAGAGATGTGTATATTGAATAAGTTAGCTTGATGTGTATTTGCCAGATATTGTAGAGAGAAACTTTGGAAATATGCGTGACGAAGTTTTTATGAAATGTTGAGAACTACATAATTTTGAACAAATTTGAGAATTATCCAAAGTAGGAAATAATGTACACAATCACCTGGCAATCAAGTTCTTCTTTAACAAGTGCACTCTGAGTTATGAATCTTGCATCTTCAAAAGCATCATCAGGTTCTTCAATTTTCATCCCCACCGGCTTATCAGACGGTGGCTGCTCATTCAAATCCTGAGAAGTAACAAACAACCATGACTAGATGTAAAAGTTGGAGAATAAGAGTTAATGATGATAATAGTAATAATAATAATAATAATAGCAAGAAACTGTTACAAAACATTACCAAGCACGGAGTTACGTCATAAACATGCGGAAGAGGCCCTAGAAATAAAACTTCTAACAGATTACTTCCATGACCTTTTATCCTCCTGAAGAACAATTGTTAATAATAATAATAATCATTATTATGAATTTGAAGTATAAAAAGAAACTATTTACTCTGATCATCATTAACTTTAAATAAAGTTAAGTTTCAACCTGACAGACCCAAAGTCAGAACATTTAAAATATCCTCGAATTGATCTGGAATATTTTAAAACCAAATTCAAACAATCTTCTTGCAAATATCACGAACCGAAATTCAGTCATTTAGATGGCATTAGAAGATACGCTATTGGGAGTTTCCGGATTATTGGGGTTCTTCCTCGAAAACGTTAAGACAGATGGTTGAACAAGACCAGCGATAAGGCCAAAATACTGTCATTTAGATGGCACTAGAAGATACACTATTGGGATCATATTGGTGTTCTTCCTCGAAAACGTTAAGACAGATTGTTGAACAAGACCAGCGATAAGGCCATAGACCTTCTAATTCAAACCTTTCAAAGGTACAGTTACAATGAAATAGAATCAAAATTGGCGTGAATTCTTTAAAGACCAGAAAGAAGCCTCGAGAATCATCAGATCTGAAAAACACACATTACATAAAAAACAGTACAAGGAACGGTTACAGAACATTTGCTGATGAACCATCACACTACCAAGCACCTAGTTTATAACTTACAACATCCGGATGAGGCCCTGAAATAAAAAGGAAAACTGCAAACTTGTCACAGATTACTTCCATGACCTTTGAACCTACGATCCTTCTGAAGAACAAATCTGACTTCAGAAACGGATTCCTAATCCAGATTCAGAACTCCCTTCATTAGAAGAAATCAAGCAAGTAACCGTAAACTAAACTTAAAAATAACAAAGCTCAAAAGAAAACTGAAACATTGAAATTAACTGGTGAAAGCCTAACTAAAAAATGTCAAGTAACTCTCGTAGATATATGGAGAAAATTCCCTAAGACAGGAATTGCAATCTAGTTCACCCACGATTTTAAGAAAGGGAATGAACGTACATTTATACCTACGGAGAAATATCCTCACTATCACTCGCGTACAACATTCTCTCTAAAGCATCATTTACGAGACTTGAAATCCAAACTCATCAACTAATTGGCGAATAACAGGCATGATTCATAAATGACAGGTCGTGTACAGAATAAATTCACAATCTCAAAATCATCTTGCAAATTCATAAAGACAGGCAAACAATGCTCACTTTGGAGACTTCAGGAAAGCGGACGATTCAGTAGAACTACACACACTGACAGCCATAACTTCAATAGTTAAATTTAAGTGAACATTCTGATCGTAATCATATTAGCAAAGACTTCGACAAGGAGATGGGCTATATCCAAAAATGTTCAATAGTGTATTTGAATAAATGTCCAGGACGGGGTAGGAGGGGAGGGGGGAGGACGGGGAGAAGGGGGTGGGGGGGAAAGGGGGAGGGGGTGACAAAAGAAATAACTATTGGTCGACGACTCAAAAATAAAATTCATCTGGAGTGTTTGGCATTCGCAGATGATCAAGCTATTCTTTCCAACAATAGACAAGAGGCAGTTCAGGTCCTTGAAAGACTTCACTTAATTGCAGCTAAGACCGGACTCCAAATGCATCGACGAAACCGCTCATCATCTAGACAGGAAACCTCTCAAGACTAAATTCAAACCCCACGGCATAGCCGTGCTCATTGCACCGTGCACCACGGCCTTGATGGCAGCTGCAGCAATTCTGTTTGAATCCCACTGACAGTACCCATCCTGAGTGATTTTTCCCTGCGTTATCCACACTCCCTCCAGGCAAATGACGGGATAGTACTTTACTTCACGATTGAATCGTGACGCAAACAAAGAGAGAATTTCAACATTCCAGAAGGCCTATACCTATAGATGTATTAAAAAAATCAACATCTAAGACATAATAGCACAGTAATCAAATCCGAAGCTCTATATGGCTCAGAGACATTGATCATTGAAGGTACCGTAGATCTCTTAGTAAGGACATAGAGAAACAAGAAAGTAAAATATTTCGATAAATCCTTGATCCAGTCTGATCAGAAGGAATCCGGGAGAAACAAAAGCCTTGGGAAATTAATCAGCATTCTGAAAAGATCACTGACACTTTCAGGAAAAGGCATTTTAAGTTTTATGGTAACATTCTCAGAATGAAAAATCGCAGGATCACCAAAAGATTCTCAACCTTGCTCTATCAATGGAAGTCAAGAACCAGTGGCTTAGTAAAATAGAAAAAGAACTTCAAGAAATTGGAATCACAGAAGAAATTATATAAGATGGACCCCAGTTTAAAACAGTAATTAACAACCACCATTTTGCTGAGAAAATGAATGCAAGGACCAATAAATCATGGACTGAAGAACAGAGGTGTTAATATTATTATTAGGAAAATTAAAAGCAAACATTACAGATTCAGATTACTATTTGGTAGGGGGCCGATAACCTAGATGTTAGACACCTCAAAACAAGAATTATAACCATCACAATTTGGTAGTATTAAGTACATGACATAATTGCTATTAACTATGCTACACAAAGATTTGTCATGCCAATCAGTAATGGTACACAATATATGGAACAAAAATACAACTTACAATCTCAGGGAATTCTTCTGGTTCACATTTGATAGATGGTTGGCCCTCCATAATGTTGAGAAATCTAAAACATAGGATAATTAAGTAACTTAATATACTTTAAATATCAGGATACACTGCAACAAGGACAGGATATATTTGTCATTTACACACAGAAAAGTTTAATGGTATATTCCAATACCCTTCCAGGAATTATTCTTGTGTTTTGCTCTATATCCTTTAAATGAATGCAACCGTACATAAAATGGATTTTCTATCTACGCCAGGGCTTTGAGGATGATTAATTGGTATCCCTGTAATGTCTACCCCTCCGGAACATTCCAGAAGTGTTTCCTTCTTAGCAGTGGCGTACCGACGAGGGGGGTTCAGGGCTGACCCCCCCCCCCCCCCCCCCCAGAGATATTCCTTTACTTGAATCTATATATTGTCCCATCTATCACCTGTTTTAGGGCATCGCTCGTTAGGCGTCTTCACTCCCGCATACACCTTAGGTGCGGTCACGTTCCTCACTTAATAAATGCCCTGCACTCTACTCGCAGTGTTGGAGCTACCCATGGATCAGTTTTGCTGTTGAAGTGTGCGATCGGTAAGGCTATTCACGTCGCTTCGGGTTGCTTTAATTGTGTGTGCCCGTTTCCTTATAGATAATTCAGTAAAAGAGGAGTTTCTGGAATTTATTCCAATTAATGATACAGATAAAATAATCAAGATAGGCAGATTTTGCGAGTCAATAGCAATTGCAGTAGGAACACGGAGAGCAAAACATTATTTTTCTCTCACATAATATCAATATTTGAAGCAACCACGTCACTACGGTCATGATTATACCACTGCATCGTTTCAGTCTCAATATTTAGTTACTGTTGTCCATATTTTTTAGAATTTCTTTTCATTCTTTTTATTGTGTCGAAAAAATGAGACCTAAAATATTTTTCATGCAAAGAGAGCGGTTATTTAATTGTTGTTTTTTTTATGAATATTAATCAAAGTATCATTTTAATTACGATGATGACTGTCGTTTTAAGGGGCGGAACAGCAAGGTCATCTGTCCCTGTAATACCGGTAATGTAGGCTACACAATTACCCTATTATATTAATGAAAACCCCCCGCCCCCAGAAGGAAATCCTGCGTACGCCACTGCTTCTTAGTGACCAATAAAAAGATGGTGGTGTTGATTGCTGCTTCAAGGGGTATTTATTTGGTACTGATATGGAATGAATAGCCTTATTTTGGTAAGAACCTTCCACATGAAATGTTTGCATCATCACAAATTATAGACGTCCAAGAGGTGTTTGTGTGTGTATCATATGAACAGTGCTAGATTGTCTAAATAGGACTGGGGATTCAGAGAGACAGTGGAATTGCTGAAGTTCAGTAGGCCTACTAGGACCCCAAGTCAACAGTTTTAATGTCTACATTACTCAGCATAATGTAGGCCTACAGACTTTCAAACCCCAGTCACTTTGATACGAATTGTCAAAGCAAAGGGAACAAATTGCACTATACTGAGCATATATATTATATATTGTGACCGTACACAACACGAGCCGAGGATTGAACCAACAACTTTCACGCAGCGTGAGTACAGAATTAATGAGTGAGATATCTGCGCGGATTAACAACTTTGATCTGCAGCGCACGTTACATCTTACACGCTAGGTTCACGATCAACTTAAATTTCAAATAAAGATTTGTAATTAAGTATTCTGCATTTGAGGATACGTCTTACATCACATGTTGATATAATAGGCCTAAATAGTATATGACGAATACACGTAGGTCCTATTATTACTTTACCTGAGTGTGATATTGCCGAACAGTGTTCCTTATTGACAGAACTATAGTTTTACAATATTACGATACATGTAATGTTCTTAGAATTCTTTAGAGTTTGACTTTAGACTAAAATATCGAGAGAAAAAACACACTTTCCGTTGTCTATGAAGGACCAGGCGTAACCAGTCGCACTTTACTCCCACACGGTCTGCATTCCCGTATTAACGTACCGAGAGTTCAAAGATATTAGCTAAAATCCCTGCCTCTCGTGTTACACTGCGACCACTTCACAACAGAACTCACATAATTGTCTCGTAGGAGTCGTAGGACTAGCGTTACCAACTGGAAATTTCCAAATGCAAGACATTGCTCAGAAAAGAGCGAGAAATTCGAGATAAAAATGTCTGACAAGTTCAATCGATAGCAAAATTATACATAATATGTACCGGTATATTACACATAACTTTTTACAAAAGGAAACACCTTACTTAACGATCAGTCCCTGCTGCAGTTCTTTTCCTTGAAGCTGTATTCTTCAGCAGAACTTACTTTTGAAAGAAGATGCGAATTATTTTCTTGAAGCACATATCTATAGCCTAGAATTGTTCACACTACGTATCTTTGAAATAGATCGTCACAAGTAACATTCTACCAACAAACGGTTCCTCCATTGAGCATATACGGTACGGTATGAATAAACACACATTGCTGCCTGGTCTGGCACACTGGCAAATTGTACTTAAGTTCAGAAACAAAACTCAATGTTCTGATACCGGTACTTATTAAAGAAAACAGACCATCGTTGAGTCTTAATCCAAAGTTGAACTTTTACAATAAGCCCTCACGGTACGTTGCAGAACTGGTCGAATATTTTTTTATCTACAGTATTTCTACACCTATTGACTGTAAATATTCTTCTTATACAAACCCTGTAAAATGAGACAATCTGTCGCGGTAAAACTGTTCCAAGATACATACCGTACCTCACTTCTGTACCATCAGCTGGGCTGTAGGCCTACTGGTCACAAGCACGTCTTCACGCTCCTTCTCTAAGTAGACTCGCAGGCTAATGTTTATATCACGAGACTAACCACACGGTATAACGCATTCTTACTTTCATCGTGGAGACGTAATTTAATTGTGTTTTCCTTACCACTTTACTGCATAGTGTTGCCACAAGACAACATATCACTTTTCACCTATGTATGTAGGGGCAGAGTAAGTTTTACGGCAAACCATCAATGTCCATTCAATTGTGCACTCAAACACACATACCCAGGGGGACGACAGTTCATAGGGAGCGCGTGGGTCGGGGTAAGGCCCTGTACTGTTTGTTCTGCCAACCAATGAAGAATTAATTTTAGCACTAAGGTTCCGTAGTTGGCACTCATGAACGTTCACATCAAACCGAATGGCGGAAGCGGGAATAGTCTGTTTTGATTGATTTTCCTCGTGGTGTTGTTGGTTGTTTTGATTTGTTCAGTATTTTCATTGTTTATTTGAATTGAATTGAGAGTCAATCATGCCACTGCAAGGGAGGAAAAATTGCCAAGCACCGGGATGTAAGAATTATAATGATAGTAAGAACAATACGGCAATTTTTATCTTTCTGGTGTTGACCATGTGAAAAACTAGTGGGCAATATGGACTACTCGCGAATAAAAATATATAGAGAATAAATGTGTGCATTTCATCTCTTGTTTGTTTTCTTACCCATTCTCCTTTGCATTGCAATAAAATTTGTTTTAGGGCTACGGGGAGGGGTGGGTGGTTGCGGGCATGCTAGGCAAAAAGTGAGGTTATGGCAATGTAGTGTGTGCATTTGGACGATTTTCTTTATATTCATCGAATATCCCAACTATTCTGTAGAGTATGAGAGCTTTTTTAATTAGCCTAGAGGTGAATTAAGCTCTAGAACGGCATAACGGTGTCTTTCGTGACAAATCCACTGCCAACATTGATATATATCAAAATGTATTCTTTTCCTATCTGGACGTATATTTCATCACCTAGCGAAAGGCGCAGTTATGTTTGAGTTATATTCATCAATAATCAATAACTCGTCGCAGAACATACTGTTCATTTACGTGTAATAAAGGCTACATTCATATGGCTTTTTACTTTTTATGTTGCCAGACTTGGCAGTACAATCCATAGCCTCAGGCGGTGTTCTCTCTCGGAAATTCTATAACCAAAAGTGACGAATCTCTTATACTTACATGATCCTTGCTTACATGATCCTTGCACATACCAGTGATGCGATGTACTTTTATCAACAAGTTTCTTCATCAACAGATTTGGCATTCGTTTGTTATCTCGTGTTTTCTCGTGAGAAACTGGAATATACCAATGTCACCAACTAATGTTTACGTAAAATGACAATTCTGTTTCTGTTGTAAACGTCTATATTAACATGAAATCTCGCGAATCTCGCTGACCATCGACCAACATTTTAAGATATCTTAATTATGACAGGAAACATAAGGTTCTACTTGTCATGTGTGTGTGTGTGTTTAATAACAGTTTTTGTTACTCGTGAGCTTTATTGTTTAATTCCGGTGCAGTATTCTTAATTGAATATAATCTTTAGCTAGATTATGTATTAGAATCGTCAGGTAATGTAGCCTATTGTGAGAGCCCAACTTAACCTATATGAATGGAACGCTTTTTTATTTATTTAATCACCTATTTCGGCTACATAGGTCCTAATGAGAAAGAACCCGTATTAGGGACAATCAGGTAGCATAGATACAGATTGAAATATACCAGTATATCTTTAGTAATATGATATTGTGTTTAAGTTAATGGTAGGCTACAAATTAATTATTTACGAGAGGGTTTCACGACATGAAATAAAAGGCATAACTATTGGCCTGGATAAAGATTATTGATGCGTGACAAAAACCAGGGGTGTTATCTATTAGCTCACGTGGCCCGCAATCAATCAATCCACCATTGGTCTGGACGAAAATATTGGTCTAGGCAAAACCATTGTGAAACCCTCTTGTGAAGTTTTACCAATTTAAGTAGGCCAAAGTGGATAAATTTGTTAATTTCAACTGTGGATGTTTTGTTTTTCTTTCTATAATTTTAATGGTGGGGGATACAGGTATGTTTGTGTACATTTATTTAATATCTGTTGTGTGCATTGTGCAAGATTCTTCGATTATTAGGTTCCTAGTCGTTTCACAGAAATGGATCGAGTTCCCAAAAGAGCTGTTAGTTTTTAATTTGTAATGTGTGTTGAGGAAACTCTGCACAAATTGGGAAACTTTATAAATGGGACTGCTCCTAAAATTCACTAGGCTATTGGTCTAATGGGGATGTTTTCCTGATGGGTTTTAGATTACGCTCTTAGCGTAGGCAGACTGGGGTTCATGCTAATTAATCAGTTGCTTTGTCTGTCTCCTAGAATAAAGATTGTATTCTTTAGGAGATGTTTAAGTTTCGTTTGTGTTGAGGCAGTTGGACGAGATGCAAGCGCTGTTGGAACATGGCAGCCGTTTTAAAAGAGTAATAAATTACGTACTTTAGCACATATATGAGGTGCAGTAGTGACCAGGGTTCCTAATTTCAATACGTAATATCGCCCACGTTCTACTTTTATTCAGAATTACTGTAATATAAACTTATATAGGCTACTTTATAATAACCCCTGGCACTACAGCCCATGAAGGGCCTGGGCCTACCAAGCGACTGCTGCCCAGATAATTAGGGGGACACGTGATCAGCGCATCGGGTCCCCTCGGCCGTTAATCTTGGTATTCGTGATCGGGGCGCTGCCTCACAGCTACTCAATTGTCCTCACGGGGCTGAGTGCACCCCGTTCCAGCCCTCACGTCAGTTTCTAAAATCCCTGATGGAGCCGGGAATCGAACTCGGGGCCTCCGGGCGAGAGGCAGGCGCGCTACCACAACACCACGGAGCCGGCATATAGGCTACTTTGATCTGATACATTCACATCTACTGTACATGAATTTCATATGGAGGTGTTGTAAGATAATAATGTTATTGGTTTTACATCCCTGGCTTTTGGAGACGCCGGGGTGCCGGAATTCCAACCCGAATGGGATCTTGAACGTGCCAGTAAATCTACCGACACGGCTCCCTCGCATTTGCGCATCCTCGAATGCCAGCTGACTGCGTCGGGATTCGATCCTGCAACCTCGGAAAAAGCAGGTGAAAACGCTACTGTTAAGCCACGCAGGAGCTGATAAAAGAACTCGAGATACTCCAGAAATGTGCAATAAAATCTATCTTTGGATATCCCCTCTATAATAAAGGGATACCGGTATAACTCCCTACCATTATGCATAAAGGAAAGGTTTTCAATTTAAAAAATCACGAAGAAAGCAAGAGCTTTCCTTTTAAGGAATGAATAGCCTTAAATTTACCCTACATAATAATCACTTTAAGTTCAACTTAAAAAAAATGTGCATTTTGGTCAATATGTATATTATAATAAATTTTATTTCAGCCAAACAAGTCAATATGTATATGGACATTATAAAATGCAAAGCGATTGTTTCCGCCCAGTCAATACTGTTTATTCAAATTGAGTAAATTAATCACTCGTAATGATAGAATGGTACATGTTTCGACACCTAGCTAATCATTGGTGTCATCAGCCATGAATGGGGCAGCACTAAATTTACATTACACATGTAGAATTTGGTTGTGGCACAGAAACATGAATGAACACACATAAAAAATAAGAAGTATATCATGCATATAAAAAACATTAAAAATTCCTAAAACATTTTGTTAATAAAACACTTTTAAAAATCTCCAACGGGTTTAATCAGTCTATCTTGAATCAGTCCAATGTAATTCTTGATGTTGATTGTGGCGTAGTACATTACACTTGATGCTTAAAAGAATACATTTGTATTCATAGCATGACGAATAGAAGGACCTAGTGTGAGGACTCCGCCATTATAGAACGGTAGTTCGTGTTCCCGCCGCTACAAGCACTGCAAGCCATTATGTTCAACACGTATCCTGTTGTTCCGTCGAACCGGGTCATAGGAAAGTGCGGGGGAAGCTACTGTGTGAGATATTTTAAATTGAATTTTCTGTGATTTCAGTTCTTAAATTCAGTTCATTGTGTCTTGTTTACATCAGCGTTTTATGTTTTGTGTAGGCCTACTTCAAACATATCTCTTTGTTAATATTACTGTTTTGTGCCATCATCATTCCGAGTCCAGCATCCAAGCAAACCGCACGCCACTGCTCCAAGCTGCGTCTTCTAACGCCAATTGATGATCCGCCAGCCTTGCCAGCCTTTCTACCAAGCCTAGTCCTCGACTTCGTTATTTCAAGCCATTCCACTACGTTCATATAGGCTTTCTTTGCATCCCCCTTAGTAACAGTGCAGATTAAGTCACTCCTCTAACATACAAATATCCAACACCATACCCACCCTGTAACCATCCTAGTCAAGCAACTCCTGTCTCCCTCGAGTTTTAATACAAGTTTAGCTCTTCCCCTCACCCTACCAAGCAGCCAATAATGAATTATTTAACTAATTATTTCAAGTAACTTCAAATTGCATGAGCGCCCTCAACGTCACAGCTCCGACTGTATTTAAACTGGATAACATTGAGTGGCTGGTAGGTCTAAATTTGTTTTTCTCTTTCCTTATTCTCTGGTCGACCAAGGTATTTGACCACAATCTCTCATCACCTCGTACTCATTACACGCACTTATACACTCACGAACACAAACATGTCGCGCACTGACACTAAACTTCGCACATAACGTACTAAGACATAACATTCCTGATAACTCAGGACCCTGATGACCCTAAAAGCCCAAATTATACCCCTGTCAATCCAAAAACACTAATTCCGAATGGGCCTATCCAAAAACGAGATGGTACACTCGTTCCACTTAAACCAGCTTCACCAAAATCAGATTCCTCTCTCTCTAGCTCACCTCCTCCCTCACCGGGCCACGTCTCATTCCCGACATTTGATTTCGAGAAAGAGCTGTGGTACGCTTCACCCAATGGCAGTAACCTTCAGACCACGATGGTCCTCATCCACCCACCTATTGGTAAATCAGCCAGGCAAGCAGTAATTAACGCGGTCAATCCCATAGCCCAATTTATTCCCCTCATTGAGGAATTAGGTAATCACCACATAGGCATCACTCCCTCTGAGGATAGCCATCTCAACTCTATAACTAGTGCTCTCAAGAGCCGCTCTGCCATTCCCCCATTTTCATTAATTAGATTCAGACCCACAAATTCACCTTCTTTAGTCTCTCAATCTGAGGAAACTAAATTGCCACAACAAGAAACAACAAAAGTAACAGTCTGTATAGGCCTAGCCTACTCCAGGAATCTGTGCTTTCCGTAACATGGAATGGAGACCGTAGTACGTACACGTCAATACGGACCTTGCGAAATGGATAATCCTCCAATTAATCTTGTACGTACTTATTTCCGTGAATTATATTTTCCATTGTGCCCTGCCCTGTTATTTTAATTGTAATCGCTAATTACTTTTTAAAAGAGTAATTCGTTTCCCTTGGCATTATCCCTAAGACATGCTGACCGGCAGCGTGGAACTTGAGGAGTCCTCGCACTTTCTCTTTCATTCTTCATGGTCATAGTATGAACTAATGGACACATACGATGTAGTTAATGACCCATGCGTAACACTCCCGACCAGCACAGCACGGCTCTGTGACACCTTGCCGCATTGATACTTGGGATTTGACACCCTTCGTGGACTCATTGATGTCAATGGAATGCCCGCTTCTAAATTGGATTACTATGAGCCAGTTCTTAATGTTACGTCTCAATATAAAGTGTGTACTCCTTAGGTAATCATACTAATATATAAAAATGAGATGGTGTGTGTCTGTTACTCAATCACGCAAGAACCACTGGTCCGATTTAAATGAAATTTTGCATGGATGTAACCGATTTACCAGGTTTACATATATGCTGCCTTTGATTTCGATATTTTGCACTACCGGTATTTAAAAATGGGGAATATTTTCGTATTTCCTTTTCAAATAAAAAGAGAACGCTAAGAAATAGCAAACTTTTGATGGCATATACGAGCTTTAAAATTTAATTTTCTTTCCTAAAGGTCCTTATCACTTTTCGTGTATCTCCAACGGTTAGCTAGTAAAACCTAAATATGTGCTATAAAACACGGTCAACGCCGAGCGATGTTAGTCTCTACATGAACTGTTTTATTTATAGAGGTAGTTTGTGGGCTCTGAAACGAGACGTGATTTTGAGTCTAATTTTATACTCTTTGTACCGGTTATTGTATGTGAGTATTTGGATCTTTACGCTGTTTCACAATGTTATAGTGCTTTCTACTTTGCACGGTATACTTCTTTTCTTTTTTTATTTTTTTTACTGAATATTTCTGTTGGCCAATATTGATCTGCTTTTGATAATTTTTTTCCATGATCAGAAACCCAAATTCACAGACGAATGTGTCGAAGCCTTCCGAGTGTCACATTAGTTCATTTAGTGCTCATATTATACTTACTGCAGAACTGGGCAAACTTATTTCAATAAAATTGGTATTTTGCCTTTCACGGTCAATGAAACCCCGCACAAAATACGGCATAACCCTAGAAAAGTTACTGAGTTTTAATTGCTTGGCCCTGAAATTCAATATACAATCATTTTGGGAGCCATTATAGGGAGGTGAAAGACTGTTTTAGCTTTAACTCTCGCAGTAAAGTAGCGGAGGTGTTCTAAATAAGAATTGAGGTATTGCGCAGTTTGCTACTCCTTTGCTAGTGCGCAAATAGACCACAAGACCTCGCTGATGAACCATCTCGGAGTTACTAGGCGTAATCTCGCAAAAAACACGGCATAAACTTAGAAAATTTATCTGTGATTAAAACTGATTTTGTTATTATTACTTGGGATGATTGAAGTTTGTTTCGTTACTGTTACTCTTTATCATGACATGATACGTAGTTTCCGCAATATTACTTACTGCGGTTATAATTTCTACCAAGTTTGATGTATTTTTACCATAATGTTTATATGTTTAAATATAGTATGAAGACGTTAAACGATAGGTGTTCAATATTTAAGAAATGGTATTTAACTTTTACTACATAGAAGCTGATATTTATTTCCAATATATAACACACTTTCCTACCTACAAAGCGGAGGCAGACAGGCTTTTCTCCGGGTACTCCGGTTTTCCCTGTCAGAATTTCATTCCAGCAACAATCTCCAATATCATTTCATTTCATCTGTCATTCATTTAACCATTGCCCTAGGGGAGTGTGACAGGCTTCGACCCGGTCGGTCGACTGAAAGCAGGCTGTGGATTTTCACTTTCCTACCTCTGATTAATAATTGGGTGAGTGAAAATGCATGTAGTCTACACATATAACATGGAAATAACATAACTACATTACGAATGTGTGATTATATTAATGATTTAGGCCAGCAAGTACCAAAGGCCGTTCGAAGAACGGGTACTTCAGCTAGTAAATTATAAAAATTGATTGCAGATACTTATTTACTTACTCTCGTATGTCAAGCTGCTTGTCTCCCACCAAGGCTCAATTCTGTTAACACATGTCAGATTTTCGAAGTGAAATGTCAAGTCTTGTGGTTTTGATTCCACGTGGCTCATGATCGTTGGTTTATGTTCGACCCTGACTATTATGTATCTGAAAACTGTATCATAATGAGACTCATTATAACATTATTTTTCATTATGATACAGTTTCTCCCAACAATCAGAGCTCAAGAAACAGTCGTTTGACCAATTAGATAATTAGATGCGCTGAGTACCACGGCCTTCTAATGTAAATCACACTGCCTTGCCTAGTGTAATAGTAGAGTAATCGAGGTGGCCATGGTCAAATACAAGGCATTCCCTGCGTCTCATGCGCTCTGTTTAGTACATAAAACTGGCGAAATCTCGACAGATATTTATGAATATTTATCTTCGAACATAAAATAGTTATAATAATTATAGTCGAACATAAACAGTCGTATGCAACTCGCCTATAATGGTAATTAAGACACTCGTATGGAAATTATAAAACTCGCATACGCTCGTTTTATAAAAAATACTCGTGTCTTAATTATAGCCATTATAGGCTCGTTGCATAATGTACTATTAACTGTCACATAAAACTATAAGGTCCCTTTCATTTTGTGTGTAATTCATGCTACAATTCACAAAGTGGCAGGTGTGGCCAGAAGTTAGGTTTGGTAGGTAGCGTTCTACAGCTGGCTATGATGTAAGAAGAGAGACTGGTGGGATGTCGCTCTCTTTGAATAACTCAGTCCTTAACATGACAATTTGTATTTAAATGTTACGTTTTTCACTATATTTTTAATTACATGCCTTTGTGCTGGGGGCCAATTGGCATATGAGGACCTTGAGCTGTGTGGGGAAGATGAAATGCCATCCCATAAGGCAAAGGATACGTGTACATTTTCTGTTAGGAGCACAGAGATTTTCTTGTTAGTTCGTTCAATTATTTGACCTTCGATAAGGAGCGGTACACACAATTTACAGTAATAATCGACTGAATGGCTCCCGTGAACAGTATTGAAATAAAGAAGTAATACAATCCTGACAAGAAAATATTTAATCACATATATTGTATATGGCCTATATATAACTTATATTTATTTACCATTACAGTGAATATTATACTACCTACCGGGGCCATTTTAGACAATCACATAAATAAGTTCCAGACTTGTTGCATCAAGAAATGCTTGTTGCCATTCAATCGATTTACTAGAGTGGAGAGCACATAGTGAGAGCATTCTGCGCCTAGTGAGACAGAGCCATTCACTGTGATGTTGCCAGACTGCCTCTCTCTCTTTCTCTGTGCGTGCTAGATTCGTCACTTACCCAGCTGTTCCCTCCTCACATTTGCAAATGCTCCACGAACTGCACTCGTGTAAGAGAAACGACCAATTGATCCTATCGGCACTGCCTCTGTGCAGTTGGTACGTGCTCCTCACTCTAATTGCTTGGATAATTGTATAACTAAGTTAATTACAGCGTTAGCTTTCATCAGTTGCATAAATATTAATATTATGTTCATTCGCTTTATTTCTTTTCTTTTTTCAGTGGGTGTGTTTAAATATTATTTTAAAGGAAGCTTGTAGTGTTATGTGATGTTAATCTCGGGATCATGAGCCACGGGACTTCCATTATTATGTGGAATCCAAACCATAGGCATAGCATTTCACTTATGTATTTATGAATGCATATATTCTTTTTTGCCAGACATATATTATCCAAGAGCGACAATAAGTTATAATAAATTAATTTAAAACAATAAAATTATTCACAAAACAAAATACACATACACAAATAGAAAGGCTCTGCACTATTATCTAAATGAAATACCAATAGGGATTAGATAAATGTATAACACCATAGTCAATAAAATTGAATTAATATACATTAACCTTCCGTCGGTCGCAACGTTAATGTTTCAAGAAACGGTCGCAATGTATCATAATGATACATTCAAACAAGACGTCCAGCTACGGCTGTCATCTTTTTGTGGCAGCTATTCTGGATATTTGGCATACTACCTTTTATTTTTCACTTGATACACATTTCCTCTATCATTACACATTTTGTGAACAAATGAGTGGCGGCATAGGTCGCAGTGTATCAGTCTGATAGGTTTCGTAATAGGGTTGTTGAACCCACTACATGCATTTTAATTTCTGTTATTGCTGTTTGTTTTCTTTCTGTATATTCCAGTGTAATCGTTTATTAATTATTTATTTCCAAAATACAGTTTTCTGTAAACATCATACAAAGCAAGTAAAATTAATCACAAGTAACGAAAAAGAAAAGAAACTGCAAACTAAATATTCATATAAAATTAGTTTCTGAACAGCTTCTATATCCCAAGGATCTTCCAGATTATGTGTTTGCTTCTGTGCCATCATATCAGATGTAAAATCCACGAAAAAAGAAAGAGATGCATGAATAAATGTTGTGACGTATGTCGCAATGTATCAATCTGATACATACGCTCTGAGCAGATGACAGTGTGACTGCATGAAAATGGAGGGGGAAATAGGAGGGTACTGTTAAGCCGGGGACTCTGTTGCCTAGCACAACAATGACGCTAGAAAAACGCGCGCTTGTATCATTCTGATACACATGTGACCGACAGAAGGTTAATTAATGCAGCTTATCAGTTTTGGCCTTGTTATGGCCTTCTTCAGCAATGTTTATTAAAAGAAACTAATGTGATTACGAGCAAAGCTTTTGTAATAATATTTTACTGGGTTTTCTAAGTAAAAATTTATAACATATCTGTAACAAATGTGGGCTTTAATTTGATAATGTAAAAATAATTTTCTGCAAATGTCACATATCTAAATAGGCTATCTGGTGTTTGTATATTCCGATAAATAAATTAGTCTAAAATATTTTTCTTTAAAAACATCTTGAGATGGTCTTTGAGATGAATAAAGGCTCTTGGCTGAGTGGTTGGAATATGTACTGTATTTATCTTGCTTTAATGGACATTTTGAAGTGATATGGAAATGTTTAAAGTCCTTGACACTATTATCTATGAACAACCTCAACATTACAGACACACACTCAAAAATCCTGTAAGAAAATTGCCTCTAGCTTTCAGTCATTCATACAATCACAAATGTTCAAGAAACATTAAATAAATTTTCAGAAAATTAAAAACTATCTACATTAAATGAAAAGCTAAGAAGAAAAAGTTCAGAAACTGGAAAAAATATATATACAGAAGTGACATTCTAGGATATACGCATAGAAAACAACAAAAGATTACATTACTTCACTCGCTCTTACAATCAACTTACACGGGGCTACATGACCACGTTGTCGCAGCCCCTAAACTTAAGAACCAACCAACTATTCATTCTTCCACATATTCAACCAATCTTAACAACCAACCAATCAAACACAAATAGAAATGAACACAATATAAATTACAAAATATTACAGCCCCCTTTCTGGCTCTGCCAAGACATATAATTATGGTTTCAGGGTTGAGACCGGATACACTCAATCTCGTGAGGGAGAATTGAGAAGAGATGGGTTTGATTTCCATCTAAGCCAACCTAGGAATGGTTTTCCCACCTCTACCCCAGGCAAATGCTGGTGTGGTTCCTAAATTAAGGCCACGCCCACCTCCTTCCAAATCCTAGCCTCCAATACAAATACACTTACAGCCATCACAATGACACAGGTTATCAGACAGATTACACACCAACTAAATGGGGTTAGGCATACATGATCACAATGTTGCAAGGCCCCTCAATGGATAAACAGCAATATTAAGAGTGGTATGATAACTTAATATTGTTCTCTTACAGGTTTCAATGCACGTGGCTCTACCATGCGATGACAGTTCTCTACTGGGACAATGACTTCATGAAATTCAATGCTCTTTTTATGAAAATGTTATGTAGATTTTATATCTTTAAAAACTAGAAAAGAAGAATATATATTATATTGCACAGCATAAAAACTTATTTTTGTCCTCATATTATTCCTTCAGACCTGATTCCTTTCAGTATCATACTTCATCCAACAGTGGTTAATTATTTTATAGTGTATAGTGGTTCATTGTGTGTTCGCGTCCTAGTTCGTGAACCAAGGGCATCGGCCAAGTGGTCCTGACAGTCTGGATACCGGTTGCTGTGGAAAAGGGCATCTTGGACGTATTCTGAGTCATGGCCCTCCTTGTGCTCATGCGGTTAGGACTGAGGTGAAAGTCCAGGTCCCCAAGTAAGTATGTCGAGCAACCTGCTTCACTTGTACCTACTTCTTAAACCTGCTAAAACTGTCTTGAGCAAGCCTCGGACCTGTGGGAGTGATGGAGTCACACTCCCATCTGACAGATCAGGGACTCCTTGGAAACAAATGGGCAATAGACCTTGCATTCCATGAGGTACTATTAAATAATAGCTTATAAAGATAATAACGGAAACTCTGCCATAAAAGCATGTGCTTGCCTGGAGACGGCGATCATAGTGCCATCTCTTGCTGTGAGTTGACAGCATCACTCGCCTTGCCACCCCATTTCTCAATGGGCATCAACTAAAATTGCTTTGTGATGTTAACATTTGTTATCGGATGATATAAGGCATTTTCATTAAGTAATTTAAGGAGGAAGGTTAAAGGAAATGAATACTAGGTTACGTACAGTTTATTTAACATTCGAATAAATATAGCAGATAATTCATGATATGGTGTTGGTATAGGCTACTCAAGTCTAGAATAGGCCCATACATTTTAACACAACTCATAAGCATTTACACTTATTGATATGTTACTTTTCGTAGATTAAGGCGCGGTGCGAGGTTGCTTGCAACAGATAGATAAGATTAACGCAGGGCTGTGCACACTGCGTTTCATGAAATCGTAGTTGCATTGATTTCGCGAAACCGGGTCCCTGTCGCGCCAATTGCATGTTTCTTGTATTTTAATTTTATTCTTTGGCCAATGCCTCCCCGCTTTTACGTAAATATATGAACTTTCTATTGAAGGATGAAGTGCGGACTTTGGAATAAAAAACGTGGCCTGTTGTTGGTTGGATATTATGAACCTAGTTGTTTACAAAACTTGTAAATTGAACCTTGTAATGACAGGGGAGTGGGGAATCGGGCAACCTCTTTGCTCACGTGATCCGCAAGTTCAGTTATTTAAGTTAGTATTATGTTATCAGCCAGTCCCATGGTGTTGGGGTAGGGCGCCTGCCTCTCACCCGGAGGCCTTGGGTTCGATTCCCGGCTCTGTCAGGGATTTTAAAAACTGACGTGAGGGCTGGAACGGGGTGCACTCAGCCTCGTGAGGACAATTGAGTATCTGTCTGACAGTGAGGCAGCACCCCGGTCATGAAAACAAAGATTAACAGCCGAGGGGACCCGACGCGCTGACCACTCGTCACCCCAATATCTGCAGGCCAAATGGCTGGGCAGCGGTTGCTTGGTAGGCCTAGGCCATTCATAGGCTATAGTGCCAGGGATTATTATTTATTGTGTTATCTATTTATTATGTGGGTGTCCCTGTCCTTTCTATTGGTTTTCGTCAGGTGAATTGGGCTGGCAAGTAATACTGGTTTATATTGCAATCACGTAAGCATAATACGATGGCTACAGGTTGCTGTTGATGTTTTAAAGGGTGGAACAACGAGGTCATCTGCCCCTGAAGGCTACAGGCATGGTTACCATATTTTAATTTTATTTAGTTACCGTTCTGGTTCATTATTCTTTGAGGGTATGGTCCTCGTTAGGAAGGTAGGGCCATAAAATCAAACAAGACAAAATCATGGTCCCCACCCACCCTCCAAACTGATGGAAAACTGTTGCTTCTGTGTGCATGTTCCAACGCGCTTAACATCACCGGTACCTATCCATACATACAATTCATACGGATCATTTGTCTTATTCACAAATGCCTTTAGAGGATTTCAAAATATTTGCTACCTAACAACAAAATGTAATTCTTATATACCGTACTCTCCAGTAGGCACGTTCATTCGTAACTTAATCTTCATTTTGACCCTATGCGTGCTTTCAATCGAAATTTGATGAAAATCATATCTGAATATCTCTGACATTCAGGGGTGTACATGTATATACATTTTTTTCCTTTCGGGGGGGGGGGGGGCTGACTATCCTGGAAAATTGTGAGTATTGACAGGGGATTGTCACCACAAAATACCCAGAAATATCAACCAATATCTTGGAGCATATAACTTTGTGTAATTATTTTAGATAAGATTCAAAGTGTATATAGCCTACAATTATTACTGGCAATAAAAAAAGTTGTAAAATAAAACACAACACACAAATAAAATGATATACTTAAAATGTTCTATTATGATCTATGGAGTATGAATGGCAAATATCTAAATATTTGTCAATTTACTATGCAGAAAGGTAAACAGTTTTTTTTAACAAGTTCCTAAATTATTTCTCAAAAGTACCATAATTTACTGTGGAATTCACAGTTTTGCCTCACAAGGCTGAGTGTACCCCGTTCCAGCCCTCAGACTAGAATTAAAATTTCTTGGCAGACCTGGGAATCTAATTCGGGCCTCCGGGGCGGCAGCCAAATATGCTAGCCACTACACCACGAGTTAGTATAATTTCAATCTTAATATTGTTTTTAACTTAATGAATAAGTTTAGATTAGGGTACAACCAAATTTACAATTATTTTATGCTCTTACCATAGCAACACTTTCTTAATTTTTATTGGCTTTTTTCGGAGGGGGGAGCCCCCTCAGCACCCCCTTATATATGCCTCTGCGTGACATTTTGTTTGACTGATCTTGAGCACATTCATTAGGGAAAGGCATTTTGCTTGATTCATACCTTTTCATTTGTTCATTATAGCTGAATGATCATTTGCTTCATTACGATGGTAGTTTTATAGCGCCATGTATAAATAGGTTTTCATTACTTACCGCAATGAGAGTATTTGTTGCTTATTTTAGGGGCTGCAGCATCATGGTCTTGTAGGCCCATGTAGGCCTACTTGAATGGGTATTTGTGAACTGGAGGGAGAATGTAAGAATTGCATTTTGTTGTTAGTTAGCACATAATTTGCAAACCTCATAAAGGCAAGGAAACAAATGAATCTTATGTAGAGATTAGTACCGGCTGTTGCCTGAAGTTAGGAACAATCCCAGATTTTGCTTGGAGTAGAAGTGGGAAACCATGGAAAACGCCTTCCAGGATGGCTGAGGTGGGAATCAAACTCTCCTCTTTTCAGTTTCGCCTCACGACGTTGAGTGTACCCTGTTCCAGCCCCGACACCAGAATTTAAATTCCTTGGCAGAGCCGGGAATCGAACCCAGGACGACAGCCAAGAACTCTAGCCGCTATACCTCGAGTTGGTTTGCAATGAGGATACATCTTCGTGTTAATATAACAAGTTCTTGTTCCTGAAATCTTTCTCCACAGAATGGCCTCAGCATACAACCAGAGTTCTAATTAAATGCTCGCAACATACCTTTTCAGTAAGTCATCGACAATAATTATTACAGCCGTATAAGGTACAAATACTCCTAGTACCGACAATTGCACTCGTAGTGTATAATTAAATGATCTACAGGTCGATATGTCTTACAGTGTTTCACTGTAAATCAGCTGATCCTTTCAGATGCAACCTACGTTTCCAACTCAGACTGCTCGTTTTGGCGAGGAGTTTCCGCTATTATCTTTATAAGCTATTTGCTATTAATATCCAAGGGGCTTCTGGAAGAAAGAAAGTAAGGCTAGCTGAGTCAGCAAGTAGGAAGGGTCTGGATATTCCAGGGATTTTGTATATGCCCTATAATTAAAGGCAATCTTCCAAGTAACACCCTCATAGAGCATAACTTAAAACTTCCGTAAAATAAATTCCCTAAGATGTTTCGAGCTCATTTTCATTTTTTGCCATAAGGTTATTACTCTATCTTACTCCAGACGTAAAAATATAATAACCACTGAAATCATTACGTGCTAAATCTTGAGCGACTCATTCTGTAATTTTCGGCTGGCTGCGTGGCTCAGCGGTAACGTTCTCGCCATCTGTGCCCTTGGTTGCAGGATGGAATCCTGACACAGCCAGTTGGCATTTGAGGGTGTGCAGATGCGAGGGAACCATGTGAGTAGATTTACTGACACGTTAAAGATACCCTTCGGGGCAAACGTCCAGCGCCTCTAAATGCCACAGTATTTAAAAGGGACGTAAAACCAAAAACAGTATTATTGTAAATTTCATTCCAAGTACCATACTATTGACTCTTACTTCTGATGTTTGGTAAATTTGTTTTGTGCAACATGGTTTTCTCAAGGTTAACAGAAAGGTATGTTTCAAGTTTGATAGGGATAGAGGAAAACAAGAATCTTCAGTTTCATTTAATTTACTACTTCATCTGTTTCATCTCATATACATGTAGGATACATTTCATCAGTCCATTCGTATTTATTTGTTTGTGTTGTGGAGATAGTGATGGCCGACTGGCTGTACATCAAGGAAACAGTGGCTTAAAGATACAGTAGCTGTTTTTGGAATAAATGTAAACAAGCAAATTGGAACACCTTTTTTTCCTCGCCATGTTAGTAGTTAATCAGTAGTTGACACTAATTGGCACTATAATGTGCAATATCACTTCATACGGCATTATTATAATAACATGATTCATAAGATGTAAGTCTACCTTGATTATTACTATTGCCAACTACTTAACATCAGCAAAATTTAGTAGATTAAACAAACAATTCCCAATGTAGAATATTACTCTGCTAAGAGTCCAGTTGCCGAAAGGAATATATGAGCATCCTCATTAATACATAACACCTAAACAATTACCCATTCAACATTTGATTGCCGCTGAGCGTGGCAACGCCAGCGTTTGTTATTTATTGTAGCATGAGCCCCGCGGGGTGAAGTGCAGTCCGCACATAAGTCAAGAAGCATTGCGTCAGATAAGCATCACAGGAGCTCATGTTACCACGGACAGTTAAATGATGACTGAGGCTACTGTACCTGTCAACGTGTGACACAAGTAAACAAACAACAGTTCCCATCTCAACCGCCGGCAATCAATTCGTGAAAGGGTAATAATAATAATAAATAATATAACTAAATATTAAAGCCATGTAAAACTGTCAATGCCAACCAACCTCCATAGTCATGTTATGGGAGGTGGTGGTTGAATGGTTATCCCGAATAAAGATCTAACCCATAAATAGAAAATTATTGGCAAAGGGAAAAAAAAACATTGATTTTGATTTAAATCTCATAAGTAAATCATTCATTTTTCAATCTTCTATGGAATATAACACACATGTCCACACTTGAGGGGAAAAAACAAGTTTTGGTTTCTTGTGGGTTATATCTTTATTTGGGGTAACCATTCAATTGTTGTTTTAAGGGGCCTATCATGGCTTTCTGCAGTGGTGTACTAAGCAGATCATTTCAAAAGTTTTAGATAAGAAGTAAATGAAATGATAAAGATGATGATTCATCTATATAAACATATTAAACGGAACCTCTTTAAGGCAAGAATTGGTGTACATTTCTACCAAGTCGAGTTTCTTGTGTGTGTCAATAAAAGGAGATCAAAATAATAACAAACCTCTTAAAGGAACATTTCTTCTCAAACATGTCAATACTATGCACTGGAATTGCCTATTGTCCCCGAGAGTACACGTTGGTGACATACCTACCTTACTTCTGAGCAAGTGGACTCTCCCTTCCCACAGCACCTGCGTGCGCACACTCGAGAGGAATACCGTCACTTGTGAGCTAGCGGTCTAACAGAACATGGTCGCCATGCTTTCCAAATAGGACCAACGGAGTGCCCGAGGTTGTACAGCACGCCAGTGTCATCAGGGTCTGCAAGAGGCGTGCGGGGAGGCTGCATTGCCGTTCAGAACAGTGGCACGTTGGGTCAAGGCCTTCAACGATGGTCGGCAAACTGTGGCAGACATGCATCGGGCAGGTCGTCCTACGAGCGTCAGTGAAGAAGACATTCATGCTCTTGCCGCGTTACTGGACTGTTATCAAAACCAGACAGATCGTGAACCCGCCTATGAAACCGGATGGGCGCATCCTGAAGGAACGCCTGGGCGTGAGGAAAATTGCATCACGATGGGTGCCTCATGAGTTGATGGAAATGAACAAATAGTTGCGCTACGACTTGGAGCGCTATGAGCGCGAAGGGGAGACGTTCTTACGCCGTATCGTCACCCTGGATGAGACATGAGCCAGATCCCAAACTGAAACGCCAATCGAACAAATGGTGGCATCATGGGTCACCCCGAAAGTCCGTCAGACCCCCAGTGCGGTGAAGGTGATGGTGATCCTCATGTACGACTGTGATCCTAACGCATTACGGTAGACCGTCAATGCACAGTATTACTGTTCGTTTTTGGAGGACCACCTGCGCCCAGCATTGCGAAAGAGGCGGCCACACTTTCTGCGGCAACCACCCATCATGTTGCATGACAATGCTCTGGCACATACAGCGCGAGCTGTGGCAGATTTGTTCGGTTGATGGGGCTGGGAAGTACTGTACCATCCACCATACTCCCCTGACTAAAGTCCTTGTGACTTCGATTTAATCCCTAAGATGAAGGAACCACTTCGTGGCACTCGCTTCCGGACTGTTGCAGAGATTCGACAGGCCGTAGACCGCTCCAGGCACACCATCGACAGAACGGGCTCAGCGAAAGGTATACTACGACTTCCACATCGCTGGCAACGGGTTCTACACCACCCTGGTGACTACTTTGAAGGACTATAAAAATTGCTAACATGTAGAACTTGTGTACCTCTTGATAATAAATAGTTGCCACTACTTAAGTTCCAACCCCTGTATTTGAAACAACAGTTTCTAAGAGAAAAATATCTGAAACAATTAAGTTAAATCTGCAAGATAATTTCAGTTTATGTTGCTTTTCTATTTTAATTTAAAAAATGGGACAAAATGTAAGAAATGAAGTATATGGAGGAACATACTGAAAGTTGAAATGGCACATTCCTCAGATAGATTAATGAATTACTTTTATTATATTTAGTTTGTACAACTTGTCACATCTATAAAAACTGCTTGTATCCGTAGCAAGAGAGATTTTAAAATAGTTTATGAGAACAATACTACGTTCATAATTAAAACTCTTTAAACTAGTTGTCAAAATGTGCATCTCGTGAACAAAGCCGCCTACTAATACCTGTTTGACAAATCCTTGCTGGCGAAAGAAGTATCAACTATAAGTTATCAGCGGTGTAACGCAATTCTTTTCCCAGAGATATCGGTACCGTCTGCATGTAGGCTATGTCAATGGGCCATTGTGACATGAGCTTTGCATAAGGCATTCATATGCTTAACGGAAGAGATCACTGTAGAACTAATGTTATTGGTATAATATATTAGGGCCAGAAGCAGAACAGCACGCAATCTCCTAGTGACAATAACATTTGATGTCAAGTATACATTCCTTCCCCCTGCCGCACACAAGCATTGACGCTCCAATAGGCAGATTTAAATCTTAAGACAGCGCACTCACTTCAAAACAGCAAAGACTTATCAGATGTGTAATAATATGCCCCCACACACTCAACTAAAAAAAAGCACGACCTGGGAACACCACAGGCCAAGCTATGTGATAGCATATTGAAATCAATAACATAGTCACATGGCTAACGCTTGACAAGTGGCATTTTTATATAAACTAATGTTAGAAAACCTGAATAACAAATTTTTATTTAATTAGTTTAGCATGTATGTTGTTCTCATTTCATGCTAATTCACCCTAATTATGCATTTTGCACATAAATCCCCGGCAAATGACACTTCTTTTTTTAATAAAACCCAGAAAGGCTAAAATACAGGGTTCACAAGTAATTCTCCATATATTTCTATTGCCATACAATAAGGTCCCTACTTCTTACTCAGTAGAAAATAAATTCCAAGCATTTTCTTCCATAGATTAACAGATATTGAACATAATCTAAACAATATTTGTTTAGATCAGACCAAATATTGTTACATCTGTATAAGTTTGATGTTTGTCAGTTGGTCAACACGATTGTACCCAGACTGCGATTACTAAGGCAACACTGAAAACACCATAATCTGTATAAGTATGACATAACATAGCCATTTACAAATCAGTCATTTGAATAGATTTAGGGGCTGTTTTTCAATCGCTAGGCAGCACTCTCAAGGGAATGTGGTGGGTCATATTTACTCGGCACACTCCATAGTTGATTGTTGTGAACATGTTACCGTATGATTTGTATTGAATCTTTATTTCATGGCTTGTTTTCATTTCTCAGCTTTATTCGACTCCATAATGAAATGATTGACGGAGTTTTTCCTCGAATTGTGGCATAACATTGTTTTCATTTATCGGAAAGTGCTGTGATGGCTGCGCTAGAATTACCAGCTTTGGTACGCACACAGGTGATGATATTTGTATACATTATACGGCAATCGAATATCAAAAATTTCAAAGATCTCATATACCCTACACAGCTTGGACATTCTTAAAATTGTGACAAATCTGAATTTACGATCAGTTTTCATATTATTAAATACCGGTATTAAGATGAATGTATAGACTGAATTGGAAATATGCTACTACCACACTGAGGAGCCTATTTGTAAAAGTCGACATCTGACATTTTTAACAAAAAGTTGATTTATTTTATTTTATATCCCTCTTGGAGAAACGCATCAAATGGATGGTAGAAGATGTTCCAAAACACGATATTTGTGGTTAAAATTCAATATTAAAGTTTGACTTTATTTCCAAATCTCGACATCTGCTTTGTTAAGTTATTTCCATAATCCGACATCTTTACTTCGTTCCTAAATCCGACATTTTGCATAAGATAATTGATGCAACTTGCAAAGTGTGTTCCAATACCCGACATTCATGTTGCTTTACTTCGAGACAGTGTTTCCCGCGAACTTTTGATTGTAGTACTTAGCAATGTCCGCGCCAATTAACTTCTTTCTAAGTGTTCCCGCCATGTTCGTTCTAACGTGACAATGCACTGTTTCAACGCAGTATTTGTTGCCTATAGATAAACAAGGAGGAGATACTCGTAGCAAGTACAGTGAAAATAAGAATGTACCCCTTCCAAAATTACCAGATCAAGCCATGTATTACTCCAGACAATTGTATATGTACAATTTTACAATCTGTGTAGGAACATCGCGTGAGCGTCAAACTATACAAAACAGTGGCTGGAATCTTCTCTTCCAAAAGGATCTAACGAAATAGCTTCCTGTGTTGATGACAGACTTATTCATCTTGATCTTACAGGTATCACAATAGTTAATTTGGTTTCTGACGGCTGTGGGGGTCAAAATAAAAATAGTATCATGATTGGAATGGTTTCCTATTGGCTGTATAATGATTCCCCCGTTTAGGAAAGTAAAATCCTCTACTCTTCTTCGTGGAGAGCAAAATTATAGGGGTGACTTACCAGATTTTAAAGGGATAACTAAAAAGGGAAAAAACGGTAACTTTCGAGAAAGTTCAGTTGCCTCTTGGAGTAGCCGTCAAAGAAGAGAAGATGAATGATGTGAACAAACTAACACTTCACTATGGGGTAGAGTGGAAAAATAATTAAGAACTTTAATATTATAAGATAGTCATGGATCCAGAAAACGTGACAGTTGAGCTGGAAGACGATCTTGTTTGTGAACCCCAGGAGGAGGATGACGCCATGAGAATCTAATCCATGTGACTTATTGCTCCTTGTGTATTATTTTGTTACTGCATACTATTTTTTATCTAATATGCTAGAAACTTGTGTTCACTGGAAATTTTGTGTTTTTATTAAATTAGGAGTGCATAACAACATTATGTGGCTTAAAATGCTTGCTAAGCAAAATCCATGTTTTGTTCCAAAACTCGTCATATGCTAGAAGTTCGTTCCAAAATACGATTCTCCATTAACGTACCTCCAAAATCCGACATCTGCGAATTTTAATGCTAAATATCTACTAAACGAATTGCTGAATCTACCTCTGAACCTATTTTTTATGTTTATGTTATGTTTATGTTAGAGTTTGTACCAAGAATAACATATCATTTCCTGAATTTTACCGTTTAAGCATTTTTTTTTCGTTTTTCTCAATAACTTAAAAAATGCACATGTCGACTTTTGGAAATAGGCTCCTCAGTCTTGTTTCAACAAACATCACAAATTATTTTATACTGTAAAGAGGAGGGATGAAACTATAGACTATAGCTAATCGATACACTACTAGAAATGAAGTCCAATATAATCAAATTTATCAAAATCCCACATGTTGCAACATATTGTAATAAAAATAAGATACGGTAAATCATAATTTCATATGTATTCTGTTAAAATGAGTCATGTTGATATGATAGATATTGTTTAAATCGATAATCCGGTAGCAAAAAACAATTACACCAACAGGGGTTCAAACCCAAAACCTCTAGATTCACAGATCAAGATGCTATCACCATGGCTATTACAACCACGAAAATATATTGAGCGCAAAACGGCGTCTTATTTTTACGTACCAGTAATATTATGGAAGTTATATTTTAAGCTTCAATAATATTGTGTTTTTTTACATTATTTCTTGCGTAGAATTGAGTTTTAAATTCCTTGGCAGTAAAGGGAATGTTTACAGTAGTTCATGAAAGGCTAATCCACTCCCTGTATCAACATACTGATATATCATGTTGATAACTGCATTACCGCAATGTGGGGTAATATCTGAATAGCCATTGTGCAGAAACATAATACCGGAATTGCCGACTAGTTACAATGTTTCATATTAAAGTATACCATCATTTAAATACTGATACCAAGACTAAGCCCATGTGGTTTGTGTTTCAGTCAGTTGACACCAAAGTTCGCATGAACGTTTATCTGCCAGAATTCAATTATGACAAATCACATAACGCGTTCTATTGCCGTACGTTGATACTTCCGTCAAATAGTAGCCCACCGAGTAATTCTGCATTGAAAAACACGTTTCGAATGCTGAAGGAATAAAAGTGATGGGCAAAGTTACTCGAGGAGTGGATGCCAATCACATTTATCCAGAGATTGAAAAACATACCCTTACATGAAGAACTGAAGTAAATTCCACAATTTCTGAAAATAAATAGATCATAGACATCTACAAGTCACATTCGTATTGAAACAATAGTTGTTAAAAAGATGTTGGAAGACAAAACCAAAAATGTTTTTAAAAATGTGGGACTTAAAATATGTGTGTTACTGATATCACTTTTGAAGTGTGGCGAACTGACTTCATGTGATGTAGTTCACAATATTGAGTTCAGGACAATCGGTAGGGTTTTCATGTGGAGCACCGCAATCAACCTGAGAGACCTGGAGTAGGAGACAACATGTTCATTGTGGTGTCTGCATAGGAACATGTACAGTAATTATAATCAGCAATGGTGTTGCTTCAAATTAGATCCCATCCTGGCATTTGCTGGAAATAAGATGTCTCGAGTGTGCCTCTTTGCTGTAGTCGACATGATGCAATTTAAATGCCATCATTATGAGAAACAGACATCCAATTGTACTGGAAAAATAAATTGCCAAGTTATTTATTCATTTTAATTAGTATTGAAATATGACTATATGCAAAAACTTAAGTTGGTGGCTCTGATGACCTTGTAGCAGTAGTTGGTTTTAGTGGGCAGACAACAGACCTTTAACAACAAAGAACTTATATTCAGCAAGATCAGTACAAGTGAAGGTTGGTAAGAGGAAAAAGAGCAGATACAATAGTAAAGATGTAATAAGGGTATGCATCATTTTGCCCTTCCCTATACCTCCATAAAATCATAACATCCGGGGATCTGTTGTGTACAGGCACGTTCAAGTTACTAATTCGCCGACTCGGTGTCGCCTACTGTCCTTGTAAAAGTTTTACCGTGTATTTCATCATGATTCCAACTCGAAGCAGAATTAAATTAGAATCTTTTTTTTTTAGCGTATGGCTTTTGGTGCCGGGAGTGTCCGAGGACATGTTCGGCTCGCCAGTTTTGTAGCTGCTTCGAGACGGACACCCAATGGGTGAGCTACAAGTACCGTTGGGGAGGAATGTTGGATGGGAGGGTCTCGGAGTTGGAAGGTAGCGGCTGTGGCCTATAGTTAGGGACCAACCCCGGCATTTGCCTGGAAGGAAGATGGGAAACCACAGAAGACCATCTTCAAGGTTGCCGGCGGGGGGATTCGAACCTCCTCGCCTCCCGGATGTGAGCGACTGCCAACAGTCATGCCGCAACGACCTCGGCTAACTCACCCGGTTTAGAATCATTAATGTAGCCTGAACATGAAGGGTACAGTAGATTAACACAAACGAGAGAAATTTGGTGTAAGGAAACCATATGATGTGTTTAAGATTGGAAATACACAAGCAGCAGAAATTGTGAAAAAATAAGAAGATATAATTAAGGGGACTAAATACTCCATATACGATCAATGTTAATTTAGTAAAACTTAGGGGTGCTCATCTTCCAAAGTATTGCAGATAAAGCAGTGAATTTTGATATTGTTGTAACAGTAGCCTTTATCTCAGTGTTAAATGCATTTTGAACAAAATTAGTTCATCCATTTTATTTTATATTTTACTTTTTTCATGTAAGTAAAAAAACTAAATTTTTTCTTACACATGAATTTTTAATAAGCAAAGTATGAATTAGTTTATAATCAATTTGTGTTTAACATGGAGGTCAGTGTTAGTTTCAAAAGTTGTACCAGTTTCACACTTGTATCTTTCGTAGTTTCCGAGATGAGCACCCCACACCAAAAAAAATAATAATAATGTTTGCAGAAATTTAACTTAAAAGTTAAGGTAGAAAAGAACTTGTACTTTTGTGGTTTAAAACTTTCCAGCTCCATACTCTGGATCATCCATGTCTTCCTTCGTCCTTTTGGCTCCTCTCATTTTCTTTCTTGCTTCTTTGGTCATCTGTTCTGCCTGCCGATCAGCATATTTCACATGCAGGTCATCCATTTTCTGAAGCTGCTGTATGGTGTTAAGGCCCTAGATGGCCAAGCACTTGTGCTGTTTGGGAATCATGGTAAATCATGGTACCTGGCGACGAACGTTGGAACATAATAGAGCGTTAATCAAATCTAACCTACAAATTTAGCTTTCCACAATTGTAGTTAGTGGAAGGTTGGTTGGTGGTTCCTTAGTTTAGGGGCTGCGACAACGCGGTCATGTAGCCCCGTGTACTTTGGGTGTGTGTAGAATCTGTCTGATAACCGGTGTCAATTGTGATGGCTGTATTAGTGTGTGTTATCTGTAATTCAGGTGAGGACTGCATACGATCACTTTCAAGTAGTTCCTACTTTTGTTATCAAATGCTACAGTCAACGACACCTAGATGCGACTGCAACCGGCACCAGGTGACGAACGTTGGAACTTAATAGAGCGTTAATTTAGCTTCAGACAATTGTAGTTAGTGGAAGGTTCTTTCACATGCCATAAATCTATGACATGGACCCGCCGGCTTTACTTCCCCTCCGAAAGAAGGCATACTGAGGGATTATTAACCCTCTTAATCCGCTTGCTAACAACTACGCCACCGGAGCCTCCTTCACTCCAACTACGAGAAGTTGGACATTCCCGCGTCAAATCTCGGATTTTCCCAAGTTGGACGTGAGAGGGCCGTTGGTTGGGTCATGGAACCCTGTCCTTACTGCGGTCATTGCCCTCTTCAAAGCTAGCACAATATTACTTGTACCGCAGGAGACAACTTTGAGATGGGTTTTTCTTGTGCCAGAGGCGGCCTGTTGCAAGTCACCATGCCTGTGAATCTAGAAGGGAGCAATGGGTATTATGCCCACATGTCCCTCAAGATGACCTATTACTGAAATGTTGCTTTTTTTAAGAAATAAAGAAAAGAAAGATAGTTTTTGTTTGTAAGAAAAATCTTCAACCACCATGGTTGTTTTTTCAACCATTATAACGATGGTACGGATGCTTACAATAACAACAATAATAATAATCATGTTATTGGTTTTACGTCACTTTTAACTTCTGCGGCTTTTAGAGACGCCGGGGTGCCAAAGTTTTGCCCGGAAGGGGATCTGTAGGGTACCTGTGAGGGTAGCCTCTACAAAGTGTATTGAAAGGGAGATGAAAGGAGAGTAGCTGAAGGCTGCTCGGGACGCTGGTGTAAAAAGATGTAGGTAGGATGGGTTTGGGCGTGAATGCAGCTCGATGGGCTAACACCCAATGGTAAAAGCTGCGGGGGTAGTTCTAAGGGATGGCTACAAGGGGATAATTTACTGGGTGATGGCAGGAGCAGCTACGCGACTGCCTGGATTCCTGCTGATATTAGTTGACTGGCCGTGCTCCTAATGAGTATCGCGCACGTATGCAATGTAAGGTGACGCCTGTGGTTGACTACAGCAACAAATAGACAATTAATTACTAATTAGGGATCCTACCGGGAAGTGAATTAAGGGGTAGGATCTTATTAATTAATTAAATAAATGAATTAAAAGACCAGTTAACTTATGGATTCTACTGTTAAATCCGTACTCCTGACGTGGAGTACAATGAAATAGTGCAGAGCAAATACTCGTGATCTTTACAATAATAGGGGGATGTTTTACGTGTTGGTGTTACAGTTTGTGTAGGCTCACTAGACACTCAACTGTCTGGATGTGGCAGCTACAAGCAGCGTCTCAGCACCTGATGCACTTGTGAAAGACTGACCCCGGCTCACCTCTCCTTCAGTGTTTTATAGAATCCGCCTGCCGAGTTAGCATTAGTTGCGGATTCTATAGGAAGTGAGGTGCTTGCCCTGGGTCATCGGAGGTCGTCTCTATGCACTAGGCCTGGCCTTGGTATGAGCCTATGCGAAGTATCCGCGTGTAATTAGATGTATAATTTATAGTTACATGTTTGTAGTTAATTTATAATTATAGGGAAGGGCTGGGAATGCATCCCTCGGATGCAACAGATCTTTAACGTGCCAATAAATCTACTGACACGGCTTCCTCGCATTTGCGTGCCCTCAAATGCCAACTGAATGCGCCGTGCAACCGTGGGCTCAGCAGGCGAGAATGTTACCACTGAGGCTCACAGCCAGTGTGGATGCATATAGTGGCGTAACTACGGGAGGGGATCAATCCCCCCACCCCGAGAGACAAATATGTCTTTAAAACGTAATTTGATGAACATTTTATTTAAAAAAGCCCATTTTTGAATTGTTGACAAACGATTGGATTATGCACGTTTATGGTTTGAGTACCTTTGTGGAGTTTGAAGCCATTTTTCAGTGTTGCCTAAGTAAACAAAAATTTGGTGCTTTTCAGTCGGTCAACAGGAATGTACCCGAAATGAGCTGGGTTATGCCCTAATCCTGAAATAATTTACATGAGATTAATAAATATAGAGCTGGGTTATGCCCTAATCCTGAAATAATTTACATGAGATTAATAAATATCAATTTATTTCAGGATTAGGGCATAACCCAGCTCTTTTTGGGGACATTCGTGTTGACCGACTGAAAAGCACCAAACTTTTGTTGAGAACGTTTTTTTGTTACTTGTGTAGTGTTAGGCACATTGAGAGGTGCAAATGTTATCGGGATCAAATGTGTATGTTTGATTTTATTGATTGTCTTATTCTGTACCCCGCACAAAGCAAAACGCAAAAACAAATACATGACCAAAACAAAAGCAAAAAGCAAAATACAACAATAAAAGCAGAAAACAAACACAAAAACTAAAACACAAAGCAAAAAGCAACATTCAAAAAAGAAAGTAAAAGCAGAAAAAACACAGAACCAAAAAATAAACACGAAGTAAAAAGCAACATTCAAAAACAATAGCAAACACAGGAAAAACACAGAACCAAAAACAAAAAAATAAGCAAAAAGCAGAATGAAAAAAAAGCAAAATCCGAAAAATACAGAGCCAAAAACAAAAAACACAAAGTAAAAATGCAAAATTCAAAAACGAACGCAAAAGCAGAAAAAAAGAGATCCAAAAACAAAAAACACAAAGCAGAAACAAAAATTTAAAAACAAAAGAGAAGGGCAGAAAACAAACACAAAATAAATAACAAAAAGCAAAAGTGAAATGCAAAAGCAGAAAAAACACACAAATGAAAAAAAAAATTGTCGCCTCCGTAGCGTAGCATCAGCTGCCGCCCCGGAGGTCCTGGGTTCGATTCCCGGCTCTGCCACAAAATGTGAAAAGTGGTAAGAGGACTGGAACGGGGTCTACTCTGCCTCGGGTGGCCCAAATGAGTAGAAGGGGTTCGATTCCCACCTCAGCCATCCTCGAAGTGGTTTTCCGTGGTTTCGCACTTCGTCTTCGGGCAAATGCCGGGATGTTACTGTACCCGATAATCCGGAAAGGATCCTGTTGGAATATCCATTGCCCCCGCTGGATAGCCTATTTCTAACTGCACCGGCAAATACTACATTAGAAATCGCTTCCAACATGGTCATTAGGGATTTACAGACAGCAGTTACAAGAATATTGTGGATCAACAACAAAATACACGGGGCACTCACCTTTACTTACCTCGGGGACTGGGACTTCAGCTTCGCCTACACTACATCCACAATACTCTGCTCCTTATATTCAAAATGAATCACACTCCAACAACAATGGAAAACAATTTGAACAAATTTATTAACAAAAGGTAAACAAATCTACTATAAACAAATAACAATAAACGAATTTAACAAAAGACATTAAAATTAAAAACACGCAAACATTCACACCTCCTTTCAACTCAACATCTTACTACCATACTGTATTAAAAATTATGAGTATAAAACTTGGCTTGTTTTAGGCCTACACTGCGTATAAATATAACGTTTAGTGAAGCCTCTTAATGGCATTCCACACACATGGTTTCATTCACAAGCCTGCGTTGTAGAACGCACGTGCAGAAACTTGGTTTCATCAATGAAATATCGGCACCACGCCGAACTCGAAACTGGTTTATACAATAAATACAAGGCTGTGAGTCTACACTTGTTTATATTATGTCATCGCTCTCCAATGCTAACGGTGAATCATTCTCGCTAGTTCACAGAGACTGCTTGTGTGTGCATTTATAAAACACGTAAAAATTAACATTTAGATCTTACAAAAGTTCACATAACTACTTTGTTTCTTAAACAATCATTCTAAAAAATTTATACACACTTTCATTCGCACTCCGTCATTGTTCTAGACCAATACGGTTCCACATATGCTCTTAACAATGAATAATCATACACACCAAAAACATCCGCTCATAAACACACACTGTTCCAAAACAATTGATTAATAAATCCTACTAAATTATTTAACTAATTAAATCATTTCCACAAAAATTATTTACATGTAATATGTTTATAATAATATCCATTATCTAGTGTTGCTAACGCGACACTTTCGAGATTCTAACTTCTCGGTTACAATATAATTCTTAACTAAATATATACACTGGTTTTTCACATAACCATCCTTCTCTAACGTTCTGTAGTTTTAATATACTGCATACATCTCGTCTTATATAGGTTTCATTATATTATCGGTATAATACAGTCGACTGATTAAGGTAAACTGTACGTAATTACATAAATTCGGGTTTAATAAAATTTAATAATTGTATTATAGACGTGAGTAGACAATCTTTCTCATGTTGCATTTCCGCTGAAACCCTCCTGTTAACACAGCTAAATCGTTAATTCACAAGAACTGGACTACTTGTATACAACGGCTCTTAATTAATGCCTTTTATCAAAGAACAACAATACTTTGACTTCTTTAAAATGCGGAATTCCCTCGCACGAGCACTCCATAGCTCTACAAAACCTCATATAACAGTATATATGGCAAAAACAATTATCATCTACTAAGTTGAACAATAACCAAAAGGGATTAATTGTTATTAACATATCTTATTTAGGAACTTCTCTCAAATAATGGCATGACCCTCAGTATCATTGCACATGACTACTGGACTACAATTATACATGCGTAAATTCTTCAAACGAAACTTCCAATTGTAATGAACGATATTAGACAGTCGTGATTAACCTCCTAAAGTTTACTCCACAACAAGATAATTAACTGTTAACTCGTCTGTCGCAAATACATGTAATAAAAATAATACTCCTCTTTCATCTCACTTGTCAAGCTTTAAATTGTTTATCGTTGTAATATCATGTCCACAAATGGCGTGATGTTACACAAATTGGATAAAATAACACACATGTTATTTACAGTGTCAGATATAATTCAATCTTGACCGGGATAAACCAGCTTTGAATTCCTAGCCAAAGATTTGAATAATCTTCTATCAAAAGGTATTTCCTCTAACATATTAAATGAACAAAGCTCGTAGCTTTACAGATAATAAGAAAGGATTGTCAATGTCGTAATATTTTTACCACTCTACACAAAGAATGTTCATAGGCATTAATACTTCGGTCTTATCAAACGACTAGTATTTCTTAGATCGTCGATAGTTTATGTACAATAATGATAAAACAATAATGTCGTTACATTAAAGTGCTCAAATTAAATGTAATAAGAATTTAATTTGAAGCTATGACACAAGTCAGAATACTTGGTTTAAATGAAGTTATTTAAAATTCGAGAGTCGAAACGACTAGTCTCCTATGAGGCAATATGATTCCTCAAACAAAAATTTTTAATGTCAGTTCCACAACTGATCCGTTGAATAAAATTGAAAAATAGATGAAATGCAATCATCTTCTAAATAATCTTGAAATATAGAAAAATCAACACCATCTGAAGTGTAAAATACATAAAAGCACTGAAATACATGAAATGTGAAAATATAGAAATATGGAATACGATCGCTGAAAATATGGAATAAGATCGCTGACTCAGAATGTTACTAATCAAGCTCTATATAACAATTGAGATACACTAATACCTTATTTAGACGAAAACTTGAAGATCAATGTAAGTATTCCCACAATACTTTAGATGTTTCCTCAGTACAAGACAATGAGATGGATCTGCATTCAAACCTCGGATCTGCGACCTCAGAGATAAGAAACGTCTCTCTCTGGAATTCACCAACATTGCCTGGGCTCGAACGACATCCTTCTGGCAAATTCTTCTGTGTCTCTGGGCTACCTTCCCTGGCATCTTGACAAATCTTTTCTGTAAAGTCTCCATTCTCCGTCGTAAATATGTATCAAGCTTCGTCATTGGAATATAATTATGGAAATGTTCATATAAATAGTGAATGAAATGTTTCCATTGCTAATTGATGTTATATTAGTGTTCGTAGACTGACCAAAATGCACAAGATGGACCGTACACTACGTCTTTGTTCATGAATACGTTGTCTAACGAAGCTCCATCGTTGTATCTTAACTCCTGTTATCGAATATGTCTCTGGCGCATGACTATCTAGTTCATCATATCAACAATGTTAATTATGCTGAATGATAATGTTTGAAGAATAATAATAGTCATTCTATTAATGTTTGTGTGTTGTGCCAATGTTAAAAGTTCTCCGCCACTGTTCGCTTGAACTGCGTTCGTCAACTTCACGTTGCAATTTATAATGATATTCAGCTTTGTTTCCAACACATTTGGAAATCTAACTTGACAGGCTGATATTGTCGAACCGGTGAATATTAAAGTGCTCGACTTTTCACAATATATAGTAGGCGACCTGTTCTTTATGTATATATTCTTATTTAACTTCAGATCTCAATTATATATGAGATATAATCAATATAATGTTCCTCGCAACTTCACGTAGAATGGAAGTGCGGTGATCTCTAACGCTCCACCTAGCTATCCTAGCGTCTCCACAAGTCGACAGTCTTCGCACTCAGACTAAGCCTTGGGATCTCCGTTAACCCAGTAAAAACACTTCCTCACTCTTCAAAGTCTGCTGGAATAAGAACCTCGATCCTTGGATCTCCCTCTCCAAGTCGAATTTTTGGCGGCCATATCAATCTCCCACCATAATTTTAGCGCGTAGATTACTAATGCCTATTACTGCGTAGATTAACCGATCTGCGGTTTTTAAAGTATCAGACATAATTTCACTTAATATTCTCTTCATTACCAAATAAGAAAATCTTCTTCTAAGGGCCTAAATGCATAATTTCCTCATATTGTGTAATTAAAGTTCATCCCGTCTTCAATAAGACCCCTTCTCATTGGCTCTGGGCTGGGATCCAATAGCATAATTTATAACAATATTTATAATATTAATCTCCAAACTCGCTGTTGCTATGCTAAATATACCCTTCTAGAAGCGTCCATTGTGCAATATATCACGTGATCGGGCTCTCCCACAGTCTCTAGCTTGTAACATGACACTCCCGTGTCAGACTTCCAGAAATTATATTTGCTAGTTAAATTTTATAATGGGGACGGAAAATACTCTCATTTTGTCGCGTAATAATTCAATTTACGGGGGCAGTACCTACTGTAAGGTCACGGCCGCCTGCTTCCCGCTTCCTTGCCTATCCCTTCCAATCTTCCCCTACCTTCCCATCCCTCATAGGGCCCCTGTTCGCTTTGCAGGTGAGGCTACCTGGGCGAGGTGCTGATCACACCTCCTCAGTTGTATCAACTCTGACCAGATGTTCCCAGCTCTAGGACACTGCCCGTAGAGGCGGTAGTGGTGACCTCCCTCGCTGAGTCCGTGGGTTCCACCAACCTGGAGGGTAAAATCGATTTAAAAAAGCAGAAAACAAACACAAAACCAAAAATACAAACCATAAAGAAAAAAGTATAAAACAACAAACACAAAACCAAAACTCAGTTAGTTCAGATTTGACTCCACTCATACTCATTGTGGTAATGCCCCTGCTGCATTTAGACATCTGTGTGAACTTCCTAGCGATAAGATTTACACTTAGATAAAGTATTGCTATTTAATTCACCTACTGTACCTGTTGACGCGTTTTAATTTCCCTGACGTGAACTTTATCCTTGCTAATATGTAACCGAGTTGGTCTAGCTGTCGTGCTTGTGCTTGAGATAAACAGACTTGCCACGCTACCTGTTGAGCACGAGTAGAAACTCGTTTGTCGCTGCGGTATGCTGCCATCTGACGGAGAATATTAGTACTACTCCTATTGGATTTGCCGCATGGAGCGCTGTACTCTCTATCTACGATTTCCTCCGATGGCTACCGTAGTCAAAAGTGTCTGTTACCTTGGATACAGCGATAATAAGAAAAGTTATTCTCTATTGGAATCCTTACAAGCAAGATGCAAAATGTATAACTCCGATATTAAACCGGGCTGGTTAGCCCTGAAGGCTAACATAGCCTCTATTCTGGAATATGTTCATATCCAACTTGATTAGGAAGTACTTCCGACATCTCCCTGAAGATATTTTGACTTATTTGGTGTAATAATATTTTTGACTTCTCAACCAGTATGTTTTAGAAAAGGTTTGTAAATATTGTGAGATATTTTGGAAGCTGTTTTATTTCTATCGATATGTTTTATTATCTTGGACGTATTGTAATTTCTTAACTTTGTGTTATTTTATGTTGGCGGACTGTTGTTCACTCTCGTGTTTTGGTCTAGCCTCGTAGTCGGAGTAACGGTAAAGTATCTGTCGATATATTTAAAATAGTTTCCAATTATCTAATATATTCTATGTACCTTTTGGGGGAATGTGGTTATTTATATTTCTTGTCTGAGCTACAAGCCATGTAGATTTCAGTCTTCATCTTGGTCTAGAGCAAGGACTTTCTTAACCTAAATACCTTTATATAAATTTTATTTATCTCCTTGCATCTTCTTAGAATGCCTCATATAGGCGCTGTAACTTGTGTCGAAGATTATGGCATTATTTTATTCTGTGTAATGGGTTGCCTGGTGACAACCTAAGCGATTGTTATCGTTTCTTCCTTGCAGTAAAAAACAATAGTTTTGTTTTTGTTTTCGTGTCGATAAAAGGAGACATGTTTGAGGATTTGATTGCGATCACACGTACCTAGAATTTGCTCCTGTTAATAATACTAACTTAATTGATTGCATTGAGTTGAGACCACTTTTGAACTTAAACTAATTTCGGTTCATACCTTGAGTATCGTTTAAAGGTAATTTATCTGTTTTATTTTATCGTTGGATATTTTTTCCTTGGTCTTTGACTTTTCATTTGCTCATTTAATATGATTAATTCAACCCTTTTCCTCCTCAATCGATGGGATTCCTTGCTTGTATTTTCATTAGCTGTTTATACTAAGAACTAATTTCTTTTAAAATATTATTTCCTTCTTTAAATGCATGTAATATTATTGATTGTCTATTATATATATATATCAAAAGTGACCTCTGTGTTCTTGTATTATAGTTTGTCATTCTCTTATGTTCATACTATTTAACTGCCTGGGTAAATGGTTTTGTTCAATATCTTCCATTTTCATCTCTGGTAATTTTGGGGGTCTTGCTTATTTTATTTGTAAATTAGTTAGCTCTCACCACTACCAGTTGTGTCATTGGTAGCAGAGCGTGGTTATTGTTTTCACGGACATTATAATAAGTTTAAAAAATATTTAATCAAATTGACTCTTGAACACAAAGGTCGCTTAAAGCTTGGGTATTATTAATCTAATCCTTGTGGAAATTTCTGTTTCATGTTCGATCGTATACACAAAATGGAACCGAGGAATACATTATCAGCCTTCTACAACCTAAGGAAAGAGGAAATTGAATATGAATTGTTCATTAGAAAAATTCCTTCTAACAACAATCGTGAAAAGGATTTGTTACTTCTGAAGGATGTGAAAGGTGTTCCTATTATAATTCCTGACTTGGAAAGTTACCATCAAACGTTTGGTGAGTCTAATAACATTGTACCTGCTGTAACTAATTTAATTAATTTATCTATTTATTTGATAGGTGCTAGTAACCCTTCTACATCTCAATTAGGGAGATTTAAAACTCAAGCATGCCATTGGTTTTATAGACTTGGTGATCTCATTTATATTTGGGAACTCGAGGATCCTAATTTCGGTTCGGAATTAATGTCATTTCAAAGTAAGCTTCTTGATGCTTTTTTAAAATTATTTCCTTCTGAGTGTGGTGATATTCAGGGTTGCGTCAATGGTTTTAGTGATAATCCGTGTGAAATTATGGTGCCAAATGCGAGTAACTCACGTGTGATTATAGAATCTGAAGGTGCCGCTGACAATTTACCTAATAATCTTGAAAGTTTATCCTTAACTGATCATAATGCAAGCATGGAAGGCAGAATTACTTTGAATAAGAGCTTACAAAGGAGGTCATCAAGGATTCCTCAACCGACCTTATTAAACTCTAATGATATAAGTGTTAATGAGCATCGGGAAATTGTTAATAATATACCTTTTCCCTAGCCAAATATTTCTTCGTCTGGCGCTTCAAATGATTTTCCTAATGATAACTCTGCAAATTCTAGGTTATTACCTAGAAATGAAAGCCAATTTGGGTTACCGTGTACTAATGTTGTAACCGATTTTTCATCACGTATGTTGAATAACGCTAATATTGGGGGAAATATGTCATCGATGCCTAACTGTGAAAACAGTTTAAGATTTAACGGTATTCCTCATCCAGTAACCTCTTGTGTTCAGAATTTACAGATGTGTTCGGGTAATGACACTATGGAGTTGATAAAATTTTTGAAACAACTGGTTGAATTAATGGACAATTCCATTGTTTTTGGTTTATCAGATACTATGATTTTCCAATTAATTTTTCCTTTCACCTGTGGCTTGTTGCGTGATAAGTTGATCAGCGCTATGTCATCTCACTCTTCGTTATCTGAGTTTCATGTCGAAGTAATTGATTATTTTATTCCTGAACGTGCAATGAGTTTACTGAAACATAATTGTTACTATCGTGGTCAGAGGATAGATGAATCTTGAAATGATTATATTAAAGAAATTAGGTGCTACGCTAGGGTTTTGAACTTAAATTTGAGTGAATCTGCAATTGTTACTACTATAGTAGAAGGTATTAATCCAGAATATAGGTTATGTATGGCTATGGAAGGTAAACCTAAGAGTTTTCTTGAATTGTATGATATAATTAAATCTGCAGAAAATGTCAAAAGCATTAACGCTGTAAGAGTGATTAACTCTCCGCCTCCCTTGGTTAATATCCCTGTTAATCCTATTAATCATTTACAACAGACTTCTTTCCAAAGAAGGAGATTCAATTACACTGAAAATACTCGAACTGGTAAACGTTGTGATAGGTGCGGGTCTTATGATCACTTAGCCAAGTGGTGTGATAGAAGATTTAATCGTAGGCAATGACTAGATGATAGGAAGATCTTGTCGGATCATCAAAAATCTGATGGTATTGCAGTTAACCGTAAAACAGATTTTGATAAGGATCTCAAGACAAATCGTAAGGTAGGCCTATATGACAAATTTTCTCGAATTGGTAAAGCTAATTATGAAACGTGTAACCGTATCACTGATGCGACAAAAAATAATAGCCCATTCATAGATGTTTGTATAAATAATGAACCTGTCTCCGCTCTTATTGATTCGGGCAGTGTTAATTCATTTCTTGATAGTAAATGGTTCAGGACGATGTCTTCTGTTTGTAAATTTGGCAATTTGGTAAAGGAACCACATAACTTTATAGCAGCCAATTCTTCTTCACTCAGAATTTTAGGATATTCGTAAATCTACTTCAGCATATTCTTCTCCTATCTTTCTAGTTCCTAAACCCAAGGGTCAATTCAAACCTGTGATCGATTACAGAGCATTAAATAAGAAAGTCATCTTACAATCGATTCCTCTTCCGGACCTTCAGTCCTGCTTTTCGTGGTTCAAAGGAGCGTCCTATTTTACGATATTAGATTTAACCCTAGAACTGCGGACCGTCTTCCAGGAAGACGGTGTGTTGTTTAATCAAGTGCGACCGTCTCTCTGAAAGACGGTCTTGGAATTCAAATATAGTACTACTGTTAGCCATCAGATAGCACTAATTTCAAGTCATGCTGGTTCCTGATGCTTTTATCTTTCGTAGTGTAAATCTTTGGCAATCAAATGGCAATATGCAAGCTATTATTTGGCTGCAGAAGTGGAAGTACTTCCATGTTGACATTGGAGCTGCATTGAGCAAAATGGCCGCCAATTACGTTGATGATTCAGAAATTTAGCTCTTGCTTTTAGACGATTTGTGTGATAGTACGGACGATGACAGTGATAATTGTGTGTATTCGTATGAAAATGAATATGGTGAAATTAGTGGCAGTGATACCGGCGAACAGGATGTCACGCAAGTCATGGATATCCCCATCAATGCAAGCGATGTTTATCATGTTCCTTCAGACCATGTAAACATGCCTAATGTTAGCCGTGAAGGGGTAAGTGTGAATTAGACTGATATTCAACCCGAAGAAAGTGACTTTCCAGGTAAAAATGTACCGTCTTATCGTTCATCATCCTGGGCCTGTGAATTTGCCTCCCCGTAATTGCGCGCCGATTATGTACTTCAAAATCGAGAAATGTCATATTGTAAAAATAATTTTCTTTTTTAGTAAATAACAGAAATTATTTAAAACTGGTTCTTGAATTAGTAACTAAAATTGTGAACTTTTCATTTATGATGTCTCTGACAAACATTTAACTTGGCAATATGGTTTTCTAGAGCAGAAAAGTCAATAATTTTTATTTTTTAATTTTTTTATAAAATATTTTGTATGATTAATTTAAACTGATGAGTCTGAATGATTCACATCTATCAAAATAATATAGAACAGACTTTCAGCTTTCTGTTGATGTATGATAAGTCATATTCATGAATACAGTATGCTTATAGATACCAAATTCCTTTAGTGTGTAATTTATGGGAATTTACTGCAGCATTTGACAGATAAACCTGCAGCAGTTCTAGGGTTAAATACAGCCTATTTCCAGGTTCCCCTGGCGGAGAAGTCCAAGAGTGTGACGGCTTTTGCCACGGATTGGAATTTATTTGAATTTGAACGTTTACCTTTTGGGTTGTCGACCGGTGCTGCCGTCTTGAGCAGATTGCTAGATAACGTATTTGACGGAATTAAGTTTAAATTCGTTTACCATTATTTAGATGACGTGGTCATCTTTAGTAAAAACTTTGAGGATCATGCCCAACATGTTCGTGAGGTGTTGTCTCGATTAAAGAATAGTGGTCTTACGGTCAAGTTATCAAAGGTCTCTTTCGCTAAACCCCAAATATCATTCTTGGGACATGTAATATCGTCATCTGGTGTCTCGGTAGACCAAAGCAGAACCCAATCTATTAGGGAATTCAAACAACCTAAAACGCCTAAAGAAATAGCACGTTTTATTGGGATGATAAACTACTTTCGTAGATTTATTCCTAATTTTGCTCACCGTGCAGCTCCTCTTAACATGCTTCGAAAAAAAGGTACTGTATTTGCGTGGGGTCCGTCGCAAGAATCAGCTTTTCTTGACCTTAAGTTGGCATTAACCAATCCACCGATTTTGGCAATTCCTAATTTTGGCAAAAGGTTTATCATCCAAACCGATGCATCTAACAAGGCTGTTGGAGCGGTATTGTTACAAGAGTACGATGAAGGAAGGTTACCTGTGGCTTATGCTTCGAGGACATTAAACGATGCTGAGATAAAGTATTCTGTGTATGAATTAGAAGCGCTAGCAGTAATGTTTGCTCTCGAAAAAATTAAAATACATATCGAGCACGTTTCCTTTGATCTCGAAACCGATAACCAGGCATTGAGTTGGGTATTGGGAAAACCCAGGAAGACTGGAAGGATAGCTCGTTGGGCCACCCGTATTTTAGCCTTTCAATTCAGCGTTCGTCATATTAAGGGCACGGACAATGTCATTGCTGATTGCCTTAGTAGGATGTACGGTGATGAGAAAATTGAGGATAAGGTTGAAGGTAAGTTTGATGAGAGTAAAAAGGTGAACACTATCCTGTCTAATTATCCTAAATTGTTTAGGGAGGTATCAGAATATCAAAGAGAGGACCCTGGTTTGAGTGAAATCATTGAGAAATTAGAAAAGGGAGAACATTTGAAGCCGCATTCGATGAAGAACAGCACATTATGTTGTTCCGCTAGGTACGATAGGTTGCCTAAAATTGTACTACCTTCTCTTCTTATACCGGAGATTTTTAAGTATTTCCATGAGTCACCAATTGGTGGACATCTTGGGGTATTTAAGACAAGGCAGAAAATTAGACAGAATTTCATCTGGAAAAATATGGATAAAGACATCAGGAAATTGGTGAACGGATGTAACGCTTGCAATGTAGCTAAACCTACTAACAATTCTAAAATTGGGCTGTTATCCTCGGAAATTGCTACTAAACCTATGGAGAGATTGTTCGTCGATTTCGTAGGCCCTCTGCCCTTGTCAAAGCATGGAAATCGGTTTGTATTTGTTTGCACGGACGGTTTTTCTCGTTTTAGTTGGATAATTCCTACTCGTATGGCAAACACTCAAACCGTTATTAAATGTTTAAATCAAATATTTGCTTCTTTTGGCCCTTGTCAGTTTCTGGTGTCAGATAACGCCAAATGCTTTTCATCTAATGTATCTCGAAATTATTTATTCGAATTTTCTATCTCTCATGTCACTAGCACCCCATACTACCCTAAAGGATCATATGCCGAAAGGGTGAATAGGAATTTACGGGCAGCACTTATTGCGTATCACCACAATGATCACAAGGCTTGGGACAGTTGCATACATTTGATAACCTTTGCTTTCAACACGGCTATTCATGAATCTCACTGAAACACTCCTTTTAATCTGATGTTTTCATATTCGCCTAATTCTCCGATATCAAATTTATGGTCTCTCAACGACCTATTGCCTGAGAACATTTCTAACTTGGATGTTCAGGCGGTTTGGAAGAAAGCTAGGGAAAACATGAAGATTGCTCATGAAAAGTTGCAGAGAAAGTATAATGTGGGTCGTAAACAGTGTTCATTAAAGGTTGGTGATGAGGTATATGTTCCAAACTTCTCGCTAAAAGAAGCTGGTCCTAAAGAATCCGGGAAATTACTTGTTAGATTTAAAGGCCCTTGCAAAATTCTTAGTTTCATCACTCCAGTGACTATGCTAGTGAGTGATCCTCAGAAAAAACGTATTTTCAGAGTTCATTTATCACAAGTGAAGAAAAATTGTGATATTTCTGAGTAATGTTTTATTTGGTTGTAATTTCTTCCTTTGTTTTTTTGCTGTTTATTGGTAGATGTTTTGGTTTGTCCTTCCTGTTGTGATTCACTCACCGTAAGTATTATACTTAGCTTGTAATTCTTCTAAATTGTATATGAAAAACTGTGTGTATCTCGAATGGTTGTGTTTAGTGTGATTGCGGTAATTTAGATTTGTATTAAGGGGTGGGAAATTTTTGTTTTGTTGGTTCAAAATAAGGTTAGGTTTGCGTTAGTTAAAATGTTCATTGTTGATTGTATAATACCGAGTATGTAAATAAATATTTCGTTAAAATATATTGCTACTTAAGTGCACTAGGTAGTGATTTGAATGATTGCGTTGTTGTAATGCGGATTGTTTCTTATTTCGATTCTTGTTATCTCTGGTATGGAACTGGTATAATTAAGATGAAGGAAAGGAGTCGTTGGTATGAAAGGTAAGCATTCCTTACAAAAGATCCCAAGTTGATCCAAGTTGGTGTACTTTATGTCGCCTTATTTGCTTGTTTCATCAGGGATGTAAAAGGTATTGAATGTTATGTTTTGGCTGATAGTTGTTGAAAAGGTAAGTAAGTAATGCTATAAAGAAAATACCCGTATTGTTCTTTCGAGATGCGTTCCTTGGGTTCGTTAACTGTCAGTCTGAGCAGGGTAAGCATTGAGTGAAGTATGATATTGAACAATTATAATTGTGAAAGTGATATGCTAAAAAGGCTCAATAGGTTCATGTCATGTGCGTTCTGTGTACGTTTTATTTATTGCGTATGTTCCGAGTCTGCATACATGTGAGTGAGAGTTATGGTGGGGAAGTATGTTGTATAATTGGGTTTTCACGAACATTTATTTATATACTGGTAGATATTTTTGGGGCATTTACTTTGCGGGTGGTAAATAGTAATCAGTAATTGTGGGAATTTTGCGGCTATGTATGAGTGTGTAAAAGATTTTGTGTATTTCTGTTTTTCTGCACGTGTGATCTGATACTAAAATATTTTCTGGTTTTCTTTGTTATTTTTTGGTATTTGCTTTGCCTTCCCCCTTTTGAACTTTGTCGGTACTTCTCTTTTTCTATTTTTTTCTCTCATTTCTGATGTTCTGATAGCATGAGACTCGCTCATGGTTTTTCCTTCCTTGAATTGTTTTTCGTGTTGCTTCATCGGGTATTTGTAAGGGATTCTTGTGCGATGTTAGCGTCTGGTTTCCCCTTAGTTTTTTCTCGTTTTGCTCGCTTGTAACTTTCCTTGGACCCTCTTTTATTTGAGAAGTCTATAAAGCTTAATGGTAATCTTCATTTATTTACGATGGTACAATGCTAGATTTAACCTACGTCATTTTCATTTTGGTGATCTTCGGTTGGCTGATAATTGTCTCAAGGTCCGTTTGTTCTTATTTTATCTTTTCTTTTGAAATAGCTGTGGAATTACATCCCACAAAGTTATGATTTAATTAATAATACTCACATAAAATATAATTCTGTAAAAGATGTAAACCGAATGGTTATTAGATGACATAACTTATGTTCCTATTTTGTGAAAGCAAGGAATCTTTGAGATGGGAGGAATTTTTTTTGGGTCATTTGGAAAATGATTCTCGGTTGATCATTTATTACTTATTTGGATGATTGTGAACTGGTTGTAATGATGCATTATCTTAATATGTCATGAAGAAAGAATATGAACCTTGCTGTCGGAGTACAATTTGGTTTCAGATCAAGAGCTGATATTGTCATCCTGGTTGGCGAGTTGGCGACTGTGGCGAATGTTCTGGGCCCGGACTTCGTCGAGTAAAGCCGTGTCCTCTACGTAGAGATGGAGTGTGTCTTCATCAGCCAAGAAAACTTCTAATTTGTATTTAATGTTAAAAAAAGAAAAACTGTTATTTTGTTGCCAAGTAAGGAATTGAAACTCTAAGCATGTTGGTAATGGTTCGATGCATGAACGCTTTGGTGCGTGCCTATTTTGAAGATGGTAAGATTGGCGAACCTTGGACTATTTTGAAAGAACGAACTGATATTCATATGCAGCTCTATTTACTCCCTCTCTCTCTCAACACATAGACTTGGTGTACATTTGTGTCCTATCGTCCTGTATAGTGGGGAGGAGAGATGACGCGTTTTAATTTCCCTGACGTGAACTTTATCCTTGCTAATATGTAACCGAGTTGGTCTAGCTGTCGTGCTTGTGCTTGAGATAAACAGACTTGCCACGCTACCTGTTGAGCACGAGTAGAAACTCGTTTGTCGCTGCAGGATGCTGCCATCTGACGGAGAATATTAGTACTACTCCTATTGTATTTGCCGCTTGGAGCGCTGTACTCTCTATCTACGATTTCCTCCGATGGCTAGCGTAGTCAAAAGTGTCTGTTACCTTGGATACAGCGATAATAAGAAAAGTTATTCTCTATTGGAATCCTTACAAGCAAGATGCAAAATTTATAACTCCGATATTAAACCGGGCTGGTTAGCCCTGAAGGCTAACATAGCCTCTATTCTGGAATATGTTCATATCCAACTTGATTAGGAAGTACTTCCGACATCTCCCTGAAGATATTTTGACTTATTTGGTGTAATAATATCTTTGGCTTCTCAACCAGTATGTTTTAGAAAAGGTTTGTAAATATTGTGAGATATTTTGGAAGCTGTTTTATTTCTATCGATATGTTTTATTATCTTGGACGTATTGTAATTTCTTAACTTTGTGTTATTTTATGTTGGCGGACTGTTGTTCACTCTCGTGTTTTGGTCTAGCCTCGTGGTGCATTCTTGGAATACACGGTACCAGAGATTATAATTTTCAATGCCTTTGCATGTTCTTTCCTTCCTCTTTGTCAAACACCAACAGTGATCTTCTGTTTTCTCTTAGGGGTTCAGGTCGCTTATATATTTTATGAGTCTGTTCCAGATATATATTCTATGACCCACCTAGCGTCATATAGCAGCGAATCTCTGAAGCTCTTCAACTCTTCCTCGCGCAAGGGGAATTCCTTCTCTATCTGGCTACCAGATTTTACTGCCATCGCCAGCTATTATCTCCATGAGCAAGAGAACTACGTCTACTTCTTTACTCACCATGCTGCGCTAGTATCATCTGTTATCAACTCTTTGAAGACCGGCTCAGCAAGAGATCATTTTTGTTGTAACATTGGCAATGTTTATATGTTCTCCTTTTGTTTCCTACCCCCCACTCTTTTCCCTTCCTTGGACTTTCCGTGCTCCGTTGAGCAGGTCTCACTTCTCAGTCAGCAGTTGACTCGATCAGTTAAAGCTCCTCTCGAGCTAGCCTCCTCAAACCAAGAGGCATACTCTCTTCTACGCCATGTTGGCAAAGTAGTTATCGTCATAAGGAACTTCGCCTTCAACATGAAATCAAGATAAGTACCATTTTAAAAGTTTTAACCTCATCTTCATGGTTTTACCTTCCACGTGCTTTAATGATATTTTTATAGACAGTGTGAAATTATTTACTTTGGGGCAAAAATCATTCTTCGTGGGATTCGCCATGTTGAGCTTTTGCTTGTATAAGCCAACTTTACTAAAAACAGCTTTCTTAAGCTATTCAAATGAGAAATCCTCTCACTACGTGGGATATTACCTAATACCCGCTGTCTATAATTATAAAGCTAGTTCCTCCGCTGGATTAACTTTGACTCCATTCTTCTATAAAGATCGTTCGGGAACTTTCCAGATCTGGTACTCTATCTTCGAGGCTTGCCGTCAGGTATTTTTCACTCACTTGTGAAAATACTAGTTAAAATGAGGAATCTTCCTTAAATTACTGCAATAGCTAACTTTCGTCCACCGTTGGGATGTTCTATGGCGCATTTAACTGTAATCCACCATTTTCTCCAGCAATAGACTCTCACCTATATAGTGCAATCAGTTATTTCCATAATTGCAATAAGTTTCTTTCTCATAAACTTTAGTGTTTCTATAGTGAACTTTGCATCCATCATTATAGACTACAGTGATAACCAGTGCTTGCTCCATGTTTCTACCGCGTCGCGATCGTCCGTTTACATTAAATACGGCCGTGAACATTGATCCTATATCCCAATGATCTTTCCTCAACCTTCTACTAACCACCATTATTAATAAAATTGTAACTTTTCTATAAGGTGTCACTCACGAAGTGCCCTTACAACTTTGCTAGTTTAACATTAATTAAATTCTGCATAATTGCTTGTGTGATACAAGTTTCAAATTCACGTTGTTCCTTTCCTATAATCAGGGAAAACAATTCTTTAAACTCTTGAGCGAGTCATGTTCAGGTTTCACGAAATGGAAACTGTCCCATTTGGCTAGTGATTCCTGCTCAAACTTGGGAAGTCTAGAACCTTCCTTTTTACTTTCTTCAGGTTTCACAGTAAGTGACCTGCCCTCTTTCGTATAATTCCCATATAGTAATTCTGTATAAATATAAGAAGTTGTAGGAACTTCTATCTTATTTTTCATGTTTTTATTATTGTTATTTTCGAAGTTGTCACTTTCTCTAGAACATTCTCTCAAGAATTTCTTAAGGTGCACTCTTTGTACTCCAATTCACGTTCAAATTTTAATTACTTCATTGTTTATTTGTTTAAATCTTATAAAGATTTTAGAAACATGTAAGGTGTGAAACCTTGTAAATTGTCAATTGCCGGGAGCAAACGTTTAATGTTGAGAGGTCTGCGACCCTATTTGTTAAAAAGTTCAAATGAACTATGTTTGTCAAAATTATATCACATAATTGTTAATTTCCTCAAACTTCTTTGAATTGTTAAATAAATGAAGCGTTTCCTTTCGCTTTTTCATTTACGAATACAAAGTTTATGCAAAATCCTGTCTTCCTTGACTCTCCTCATTCAATGACATTAAAATCATCAATAGGGCTTTCACCATTTGTTGCATTTGAACAAGAACTCTTAATTTTCACCTCACTAAAGTTCTTTTTAGCTTTAATAGCTAATTCTAATTGGCCAGTAAGGCAAGTAAAGCTCGCTAAGCCAGCTACCTGCTTGTGGAGACTCTCTCCGAAAACTTATGGTCAGTTTTCTAAAAGATAAGTGTTTCCTTTTGTCTAAACTTTTAGCCGGCTCCTCGCTGAGTAAAAGCTTAGCCATTCTCCAATGCAACCATTGGTTCATTTACCAAGATTACTCCATAAGGCATAATCTTTTATCATTTTCCTTCTTTGAGACACTGGGTCGCCCTTACAGAAACTCCATAATTTTGGAAATTGGAAATACCAAACCTGAGTTAAATCATTGGCATTCTTCGAATTATTTTGTAAAACCTAATTTCTTTGAGAAGACATACAGTAAATTTGTTACTATCAGTCTTGCCAGACTATCACCCTTCCCTATATTACTTTTATGCAAGCTTGGGAGGAAATACACTACAGCCTCTCTCTGGCAAACTGCCCAAGTCTTAGCTGCGGTTCCCGTTAGCTTCGAACAAGCTCGTATCCACTTTAGGTATCCGAGAACGGATTTGCGGTGGCAACTGCCTCTAAATGTATTGAAAGTTAAATTAATAACTGTTGTGGGACTCTCCTCCTATTTTTCTATCCTTCTTTTCCAATCCCAAATCTACTTCCTTCTCTTAATCATCTTCCCTTGGTGGGTGGGTTATTCCTCAGCCAATAAACTACCCAAAATTTGGTACCAGAAACCCGGGAGAGTCCATTTGTCATTTTTCTGTTTGGCAATATTTTGCAAATTATTAATATCTGCTTTGGATTTTTCAGCTATAACTACATCAAGCAAAGCCTGTGAACGGGAAAGAGGCCGCTCCTGTCTCTTATGGTGTGTCCCATTCTTTCTACCCATTTGCTGCTGCAAGCTTGACAGCATCTCCAAGGTTCTACAGTTTCGTGAGTTGTATTTCAATTTATTCTTTTTGTCATGGCTCCTACTGAAAAAGATGAAACTCTCATTGCCAGACGTTCTTCCTATAAAGGGCAACTCACCAGATTCAGAAATTTCGTCAACAAATTAAATCCCGCCGAGTGTGATTTAGACATCTTGACACATCGCCTTAAGTTGTACGAACGGTCTTATGATTATTACGATCAAATTCAAACCGAGATTGAATCCGCTTGCCCAGAACTTCAATCGGATAGGGACTAGGTCGAACCCTTGTACTTTGAAGGGATTGCAAAGGCCCACCAACTGATCCGCAATATCTCAGAACCGGACACTAGGGTCATCAATCCGGCCCATTTCGCACCCGCTTCAGTTCACAAGAACAAACCGAAACCGTTACTTCCTAAGATAAGCCTACCTCACTTCTCAGGCAAGGAAGGTGAATGGTATTCTTTTTACGAACTTTACTGCTCCCTAATTCATGAAAATACTGAAATCGCCGATATTCATAAATTTTATTTCCTCCGCACGTCTTTGGAAAGCGAGGCCTTAGCCTTAGTGGAGTCACTGCCTTTAAGCGCAGACAACTACCACATCGCCTTTAATCTCCTTAAAGAGAGATATGGCAATTTACGTTTGAGTGTAGCTCGCCACATACGCTGTCTCTTCAGCCTGCCAGCCGTCAAACCTAATGACGTCACCTCTTTAAGAAACCTGTTGGACTCTATACAGTTGAATGTCAGAGCATTATACCAACTTAAGCAGCCTGTCCAAACATGGGACACCATACTCATTCATCTGGCTACATCAAGATTCGATTTTTCAACTTTAAAGGCTTGGGAAATTGAACTCGCTCGCAAGGAAGAATTTTCTTTCGAACACTTAATCTCGTTTCTTAACAGCCGATGCCAAGTCCTTACAGCACTCGCATTTCAGTGCGAAAAGGTCGAAACGAATCATCAGTCTCACATTTTTGAGAAAAACCTTGCTTTTTCAAAGGGTCATCAGCCCCCATCTGTCGAGAACAAGCAAACCCGTTCTGCTTCTTTCAATCATGCAAGAGAAGATATCAGGCCGCTTAACAAATCGTTAAAATGCACGCTCTGTAAAAAGCTTCACACATTGTATTCGTGCAAATCCTTTAAAGAATTGTCTGTCGAAGATCGAAGGAAGTTTGTCTTCAATAGCAAACATTGTTTCAATTGTTGTCATCTAAGCATTCTTCTTCAAATTGCACGTCATCCAATCTCTGTTTTCATTGCAAAAAACCGCATCATTCTTTATTGCACGTTCATGATAAATCGAGGTCATCAGTACCTGCCTCTTCAAGCTCCATGCAGAGCAGCTCCGAACAAACTACTGCTTCTTCCTGCATTTCTAACGCCGAAACTTCTTACAGTGTGCAAACCCTTTTGACCACTGTACAATTCGAAATCCAAGATAAATTTGGAAATTGGTTTAGAACCCGTGGTCTTCTCGATTCCGCTTCAACTCATAATTTTGTTTCGCAATCGTTGATTAAAAAACTAGGTCTTTCGTCATCGCCTACTTCTATCAATGTGACCGGCATTGACAATTTGAAAACTCAAGTTTGCAGTCTTCAAAATTGAAAATCAGAGACGTTTGCCAAAGAAACATCAATCTTAATTTAAACTGTCTCATTCTTACCAGTATTGGCAAGGACACTCCTAGTAGCTGTATTAATACCTCCTGTTTAAAGATTCCTTCGCACTTAAGGTTAGCCGATCCTCAGTTTAATGCTCAAGGTCCCATTGATGTACTTTTCAGTGCCAATGTTTTTTAAAAGTGCCTTCGCAAACAAACACGCAAGTTATCTTCAACCGTGGTCGCCAGAGACACCGATTTTGGTTGGGTTATTACTGGTGAAATTCAGCATCCCAGTGTTCAAACCAAAGCGCAATGTCATTTCGTTACAGCTGACATAAATCCCATTTCTGAAAAAGTGAACGCTCATGTTTCAGATCTCAATATTTTTGAAAAACACTTGCCGAAACGATGTCTTATCGTGAACAACTACGCTACCTCTGTAAGTTGTTTAAATGGTTTTTCCTTCTTCCCGCATAATATGGCAATTCAAGTTCGCCTTGCTTTGTGTTACTTCGTCTACTTTCTCATGTCATTTTTTATAGCAGTTAATTGCTTAAACTCTTTCTCGAAAACTATCTTCCCCTTGTGTAAAACCATGGCTATCAGTCACCATCACTTTGCTGTAAGCCATGTTTCACTTCTTTCGTTATTTAGAAGGATGGCCACGGTCGGCTCCTCCCCCTTCCTCACAATTGGAAGCCGCTTTTGATACCGCTTGAAAATCTGAATTCCCTAACATCAAGAATAACTATTCTTATGCATAACTTCCTTCTCAATGTCCCGGCTTCACTTCCTATTTCGGAAGAATCAAGCTTTTTCCTGTCGAAAATTGTCGGATTCCGTGATCCTCTCAATCATGCGAAATTGATTTCCTACTTTATTTCATATGGCTTTAAATTGTCTGTTCACGTCCAAGTTACGATTGACAGCATGCCGTCCAACCTGAATATCTGCTTTAAGTTACAGCTGATTCAACAAGTGTTGTTTGTTTATTCCGAACTGCTTGTTTTTCAAACTTGTTTGTATACAAGCCCGAGGAAGGTCAAGTCACTGTTCATTTCCTGTATGCTTGCTAAAGGTCAAAGCAAGTTTCTCTTATCTCAACTCAGGCTGATTGCCAACCCTTGTCTAGTGAGCCGCTCCTGCAAGTACAGAAGCCGTTCAACTCATCACCAAAATAAACTTGTTCCGCTTAAGGACTCTTTCAGCTATTTATATGCCTTATCTCGTTGTACTATGTGTGTCAAGGCCGTGCTTGCCTGTGTATCTCACTTACTTACGCTCGTATTCTACAATTGCTTCGATTCTTGTCTCGTAACATCGTCGCATATCTTTTACGCGCTTATGTATTGCAATTTGCTTACATATTTTGAAATCTTATTGTTCATTGATGAACAAACTTACTTTTTCTCGTCGTCACATTCGATGTGTTTTTGCATTTATACTTGTTATGTCACGTTTCTCGCTGACTTAAGTATTTATCTGAGTAACCCCTTTGATACTTATTATGACTTAAGGTCATTGCTTATGGCTACTAGTTTGTTACCTATGGCGTTCTTGCTTTCTACTCGCATAGTTTCTTTGTTTATTTGGTATATTCTTATCCTGAATAGATGTACTTGTTTCTATACGCTTTTTTTAAACTTTTCAATTCTTCTTTTTCATCGTATCGCAATCTTTACTAGTGCTTTATTTCCCTCAGCTTCTAGTTATTTTGTGATGGAAGAAGTCATTAATTCTCGTTATTTAACTCCGCTTTCTAATGACCCTGATGACCTCCTTCCACTCACACCTGGTCGCTTCCTTACACTCACTTCTCTCTCTGCCCCTCCTCCCCTTCCTAATTCTTACAGGGATTCTGATTTACCTATTGTTTGGCGTAAACTTGAAGCCCTCCGCAATTTCTTTTGGAAGAGGTGGAACTTGGAATATTTAACTTCCTTGCAAAGGAGACAGAAGTGGTTTCTTTCCAGTCCCAATATTCAAGTGGGAGACTTGGTCTTAGTTAGGGAAGTTTCTCCCCCCTTAGTCTGGATCTCGGGTAGAGTGACCGAGTGTTATCCTGGAATAGATGGGAGAGTCAGGGTGGTCAGAGTTTTGACCACTAATGGTCAGATCACAAGACTACTTCTCCGCAATTGCTTATTACCTTTAAATGTTTACTTGTTTTTCTTGTTCCCTGTTGGTGTTCGCCCCTCCCAGTATGGTGCATTCTTGGAATACACGGTACCAGAGTATAATTTTCAATGCCTTTGCATGTTCTTTCCTTCCTCTTTGTCAAACACCAACAGTGATCTTCTGTTTTCTCTTAGGGGTTCAGGTCGCTTATATCTTTTATGAGTCTGTTCCAGATATATATTCTATGACCCACCTAGCGTCATATAGCAGCGAATCTCTGAAGCTCTTCAACTCTTCCTCGCGCAAGAGGAATTCCTTCTCTATCTGGCTACCAGATTTTACTGCCATCGCCAGCTATTATCTCCATGAGCAAGAGAACTACGTCTACTTCTTTACTCACCATGCTGCGCTAGTATCATCTGTTATCAACTCTTTGAAGACCGGCTCAGCAAGAGATCATTTTTTGTTGTAACATTGGCAATGTTTATATGTTCTCCTTTTGTTTCCTACCCCCCACTCTTTTCCCTTCCTTGGACTTTCCGTGCTCCGTTGAGCTGGTCTCACTTCTCAGTCAGCAGTTGACTCGATCAGTTAAAGCTCCTCTCGAGCTAGCCTCCTCAAACCAAGAGGCATACTCTCTTCTACGCCATGTTGGCAAAGTAGTTATCGTCATAAGGAACTTCGCCTTCAACATGAAATCAAGATAAGTACCATTTTAAAAGTTTTAACCTCATCTTCATGGTTTTAACTTCCACGTGCTTTAATGATATTTTTATAGACAGTGTGAAATTATTTACTTTGGGGCAAAAATCATTCTTCGTGGGATTTGCCATGTTGAGCTTTTGCTTGTATAAGCCAACTTTACTAAAAAGAGCTTTCTTAAGCTATTCAAATGAGAAATCCTCTCACTACGTGGGATATTACCTAATACCCGCTGTCTATAATTATAAAGCTAGTTCCTCCGCTGGATTAACTTTGACTCCATTCTTCTATAAAGATCGTTCGGGAACTTTCCAGATCTGGTACTCTATCTTCGAGGCTTGCCGTCAGGTATTTTTCACTCACTTGTGAAAATACTAGTTAAAATGAGGAATCTTCCTTAAATTACTGCAATAGCTAACTTTCGTCCACCGTTGGGATGTTCTATGGCGCATTTAACTGTAATCCACCATTTTCTCCAGCAATAGACTCTCACCTATATAGTGCAATCAGTTATTTCCATAATTGCAATAAGTTTCTTTCTCATAAACTTTAGTGTTTCTATAGTGAACTTTGCATCCATCTTTATAGACTACAGTGATAACCAGTGCTTGCTCCATGTTTCTACCGCGTCGCGATCGTCCGTTTACATTAAATACGGCCATGAACATTGATCCTATATCCCAATGATCTTTCCTCAACCTTCTACTAACCACCATTATTAATAAAATTGTAACTTTTCTATAAGGTGTCACTCACGAAGTGCCCTTACAACTTTGCTAGTTTAACATTAATTAAATTCTGCATAATTGCTTGTGTGATACAAGTTTCAAATTCACGTTGTTCCTTTCCTATAATCAGGGAAAACAATTCTTTAAACTCTTGAGCGAGTCATGTTCAGGTTTCACGAAATGGAAACTGTCCCATTTGGCTAGTGATTCCTGCTCAAACTTGGGAAGTCTAGAACCTTCCTTTTTACTTTCTTCAGGTTTCACAGTAAGTGACCTGCCCTCTTTCGTATAATTCCCATATAGTAATTCTGTATAAATATAAGAAGTTGTAGGAACTTCTATCTTATTTTTCATGTTTTTATTATTGTTGTTTTCGAAGTTGTCACTTTCTCTAGAACATTCTCTCAAGAATTTCTTAAGGTGCACTCTTTGTACTCCAATTCACGTTCAAATTTTAATTACTTCATTGTTTATTTGTTTAAATCTTATAAAGATTTTAGAAACATGTAAGGTGTGAAACCTTGTAAATTGTCAATTGCCGGGAGCAAACGTTTAATGTTGAGAGGTCTGCGACCCTATTTGTTAAAAAGTTCAAATGACCTATGTTTGTCAAAATTATATCACATAATTGTTAATTTCCTCAAACTTCTTTGAATTGTTAAATAAATGAAGCGTTTCCTTTCGCTTTTTCATTTACGAATACAAAGTTTATGCAAAATCCTGTCTTCCTTGACTCTCCTCATTCAATGACATTAAAATCATCAATAGGGCTTTCACCATTTGTTGCATTTGAACAAGAACTCTTAATTTTCACCTCACTAAAGTTCTTTTTAGCTTTAATAGCTAATTCTAATTGGCCAGTAAGGCAAGTAAAGCTCGCTAAGCCAGCTACCTGCTTGTGGAGACTCTCTCCGAAAACTTATGGTCAGTTTTCTAAAAGATAAGTGTTTCCTTTTGTCTAAACTTTTAGCCGGCTCCTCGCTGAGTAAAAGCTTAGCCATTCTCCAATGCAACCATTGGTTCATTTACCAAGATTACTCCATAAGGCATAATCTTTTATCATTTTCCTTCTTTGAGACACTGGGTCGCCCTTACAGAAACTCCATAATTTTTCAAATTGGAAATACCAAACCTGAGTTAAATCATTGGCATTCTTCGAATTATTTTGTAAAACCTAATTTCTTTGAGAAGACATACAGTAAATTTGTTACTATCAGTCTTGCCAGACTATCACCCTTCCCTATAGTACTTTTATGCATGCTTGGGAGGAAATACACTACAGCCTCTCTCTGGCAAACTGCCCAAGTCTTAGCTGCGGTTCCCGTTAGCTTCGACCAAGCTCGTATCCACTTTAGGTATCCGAGAACGGATTTGCGGTGGCAACTGCCTCTAAATGTATTGAAAGTTAAATTAATAACTGTTGTGGGACTCTCCTCCTATTTTTCTATCCTTCTTTTCCAATCCCAAATCTACTTCCTTCTCTTAATCATCTTCCCTTGGTGGGTGGGTTATTCCTCAGCCAATAAACTACCCACCTCGTAGTCGGAGTAACGGTAAAGTATCTGTCGATATATTTAAAATAGTTTCCAATTATCTAATATATTCTATGTACCTTTTGGGGGAATGTGGTTATTTATATTTCTTGTCTGAGCTACAAGCCATGTAGATTTCAGTCTTCATCTTGGTCTAGAGCAAGGACTTTCTTAACCTAAATACCTTTATATACATTTTATTTATCTCCTTGCATCTTCTTAGAATGCCTCATATAGGCGCTGTAACTTGTGTCGAAGATTATGGCCCTTATTTTATTCTGTGTAATGGGTTGCCTGGTGACAACCTACGCGATAGTTATCGTTTCTTCCTTGCAGTAAAAAACAATAGTTTTTTTTGTTTTCGTGTCGATAAAAGGAGACATGTTTGAGGATTTGATAGCGATCACACGTACCTAGAATTTGCTCCTATTAATAATACTAACTTAATTGATTGCATTGAGTTGAGACCACTTTTGAACTTAAACTAATTTCGGTTCATACCTTGAGTATCGTTTAAAGGTAATTTATCTGTTTTATTTTATCGTTGGATATTTTTTCCTTGGTCTTTGACTTTTCATTTGCTCATTTAATATGATTAATTCAACCCTTTTCCTCCTCAATCGATGAGATTCCTTGCTTGTATTTTCATTAGCTGTTTATACTAAGAACTAATTTCTTTTAAAATATTATTTCCTTCTTTAAATGCATGTAATATTATTGATTGTCAATTATATATATATCAAAAGTGACCTCTGTGTTCTTGTATTATAGTTTGTCATTCTCTTATGTTCATACTATTTAACTGCCTGGGTAAATGGTTTTGTTCAATACCTTCCATTTTCATCTTTGGTAATTTTGGGGGTCTTGCTTATTTTATTTCTAAATTAGTTAGCTCTCACCACTACCAGTTGTGTAACCTGTGTACTGTAAGGAAGGAAGATTGTAGTTTTACCTGACCGTGAATCATGTGATTATGAGCAGGGGCGTATATGAGGGGGGATCTGTGTGAACCCCCTTCCCAAAATAAAAGAAAAAAGCCAATCGAAATAAGAATCTGTTGCTTTGGTAAAACCATAAAATAATTGTAAATTTGGTTGTACGCTAATCTTTACTTATTGGCTAAGTTATAAACAAATTCAGATTGAAATTAGACTACCTCGTGGTGTAGCAGCTAGCATTCTTGGCTGCCACCCCGGAGGTCCGAATTCGATTCCTGCCTCTGCCAAGAAATTGTAATTCAGGTCTGAGGGTTGGAGCGGGGTACACTCAGCCTAGTGAGGCAAAACTGAGAATTCCACAGTGCGGTACTTTTGAGAAATGAATTATCAATTTGTGGAAAGAATAACTGTTCAGGTTTCTGCATAGTAAATTGACAAATATTTAGATATTTCCATTCATACTCCATTGGCCAAAATAGAAAATTCATTGAGGCGATAAAATTGTATTTGTGTGTTGTGTTGTATTTTACAACTTTTTTTTATATTACCACTAATCGTAGGCTATATAAACTTAGAATATTACATTTAACTCTTATCTAAAATAATCACACAAAGTTATATACTCTAAGATATTGGGTGATATTTCTGGATATTTTGCTGTGACAATCCCCTGAGAATACTCACAATGTTCCAGAATAAACAGCCCCCCCCCCCTCCCTCCTCCTCCCAAAAAATATATTGTATATAGGCCACGCCCCCATTTTTGTAGGCGTGTTATTCTGTGATAAATATCTTATGTATTATTGTTTTCAGGTTACCTAATGTAATTTGTGTTGACCGACTGAAAAGCTTTCTATAACTGATGACTTTTGCCTTCTCCCCAATGAACTCACTGTGTTCATGTCCATCTTGTATCATCCTGCTACTACAGAGGGAATGAAGATTTCTCGATTTTTCTCTCCAATGTTCAAACTTATTCAAGTGCCACCTTGGTTGGTTGGTTCCTCAGTTTAGGGGCTGCGACAACGCGGTCATGTAGCCCCGTGTACTTTGGGTGTGTGTAGAATCTGTCTGATAACCGGTATAAATTGTCATAATAATAATAATATCGTATGGCCTCGGGTGCGGGGTGCAAGCTTTGTAATTTGACACCCAGAGGTAGCTTGCATGTTGAATTTCATTGTTCCTTGAATCACGATGGAAGTCAAGGAGGTTAGATATCTAAGCTCCTTGAACACTATAGCACTTTCTAGTAGAAAAATGAGGAACTTTGTGTTGGCGGAAACTCCCGAAATTAATTTTGCCAATTTGAACACGGCCTACTGAATTCAAATGGGGTATTTGACATGCCAACGTAGTATGACATGCGTGTCGTATTTTTGCCGCCTTTCAAAAATCACTTGCCATGGCCAGGAGCAAACCTGCAATCTTGGGGTTAGCAGACCGACACGCTATTCACTCACCAACAGTAAATTGTCATGACTGTATTACTGTGTGTTATCTGTTTTTAATTCAAGTAAGGACTGCAGACGATAATTTCAAGTAGTTGCTACTTTGTAGTTGGTAGCATGCTGCACTGCTGTGCCCAAGATAGCGGGTTCAAACCCGGTCGAAGTCATCAGATTTTTTAAGAGCGTTAAAATTCTTCAGTGTGCCTTCCTTCGGAGGGGAAGTAAAGCTGGCGGTCCCATGTCATAGAATTATGGCACGTAAAAGTTCTCTCCACAGACTAAACTTGTGCGAAGCTAAATTTCTAGGTTCGATTTCGTTGGAACGCTCTATCAAAGTTCCAACGTTCACCACTAGGTAAAAGTGACATCTGGTAGCGAAAGTTGGAACTACTTGAAATTGAACGGAACTTGTAGCTTGAAGTAGCTACAACCTACTACCTCTGGCGAGCCGAACATGTCCTCGGACACTCCCGGCACTAAAAGCCATACGATAAATACATAAATCTGTAAATAAAATAATTTTATTGCCCTTTAGGCCTATAATACATTCGTTCTTAAATCGATCAATACGATTGCTGTTCAATACTATAGATTGATCGTTAGTTTTCAATCAATCGTTATCAATTTACGATATTAGTGCAAGAATGAAACTCCAGTAATGATCGATATTTAATATCGATATTTGATATCGGTTATTGCCATAAGTTTGCTTTGGCTTGCTATTATTGGCTAAAATCCAATATTCGCTGCTATTGGTTTAGCGTTCCAACATGGCGTCACTCGGTTTAATTTGATCTTCATCAGTCTCGTATCTTTTTCGCCTCGCCTCAGGTGTTAATAACTGTATATTATATTATTTGAATATTAGAAACTACTTGTACGTCAATGTGATGTAACAATGCAAGTAATACGGTTTTGTTTGTTCATTAGGGCCCTGTCCTGACATACTGTGGTTTTATTAGAATTTTTTGAGGGAAATCAAAAAGGGTACGTCCAAGCAATCGCGCCAAGATATAGAACAATTTCGAATAGGGCACTTTCCCACCACACAATATCAAGAAACATATGTATTAAAGTGTCGTAACTTTGGCGCGATTGCTTCGCCATAACCTACATGTGTTCCTTGATATTCTCTGGAAAAGGAGTGCCGTAACTTTGGCGCGATTGCTTCGCCATAACCAGCAAAAACAGTGGCCTATTTTGTTTTGTTTCACAGGCAATGAGATACCGTTCTTAAACAATGTTCAACTGCTGTGCATCTTCGAGTGTATCACAGCTATTCAACGGTGAAATCGGATACGTGTTGTATAATGGTACTCACTCTGATTGAAGGTAAGGTATTTTACGTTTTTTTTAGGTTATGTAAGAGCCCTGGTGACTCGGTATGCAAGGTGTTAGATTCACAACTGGAAGGACTGCAATTGATTCCTGCTAGTGGGGGAGATTTTTAAACTGCCCTCCGCTATCAGGTGAACCCTGGCCAACTCACTCAGCCAGCTGTAAAATTTAAAAAATGAGTAGCCAATCTGAGGGATTTCCTCTGGTTGAGGCGCCGTGATTAATTCTTTACCAGAGGGTTTCACGAAATGAAATAAAAGGCAAAACTATTGGCCTGGATAAAGATTGTTGATGCGTGACAAAAACCAGGGGTGTTATCTATTAGCTAACGCGGCCGGGCCGCGCTATCAATCCACCATTTGTCTGGACGAAAATATTGGTCGAGGCAAAACCATTGTGAAACCCTCTTGTGAAGTTTTACCGCGCCGTGTACCCTTTAGTAGGGATGGACGCGACTGAAGCCTGGAATTGAGAGCGTCGACTCCGAACACCGGGCTTGGTTCGCATGAAGCCTCGCGATTCCAAGGTAACCTAATGCGTATTGCGGGACAGCAGGGTCGCTTTGCATGAAGCCTCGCGACTCCAAGCTAACGTGCCTCACAGTGCAGGGCCGCTAGCATGTCAAAGCTCGGACAATACAATGTAATAATCACGCATGGCCACGGTCGACTTCCTTCCCTCATCCTTTCTCCGTCCCTTCCTTAACAACAAGACCCAAGCTTGTGGTCGTCTGGGCGATCGGCTTGTCACCATCCCCAGTTGTAGCCGACAAGATGACTTCAGCTCCCAGGCACCGTCCTTGCGATGGTAGAGGTCAGATCCTCCGGACAGTCCAGGGGTGAAGCCTACCTGGGATGGTAAGCGATAAGAAGCATGTTCCATATGGGATAGTAAGTCACGTCCAGTCTATGAACGATACCACCAAATTCATCTACCTTTTTTTTTCTCATGGGTCACGGGTGCAGACTGTGTCGCGCAATGGACTTGGCCATGTTTTACTGCCGGATGTTCTTCCTGATACCAACCCTATGGGGAGGGATGTATTCACTATTGCAGAGTAATCTGTCTGTCAGAATATATTATTACTGTTAACAAATCTTGTAATCTTATACTCTATGCCGGAGTTTTGTTTTATGTAATTTTATGCAATTTATGTCCATATTATTGACTATTTGAAAGTATTGTCGTCATATTACAGGGTATTTTTTATGCTTGGCAAGGACGTTCTTGCTAATGTGCTCCGCTAGTGACTGCTCAGTTTCCAGCACCGCGCGCGCATATGTACGGCAGAATACGGTGCTTAAAATCAGTATTATGCAATTTTACTCACCATGTTTACAGTAGATGCTGAGAATGTTCCTCACCCGCTGCCAAACATAAATGACATCTCCTTATGAAGTTTGCGATCACTCCTGTTAATTTAGCTTCAATAAGGAAATAACGATCCTTACGTCTATTTCTATTGTGTACTGAACCTGTACATTTGAATCTCTTCGGGAATGTCACTCTAAAATTTTGTCATGTTCTAGTGCACGATTTCCTACACTTTATGTACGTATTGTGCAGATGTACACATTCACGTAATGAATATTTCACATAAGGCATTACAGCACTATGCATAATAACTATAAAACACTATACAATACGATATACAGTACACAGTAGCTTTATAAAACACCCAATTAGCTCGGAGACACACGTCTACTGCAACAAGAGTGTGGGAATACGGCCGGAGACCGCGCGTGCCAACCTGTAACAGCCGGCTATTGGCCGGGGACCACGCGCGCCAACCTGTAACAGCCGGCTATTGGCCGGGGACCACGCGCGCCAACCTGTAACAGCCGGCTATTGGCCGGGGACCGCGCGTGCCAACCTGTAACAGCCGGCTATTGGCCGGGGACCACGCGTGCCAACCTGTAACAGCCGGCTATTGGCCGTGGACCGCGCGTGCCAACCTGTAACAGCCGGCTATTGGCCGGGGACCACGCGTGCCAACCTGTAACAGCCGGCTATTGGCCGGGGACCACGCGTGCCAACCTGTAACAGCCGGCTATTGGCCGGGGACCGCGCGCGCCAACCTGTAATAGCCGGCTATTGGCTGGGGACCGCGCGCGCCAACCTGTAACAGCCGGTTATTGGCCGGGGACCGCGCGCGCCAACCTGTAACAGCAGGCTATTGGCCGGAGACCACGCGTGCCAACCTGCAACAGCAGGCTATTGGCCGGGGACCACGCGCGCCAACCTGCAACAGCAGGCTATTGGCCGGGGACCACGCGCACCAACCTGTAACAGCAGGCTATTGGCCGGGGAACACGCGCGCCAACCTGTAACAGCTGGCTATTGGCCGGGGACCACGCGTGCCAACCTGTAACAGCCGGCTATTGGCCGGGAACCACGCGCGCCAACCTGTAACAGCAGGCTATTGGCCGGGGACCACGCGTGCCAACCTGTAACAGCCGGCTATTGGCCGGGGACCGCGCGCGCCAACCTATAACAGCCGGCTATTGGCCGGGGACCGCGCGTCAACCTGTAACAGCCGGCTATTGGCCGGGGACCACGCGCGCCAATCTGTAACAGCCGGCTATTAGCCGGGGACCACGCGCGCCAACCTGTAACAGCCGGCTATTGGCCGGGGACCGCGCGCACCAACCTGTAACAGCCGGCTATTGGCCGGGAACCACGCGTGCCAACCTGTAACAGCCGGCTATTGGCCGGGGACCGCGCGCACCAACCTGTAACAGCAGGCTATTGGCCGGGGACCGCGCGCGCCAACCTGTAACAGCCGGCTATTGGCCGGGGACCACGCGTGCCAACCTGTAACAGCAGGTTATTGGCCGGGGACCGCGCGCACCAACCTGTAACAGCAGGCTATTTGCCGGCGACCGCGCGCGCCATCCTGTAACAGCCGGCTATTGGCCGAGGACCACGCGTGCCAACCTGTAACAGCCGGCTATTGGCCGGGGACCACGCGCGCCAACCTGTAACAGGCGGCTATTGCCCGGGGACCACGCGTGCCAACAGCCGGCTATTGGCCGGGGACCACGCGCGCCAACCTGTAACAGCCGGCTATTGGCCGGGGACCGCGCGTCAAACTGTAACAGCCGGCTATTGGCCGGGGACCACGCGTTCCAACCTGTAACAGCCGGCTATTGGCCGGGGACCGCGCGCGCCAACTTGTAACAGCCGGCTATTGGCCGGGGACCACGCGCGCCAACCTCTAACAGCCGGCTATTGGCCGGGGACCACGCGTCAACCTGTAACAGCCGGCTATTGGCCGGGGACCACGCGCGCCAACCTGTAACAGCCGGCTATTGGCTGGGGACCGCGCGTCAACCTGTAACAGCCGGCTATTGGCCGGGGACCACGCGCGCCAACCTGTAACAGCAGGCTATTGGCCGGGGACCACGCGTCAACCTGTAACAGCCGGCTATTGGCCGGGGACCACGCGCGCCAACCTGTAACAGCCAGCTATTAGCCGGGGACCGTGCGTCAACCTGTAACAGCCGGCTATTGGCCGGGGACCACGCGTGCCAACCTGTAACAGCCGGCTATTGGCCGGGGACCGCGCGCGCCAACCTGTAACAGCCGGCTATTGGCCGGGGACTGCGCGCGCCAACCTGTAACAGCCGGCTATTGGCCGGGGACCACGCGCGCTAACCTGTAACAGCAGGCTATTGGCCGGGGACCACGCGCGCCAACCTGTAACAGCAGGCTATTGGCCGGGGACCACGTGTGCCAACCTGTAACAGCCGGCTATTTGCCGGGGACCACGCGTGCCAACCTGTAACAGCAGGCTATTGGCCGGGGACCGCGCGCGCCACCTATAACAGCCGGCTATTGGCCGGGGACCACGCGTGCCAACCTGTAACAGCCGGCTATTGGCCGGGGACCACGCGCGCCAACCTGTAACAGCAGGCTATTGGCCGGGGACCACGCGTGCCAACCTGTAACAGCCGGCTATTGGCCGGGGACCGCGCGCGCCAACCTGTAACAGCCGGCTATTGGCAGGGGACCACGCGCGCTAACCTGTAACAGCCGGCTATTGGCCGGGGACCACGCGCGCCAACCTGTAACAGCAGGCTATTGGCCGGGGACCGCGCGCACCAACCTGTAACAGCAGGCTATTGGCCGGGGACCGCGCGCGCCAACCTGTAACAGCCGGCTATTGGCCGGGGACCACGCGTGCCAACCTGTAACAGCCGGCTATTGGCCGGGGACCACGCGCGCCAACCTGTAACAGCCGGCTATTGCCCGGGGACCACGCGTGCCAACCTGTAACAGCTGGCTATTGGCCGGGGATCACGCGCGCCAACCTGTAACAGCAGGCTATTGGCCGGGGACCACGCGCGCCAACCTGTAACAGCCGGCTATTGCCCGGGGACCACGCGTGCCAACCTGTAACAGCCGGCTATTGGCCGGGGACCACGCGCGCCAACCTGTAACAGCAGGCTATTGGCCGGGGACCACGCGCGCCAACCTGTAACAGCCGGCTATTGGCCGGGGACCGCGCGCACCAACCGGTAACAGCAGGCTATTGGCCGGGGACCGCGCGCGCCAACCTGTAACAGCCGGCTATTGGCCGGGGACCACGCGTGCCAACCTGTAACAGCCGGCTATTGGCCGGGGACCACGCGCGCCAACCTGTAACAGCATGCTATTGGCCGGGGATCGCGCGCACCAACCTGTAACAGCCGGCTATTGGCCGGGGACCACGCGCGCCAACCTGTAACAGCAGGCTATTGGCCGGGGACCACGCGTGCCAACCTGTAACAGCCGGCTATTGGCCGGGGACCGCGCGTGCCAACCTGTAACAGCCGGCTATTGGCCGGGGACCGCGCGCACCAACCTGTAACAGCCGGCTATATGCCGGGGACCGCGCGCGCCAACCTGTAACAGCCGGCTATTGGCCGGGGACCACGCGCGCCAACCTTAGTTTTCGAACAACTCTTGTAGTTTCCAATAAACGTTGCTTCTGCTCGGCAATAATGTCTCCACACAGTAGATTGATTTTATCTTTACTAATTCACAGATTTTTCTTCATAACTTTGTCCATATTATAGTTTGCTTTTTGTAGAAATATTACTTTATCTTTTATTGAATTGACTTTCAGCGATGCTCGTCTCCATCTATACTGGGTGGCAATGCTGTCTTTACCGTCGAATATTCTTCTTGTAGCTCGGTCAACTTTTTCCACTCTCAAAATATACGTCTATACAATTTCGAATACAAGTATAGAATGACTTCTCCAAGTCGCGTCCCCTCTCTGATAGCAACTAGAAATGGCGTTTCTGGCATTCGACCTTGTACATTTTTATATCAATAAATATCGTTCTCATCTTATTGAATCTTAATATATAACTTACACCATTGGCTTTCATTTTTCGTCTTCTCTCCATTTCTGCCAAATATTTTCGTCTGATAATTCTTTTCAATAATATATAAAATATTAAGAACCGCCAATATATACTGTATTTTCGCTATTCGTTAATGTGTGGTCACGTGATAAAACGCGGTTGAATCTCCCTCCTGCCACGCTTCAATGTTACATTGACTCGTGCCTGACTAAATTCGGAATTTCCCAAGTGTCGCCTCCACTGAACTCGTCAATCTTGCCAGTTTCCAGTGTCTATAAAATCTCATTCTTCACCATGTTAATAAAATAGCGTTTTATATTTATGCTTATTTCCGTGCTAAAAGTATACGGAAATTTTTCAAATTCACTCTGGCAATAGTTACAGTCCTGATACACGTTCCCATGCTACCGGTTTCCTTACTAGACATGTAGCATTGGCGATTTCGTTCTCGAGAGCTGTTGGTTCGACTCCCGACCCATACCTTCTCCTAGGTCCTTTAAATTATGGGTTCAACCAAACAGGGAACAGTAACCTTTTTAGCTTGTATTTGTATTTTGGATCACATCAAGCGACCGAGGATCAAAATAAAAGGTACTAATATAAGCTTTTACTTCCGGGTAGCACTGACACTGTTCCTCTTTTCCAGACAGCAGCAAATCCAACAGGAACACATTAAAAAAATTACTTTATCTTTGTACTTCCCTTTTCAGGTAATAGCTGCACCCTTATTACAGGAATTTAGTATTGCAACTATTCACTGTGACCAGCCTGTCCTTCTCTCCCTTTGACACAACACACTCATTATTACACTACACCACAATACCTCGATTCATTCTTTTACTTACACTAGCACGACCAAGATAAATCCGCACAGCAATGGCTGATATCTGTGGGATACCAGTTGTTACTGACGGATACCAAATAAAACGCTCACATGTGGTGAGAGCCGTCACAAGCTTGTAATTGGTGATTTGCACTGCTAAGTTACGTTCACTCGCCCACAGAGGGTGACTTACAAACTTTAAAATACAGTGGCCACATAGATATAAGTTACTTTAGAACGGCCGTCTGAAACTTAAGTCTAGTTACTAAGTTAATTCATAAGTTTGGACCCTAAGTTTGTTCTATAAGCAACAACGAGGTATAGCGCGCACAGGGGTAAACAATTATACAACAACAGAGCTCTACGACACGATGGTACACTTGTTTTTATTTTATTGTTACATTATATGTACATTTGTTTTTAATTTTATTTTTATTATTATTGTTATACGGTACTCCTGGTGTCAACATTTCTTTGCCGTGTTACTTGTCCATATTTATTCCACTGTATTCCTTACATGCACACTCTTTTTTCTTTTCTCTCTTCCTAATACACGATGTTCAAATGCTCTATTTACACCTATCAATAAAAATGATGCATTTTTTTTCTCTTTGCAACACTTATAGCAACACAGGTTCCATTGTCATAATGCCTTGTACTGCTTATGTATCTATATATACTTTTGTGATGTATTACGATTTCAATATCGCTATGTAAAAATTGTGATCTAAACATTATATAACATTGTTCCACCCTTCAACATTACCTACCCAAAGTACACGGCTACGACAACTACACATAAATCGACACTTGCCAGACTGCTGAACTTCCAACATACCCCTACATCTACACGCCCAGGAGAAGAAAAGAAGAAAAGAAATGAAGGAGAAGAAGAAGAAGCCACCCTTACGTCCTGGTCGAATCTGTGAGGACACAGATGTAGCCGGGAAGGAGGATTGTTATATCCTGAGGCTCCGCACAGGATACAGTTAATACATCTAATAACATTCACAACAGCTACAACCACTACCCTCTATCGGCCATCTATCTAACACACTTCAGCCCCTATCTCTACCCTGAGCCACCTAGGGAAGCAACATGTACAAAGTATTTTATCATTATTACCAAACACAAGCTGCTAGCTACTAAAATAGAGCAGGTATTTGCTAACTCTTAGTCAGCAGAATCATCCAGTATAAAATAACTCACACCTCAAGGGCTCGTTGTCTTGTCTGCCGACGACACCGCGCTAGTACCAGCGGAAGCTCTGGCCGCCGACCACCGAATACAAGTAAGTGTACGAACGGGTAATCCCACTGTTATTTCCTATCCATACACCTCCCCCGTAAAACTTGTAATCGCCTTCATCATGCATTGTAACTTGTGGGGTACTGCACTACATTTAATTGGAGAAGTCTACTCACTTCTCCAAAGTGATTTTATTAAAATTCCACATTCCATCACAACTATCCTCTTGTCTATATTTATTGTACGCTCACCATTTGCCCATGCGACTCAGATCCTGTTGAGTCATCGCTGTTAGCAACCTGCTCGCCCACATCGCATTGTGGACAGCACGTCTCCAGGCATAGATCAAGCTATTGTCCGTCCAGCGACCGTGCGCGTTCTCTCTCGCTTTTACTTAGAAAGTAGCCCGGTTTTAATCCTCAACTAGGAGAACCTTAACCCCCCGTAGTTACCAGATGTGCCAAGCGTCTAGAGGCTCTCAAATTGTAACACTTGATCAAACCATCAGGTATTTTCACATCACCGTAGGTGACTCATACACGCACACATACAAAACCCCGCACCCCTTACGACTTAGTTATATCCCATAAAAGCTACAACAATATTTAGTATTTGGACTTCGTAAATATTTTTGAATTTAGATTTGATTTTTATTCTTCGACGAGCGAGATTTTATTGAGGTTGATTTTACCGTAACTACTAGTTTTTGTGTGCGATTAGATATTTCGTTAATATTTTAATGGGAGATGTGCTTAACCGATCGTATTTTTGTAGGAAGTAGGAATTAGATAGTGTCCTTGTAAGTGTGCAAGACTTGATTTTATATTGGTTCTTATTTGAACATTAAGTAATGCGAGATAGACATTGTATAACAGGACAATATTATGACTGTCAATTTTTAAACGAAAATAATTGAGATTTCTTGAGTAACAAACGATAACAGCTGATCACTTAATAGTACCCAGAAGTCAATTGTAAATGCGACAGAAACTCAATAAAGGTTTTGTTAAATACTAAAACGAACTGTAAGGACTATACTTGTTCAAATGGTACATTCAAAGCATTTTGAGTAGGAAATGCAGATTGCATTAGAATGTGGAGAGAGAATTTAAGCATTGTTGATTGCAACAATTATGAACGACAAGCAGGGAGGTATTATTATTAACTTGTAATGATGAATGTTGTGTATTTTTAATTCGTTGAAGTACTGCAAGTATGTGAATCATGTCTTACGTAGGAGGGAGATATTCTGCAGATGTTTGATTGTTGGAAGAGCGCATTGTTGTAATAATGGAGCATGAAAAAACGTATTTTATATTGGAAAGTGGATTCCAATCGATCATGTTGACGATGGGAATATTTGTAACAGAGTTAATAAGTGGAAAGTTATTGTTTTTGAATTTTCGTGGTAGCTTAAAGGTGAAGCTATATTTAGGGAACTGAACCTTGTGGAGATGTGAAGAACTATTCCACATGAGTCTGTTTTACAGTATATGAGGAAGCTGTATAAGATAATGATGCATTAATCTGATGTTTAAAGGCGACTATAGAAGGTCATGTGCCTGTATTACAGCGTATGAGGAAGCTGTATAAGATACAGATGCGATAATCTGATGTTTAAAGGCGACTATAAAAGGTCATGTGTCTGTATTACAGTGTACAAGGAAGCAGTATAAGATAAAGATGCGTTAATCTGATGTTTAAAGGCGACTATAGAAGGTCATGTGTCTGTATTACAGTATATGAGGAAGCTGTATAAGATAAAGATGCGTTAATCTGATGTTTAAAGGCGACTATAGAAGGTCATGTGTCTGTATTACAGTGTATGAGGAAGCTGTATAAGATAAAGATGCGTTAATCTGATATTAAAGGCGACTATAGAAGGCCATGTGTCTGTATTACAGTATATGAGGAAGCTGTATAAGATAAAGATGCGTTAATCTGATGTTTAAAGGCGACTATAGAAGGTCATGTGTCTGTATTACAGTGTATGAGGAAGCTGTATAAGATAAAGATTCGTTAATATGATGTCTAAAGGCGACTATAGAAGATCATGTGACTGTATTACAGTGTATGAGGAAGCTGTATAAGATAAAGATGCGTTAATCTGATGTTTAAAGGCGACTATAGAAGGGCATGTGCTTGTATAACAGTGTATGAGGAAGCTGTAAAAGATAAAGATGTGATAATCTGATGTTTAAAGGCGACTATAGAAGGTCATGTGTCTGTATTACAGTGTATGAGGAAGCTGTATAAGATAAAGGTGCGTTAATCTGATGTTTAAAGGCGACTATAGAAGGTCATGTGTCTGTATTACAGTATATGAGGAAGCTGTATAAGATAAAGATGCGTTAATCCGATGTTTAAAGGCGACTATAGAAGGTCATGTGTCTGTATTACAGTGAATGAGGAAGCTGTATAAGATAAAGATGCGTTAATCTGATGTTTAAAGGCGACTATGGAAGGTCATGTGTCTGTATTACAGTATATGAGGAAGCTGTATATGATAAAGGTGCATTAATCTGATGTTTAAAGGCGACTATAGAAGGTCATGTGTCTGTATTACAGTGTATGAGTAAGCTGTATAAGATAAAGATGCGTTAATCTGATGTTTAAAGGCGACTATAGAAGGTAATGTGTCTGTATTACAGTATATGAGGGAGCTGTATAATATAAAGATGCGTTAATCTGATGTATAAGGCGAATATAAGGTCATGTGTCTGTACTACAGTGTATGACGAAGCTGTATAAGATAACGATGCGTTAATCTGATGTTTAAAGGCGACTATGGAAGGTCATGTGTCTGTATTACAGTATATGAGGAAGCTGTATATGATAAAGGTGCATTAATCTGATGTTTAAAGGCGACTATAGAAGGGCATGTGTCTGTATTACAGTATATGAGGAAGCTGTATAAGATAAAGATGCGTTAATCTGATGTTTAACGGTAACTATAGAAGGTCATGTGTCCGTATTAGAGTGTAGGAGGAAGCTGTACAAGATAAAGATGCGTTAATCTGATGTTTAAAGGCGAATATAGATGGTCGTGTGTCTGTATTACAGTGTATGAGGAAGCTGTATAAGAAAACGATGCGTTAATCTGATGTTTAAAGGCGACTATAGAAGGTCATGTGTCTGTATTACAGTATATGAGGAAGCTGTATAAGATAAAGATGCGTTAATCTGATGTTTAAAGGCGACTATAGAAGGTCGTGTGTCTGTATTACAGTATATGAGGAAGCTGTATAAGGTAAAGGTGCGTTAATCTGTGTTTAAAGGCGACTATAGAAGGTCGTGTGTCTGTATTACAGTGTATGAGGAAGCTGTATAAGATAACGATGCGTTAATCTGATGTTTAAAGGCGACTATAGAAGGTAATGTGTCTGTATTACAGTATATGAGGAAGATGTATAAGTTAAAGATGCGTTAATCTGATGTTTAAAGGCGACTATAGAAGGTCATGTGTCTGTATTACAGTGTATGAGGAAGCTGTATAAGATAATGATGCGTTAATCTGATGTTTAAAGGCGACTATAGAAGGTCATGTGTCTGTATTACAGTATGTTAGGAAGCTGTATAAGATAAAGATGCGTTAATCGGATGTTTAAAGGCGACTATAGAAGGTCATGTGTCTGTATTACAGTGTATGAGGAAGCTGTATAAGATAACGATGCGTTAATCTGATGTTTAAAGGCGACTATAGAATGTTATGTGTCTCTATTACCGTAGATGAGGAAGCTGTATAAGATAAAGATGGGTTAATCTGATGTTTAAAGGCGACTATAAAAAGTCATGTATCGACAGAAAACGCACGAATTAGGAAATTGCATTGAAGCAATATTTCATTGTTATTATTATTATTATTTTATTTAACGAGAGCTAGATTATTAAAGCATGAACTAGACTTTGTCGAACGGCCATGACTAATACTAATACGACGAAAATTAGCAAGGTAAGAATTTGAGTAGGTGGTTCTCGTTTTTCATAAATTCCTGTTTTTTTTTTCTTTCAAAAGTTCAAGGACGATTTCTGGCAGTGAAACCTGCAGACAGACAGACAATGCTACGAGTTATATATTGTAAAAATGTTGTAGATAAATTTAAATAGTTAAAAGAGATTGGAAACGATAACAACTGATCGTGTAAATACTGTTATAGAGTTAGAAAAGAGTCTCGTGATGCATAGAGTAATTGTATTTAGTTTTGATGAACCGAACTTATGATATTATTTTAATTTAGGGGTTTTATTTCATTTAAAAACTCCGAACTTATTTTGGAACTGCAGAGGGCATTCAGAATAGTGGATTCTTCATATTTATTTTATTTTAATAGTGAAGTTAAATGTTTAATTAATCCAATTATTTAATTTTGTCGTTGTTTGAGGACGGGAGTGTCCGTATTTAAATTAGTATTTGTAATGTTTTATATTAATAAATCGTAGGACACGAGAGTTTCGTCTGTCCACCGTTTTATTGAAACCAAGCGATACTGATGCCTAATAATTATGGTGAGGTCATGCTATGGAATTAAGGACAGGCGCCCAATTTATCCCATTTGCCCCGAGATGCGCAGGTTTCTCACTCTACCATTGATGGATAAAGTCCTAATTCCGTAGTGTAACGTCTTTGTCTTATATGTCCCGACTCATTCCATGTACCAGGCATTTCCTTCGGTGGTTTACCTAGCTGGGGCCACGAAGAAGCTGCGATACGCCCATCTGGATACTGGTAGGTGGTTTGAAAAGGGCATAATATTAACATACAAATCGTTGAGGAATTCGATACCAAATGAAGTAAAGAAAGAACACCAGGAAATGAGAGAATATACCGGTATTGAATATATTGAAACATTTACCAGTCTGCCACTTACCCTGCAGGATCGCTTTTAAGGGCCGCTTGACATTTCACCTTTCCGCTATGACAAATAGCCTAATTAGAAATAATATTAATCATAATGATAATAATAATGATAAACTCGAGTAATATGATGCGTAGCACAAACAAATCTGCCAAATCCTGACACAAACGCTTTGATTAGTGCCAACAAGCATACTGCTGAATTAACTCTGTTAGAGGGAATTTAGTTTTCGTTTGTTGGTATAAAGCCTCGCCTTTACAGGGCTCGGCACGCTCCCTATTAGCTGTCGTCCGCCTGCTTTAGACTATGGAGCCTGATATCCAGACACAGAAGATGCCACCGCTGGAAGTCGTACGATTATTATTCTGTGGTTTCCAGAACAAATGGTACATCCAATCACGTCACTCATTCAACATGGTTAATAATTGCAAACATTTCTCAATGCGTGACAAATGTTAATTATACCATACACCCCTCCACCCACTGTATCATATAATACCAAAAAATTACTGAAAGAATGGCTTCAAAATTTAGATGCGTGTCTACCTGATCCTCTGTCGAGATATCAGCATCAGCGGTAGTTTGTCTAACTGAACCTTTTTATCTGCATAGCAGGCATAGGGAAAGGACCTGGCCGTCCTTTTGCCTTTTCTCCGAACGTATAGAAATGTGAATGTGTGTTAAATACACTCTACTCATCAGTTGGTGGATATTGGTCGAAAATATCCAGGCTAGCTCACCTCCCTTTCCGACATGACTAACACAGCTTAATACATAAATGCACTCTGTGAGCGGTCCCTAGGGAATTAAAGTCGTGGCCTGTGTCAAGGTGATGATAAAAGCACGTACTACTGTATCCCTCGGGAGTTCGCCTATGCGGTGTTAACACCGCACTTGCAACTACTAACGTTGCAACACTGTACTAAGATTGCTCAACCTTTCGTATTCTTAGACAACTATCACCGCCACAAGAATGCGCTAGAATGGACACGCTACCAGTAGTATTTGAATTATGACACACTTCTCTGTACATTTCTAGTCAAAAACGTATTTGCTAACAATAATCTACCTGTACAGAGACGCTTCAAAATAGAAAGATATCATCCTACTGTACACTGATCTAAAATCTGCTTTCATATGCCAATCATAAAACCGTGTTTCTTGCTAGGAAATGTCGGAGAATATTCTAAAGTGCTTGTCCTGAATTCCATTGTGAGTATAAAAATAAAGACAGCCTTGAAGCCATTCTACAGTGTTGCCATATTAACAATTAATATTGTATCTTTATTCGGTCAACATAAGAATCATTCTAATTACTGTAAAAGGTGAAAAGAAACTGAAATAAATTACAAAGGCTTAAGATTTATATATATTATTGAGGAGTATTGAAGAAGAAAACTAAGAGATGACATGTTTTTGCTCTTCAAGGGAGCATCATCAGATCCAAATATACAAGACAAATAGCTCTACAAAACACCATCAAACCTGCAGGGACTTCCCTCTCTAAACAAAATACAAGAAAACCAGTTAGGAAACGTAGTGAGTGTGGTAACTATTACTGAAACATATTAAGGCATTAAGCTGAAAATAGAACTATTCATTTTAGTATCGCAAAATTTAGATATGACTATACCATCAACAAATATAGTATTGTTCCCACAAACTAATCTATCTTCGTAGATTATAGATTCTCGCCGCTATGGATTAGCCCTTATTGTGCCGATATCTGATAAAAATATCACTGGCCGATCAATGTAATTCTTTTTGTTTTATTTCCATACACACAGCGATTTAACTATAGTAACGAAGACAACGCGGGAACCATTCCTTATCTCGATAAGTTTAAGTTCCATGAATAACTGCATTTATAATAGGTATTCTTTGAACATGCTGCAGTCACCTATCTTCCCCTGTGCGTTATCTTCTGAAGTATATGAGCTTATTAATATACTTGGTGATAGATGTGGCTAGCTCCTTCAGCGAAGGGGACATAAATACGGTTTTAGTGCTAAGTGAAGTGTGTGAATTTTCTATTGATGGCGACAGCTTTGATTTTACTGACGAAAATCCTCCTAATGTCGGACGACTGTAAACGTATATCATAGTAGAAATTGATCGTACTCAATACCTATTTGATAGAATTACTCTATGCTTGCGATATTTATTAACAATTAAATAAATATTAACATTTGAACCCGCGCAACGAATAAGGGACTCCGCGACACCTTGGTCTGTTTTGAGATTATGATGGAAATGGGTACCTGGTCGCATGTTGCATGAAATGACGTGTTAAACGTGCACACAAGTGCCTCCTATGGGTAGATATTTGCAATTGAAATGCCACGTGGGTGGAAGAAGGACTCTGGTATTCCAAGATGGAGGGCGTCAGGAAGTTGGAGACCTCTCCGTCAGCTAGCAAACGTGACAATATCGGCCGTAGACGTAAAGGAAACATGCGAAGGTGGAAAGATTTTAATAGAAATATGTTGAGTGATGCTGGGGAAGCATATGAAAATCGTCATGGAGGTATAATTCCAGAAAAATACAACCAAAAGAGGCGAGTAGAAGAAGGACCTCCGTGTTTTCACCTGGGTGTCTGCATGACAGAATTTCTTATTAATAGATCTGAATTTTGGAATGGGACATTTGAATATATCCCTATTGATAATGTGGAGATTAAGTTGTTATATTTAGGGAGTTGGGACATCGTTGTCATCAGCCCCATGTACTTGAGTGTGAGAGGTGTCTTATAATCAGCGTTTTTGTGGTGATTGCTAGGGTGTGTACGTGTTTGCGGGGCTAGAATTTGTGGGAATGTAAATTTGGCATGTTAGGTAGGCTATCATCCCGATAGTTGTTCGGAGTAGAAATGGGAAACTACAGAAGACCATTTTTAGGAGGTACCTGGAATCTACTCCTCGGTTATCCTCGCAATTTTAAGTTTACTTTGTTCCAACACTCGTACCAGGATTTAAATTCTCAACAGCAAACACGGTGATTTAACCCGAGTCTTCTAAAAGAGGGCGGTTACTACCACTCACAGCCACTGTAGAGAATAAGTGGCTCGTAATATCTTAGCGTGATATATTCTACGATAATCGACGTCCTGTTTGCCATGAGGACGAACCCGGAAGGGGGAAGACACCATAATACAATCTTGTCCCCTAAAATCCTAATTTATATAAATTTAGTGTAATATCCTCAGTTCTGTGAGACCTGCACCTTAGGTTCCAGGTTCGAACCCCAGCTCTACGATGGAGGATCTTTAAGGCTGGTATGAGAATTGGAGCGCAGGGAAGCAGGTAGACAAGAGGTGCCGAAAGTTGCTAGTGCATATGCATCCATCACCTCCTCACCCTTCAGCGCACTCTCAATGTTGTGGGGGAATAATCGAGAGAATGCTTAAACAAATTCAAAACACATGTTCTTTTAGAGATCCAAGTCTGTGTTTGCAGGCCACTATCGTTCTGTGTGTAGAAATGTGAATGAGACCCAAGTCTGTGTATGCATCCCACTAACGTTCTGTGTGTAGACGTGTGAATGAGATCCAAGGCTGTGTTTGCAGCCCACTAACGTTCTGTGAGTAGAAGTGTGAATGAGATCCAAGTCTGTGTTTTCAACCCACTAACTTTCGGTGTGTACAAGTGTGAATGAGATACAAGTCTGTGTTTGCAGCCCAGTAACGTTCTGTGTGTAGAAGTGTGAATGAGACCCTCTGCAAGATGTATCTTTTCACGTCATTCGGTGTTGTCATAGGTTTCATTATCGCCACGCTTATAAGCAAGACGTCATTTGAATGTGGTAACCTGTTGAAATCCCACCTAGCTCATTATCTGATGCCCAAATGACTCACTCTTTCCAAATTATGTTTGTCAATGTTCACTCTTCATAAATATGATATATGATATATGATTGTGTTTCTTCCCACCCAGAAGACAAAAACCACTATAGGATTGTTACAATAGGTGTGGAAAAGAAAGAGAACTATATTTTAGTTGTTCCCCAAGACTAACATGAGGGTCCCCTCCGCACCCCTCGGTAGCATGCTCATTCTATGCCCAAGATCGTGGATTCAAACCCGGCCGAAGTCGTCGGAGTTTTAAGAGCGTTATAATTCCCTCATTAACCCCTCATTTGGAGGGGGAAGTAAAGCCGGCGGTCTCATGTCATAGATTTATGGCATGTAAAAGAACTTTCCACAAACAACAATTGTGTGAAGTCAAATTTGTAGGTTAGTTTTGATTAACGCTCTGTAGTTCCAAAGTTCGTAGCCAGGTGCCAGTTGCAGTGACATCTAATTGCCAATTTTGCGGCTATGTGTCGTTGACGGTAGCATTTCGTAGCTAAAGTTCGAACAACTTGAAATCGATCGTCTGCAGTCCTTACCTAAATTAAAACAGATAACACACACTAATAGAGCCATGAGAATTAACACCGGTAGTCAGACAGATTCTACACACACCCAAAGTACACGGGGCAATATGACCATGTTATCGCAGCCCCAAAACAGAGGAACTATCGAAGCAGTGTTTTGTCCTCTTCGTTCCGTAGTGGCTAGCATTCTTGGCTGTCACTCTGGAGGTCAGAGTTCGATTCCCGGCTCTGTCAAGGAATTTAATTCTGGTCTGAGGGCTAAAACGGAGTACACTCAATATCTTGAGGCAGAATTGAGAAGAGACGGGTTCAATTTCCATCCCAGTCATCCGTGACTACTCGACGAAAATGCTAGGATGGTACCTAACTTAAGGCCACGGCCGCTTCCTAACCAATTCGTACTTCACACTGACACAGGCTATCAGACAAATTTTACACATACCTAAACACACGTGACTACATGACCGTAAAGTCGCAACGCCTTTAAAAGAATCAACAACAACTACAAAAACAAACAACAAAGATCAGTGCGTGTATTAATATAGCTATTACCATCAGTTCAATGGAGCAAGAACTCCAGTCACAAGAAATGCAAGCTGTTAACGGGTGAGCTCCGAGACAACAAAACCTGTTTCGGGTGTCCTTCCTCCTATTTTATAGACAAAAATATGCCTATATCTATGTTCAGTTGTCAATGAAACACCACACAAGTAAACTACAATGTTTATATGATATTAGGGATCACTCGTTTAAAATTTGGACGAAATTCACTTCATAGCGCGCTTTCGAACAACAAAAACGTACTTTACACAAAACTAAAAAAATTGCGAAGAGTCCCTTATTCGCTGCGCGGGTTCATTTCTTTCACAAAATATACTATTTAGATTGTGTAGGCTGTCATATTTATATTAAGATTTCCAATTTTTTTCTTTCTCACAGATTTATTTTTAGAGATTTTATTAATCTCCAAATGAAGGAAATTGTAATTATTTAGCTTCAAGTTTCTGAATTGTTTGTTTACCTGCTAGAGAAAAAAAAACCAACACAGTATCTTAAAATATAGGTTGGAGATAATTTGTAACACTTGTAAAATCACTACGCTTGGATTGGTAATTTGAGCATATTCACTTGGCATCAAGAGGGATAAGATGTCTCCCATGAAATCTGCTACACAGGTATGGGTAAAGGCGTATCTTCAAATGCCCCAACAAATTTGGTTTGGCATATTCTACTTTGTCTTCTCACGACTATGGGTTAACTTGTGTTTCTTCAAATTTTGCTTGCGAGCAAATTTGTCTCCGCACGCGGTACATGAGTATCGCTTCTAACCAATATGAGTTAACATGTGTCTCTTCAAATTACCTTTCTGTCTAAATTTGGTTTCGCATGTGCTACAGGTGTATGGCTTCTCTCCAGTATGGGTTAGCATGTGTGTCTTCAAATGACCTTTCTGTCTAAATTTGGTTTCGCATGTGCTACAGGTGTATGGCTTCTCTCCAGTATGGGTTAACATGTGTATCTTCAAATCTCTTTTATCGGTTACTTTGGTTCCGCATGTACTACACGAGTAACGCTTCTCCCCAGTATGGGTCATCACGTGTCTCTTCAAATTCACTTTCAAATTAAACTTGTGTCCGCATGTGGTACACGAGTATCGCTTCTCACCAGTATGCAATAACCTGTGTGTCTTAAAACTACCTTTAAGGCGAAATTTGACTCCGCATGCGCTACATGGGAAGGGCTTCTCCCCAGTATGTGTTAATATGTGATCCTTCAAATGACCTTTATTAATAAATTTGGCTTCGCATGTGCTACACGAGAACGGCTTCTCTTCAGAATGGGTGTACATGTGTGTCTTCAAATGATTTTTCTGATTAAATTTGGCTTCACATGTGCTACACGAAAAGGGCTTCTCACCAGTATGGGTTAACATGTGTGTTTTCAAACTGTCCCTCCGAGTAAATTTGGCTTCGCATGTGCTACATGAGAAGGGCTTTTTACCAGTATGGGTTAACATGTGGGTTTTCAAACTAGTTTTGTAAGTAAATTTGGTTTTGCATGTGCCACAGGTGTATGTCTTCATCCCAGTATGTGTTAACATGTGTGTCTTCAAAAGAGCATTATGAGTAAATTTGGTTTCGCGTGATCTACATGAGTAGCGGTTCTTTCCAGTATGGGTTAAAAGCTTGGTCGACATATTTTCTTGATTAGTATTATTTCTTTCAGATACAGTGCTGGTATTCGGTCCTCTGGTATTACATAATGCGTATAACTTCCTTTCAGCAGGACCCGAACTATCAGGACATCCCAGCCTGAAATGGTGAAATATACTTACATATATACAGAGATCTAACTTATGAAATGATATCTGGACCAAGTCATTAATATCACTACCAGGAATACTGTCCTTATCTAATAACTGGAACTGATCTCAGTTTTAATATTCAATGCTATGTTTTTAGTACAGTCTGAATATTTTCAAATACTTATATACTAAGCAAACAAAATGATGCGTCACATCGGAGTATTTGGAGTCACAGGTTTCCTTGATAAATATGAAATCCGTATCTAGTTCAAAAGTTCTGATTATACATGGAAATGGCAAATTATTTCCAGACTCATTCTGTTTGCAAAAATTCAACTTTATACTTGATCAGTTATATAATTGAAATTATTGAATGGTTAAGGAAATTGGGTGCTAATTCATACTAGCAGTGAAAGGGTTCAACTTATTTTACACCACATTGTGCCGCTTTAACAACATGGATGTTCGGGGATATGACTATTTAATATAATCTGGATAACTGAAATCCATCTGATTTAGGAAGTGCCTGCTCGTACAGGTGACAGAATAATCCATATTATATTCCCTACGGAATAGCCATGCTGGTATTTGGATTAAGGTGGGAATTTTGGATATGCAAATCATGTGATTTCGAAACCATATGGGCTATTATGCTTTACTCTTGAATACATCGCGGATGAATGGTTATTTAGGGCAACATAAATTATTGGAGTTGAGTGATTAGCTTTAGGTCCAAGAAAATATCAGATACTATACATAACGGTGGCTTGTTATAATATACAGAGAGTGGTAACTCGGTAACATTAACCACTCCATATAGTGAACATTTATCCAACTCTAGGCTCTCCACAATGAGACTCCCGTCTGACCAAGTACTGTAGATGTGAACATTAAAAAAAAAGCAATTTCCCCCCCTACGATTCAATATCTCGACATCTTATTTAGACGTCAACAAATACACACTTTGTACACTGTTCGATGTTACATTCTATGTTTCAAAATATTGTAGTGGCCCTAACCCTATACTAGGGTTGAGCCCACACATATACCTAAAGGATGGATTACCGGCATAGCAACGGAAGCGCGGCATGTCGTAGCCCCAGAAGACCGCCAGCCTAGCAAAGAAGGGAGGAAACCCAGGACGTTACACTCCACATTCCGCTGAGGTAGACTGACTACACGATTTTAGTCTATAAATGGGAGGTGCAGAACGCGCCGGTCTCTCTTGCCTGATGGCATTCTAGCTCTTACCAGTGTTACGCTCATTTGAGCAGGGCTCCGCAAAGGACCCGTCGGGGCGCCGCCCCGATGGAAGCCCAACACGACATCATAGCAGACCGATGTCAACGGTACGGTGAGTGGAGATGTGTCTTCTAAATCCCTTTTTCCTATAATAAGCCCCCCCCCCCCTTTTTATCTAAACTTCATTGCTCTCATTTTGCAAATAAACCCCTTTTACACAGTCCAATGCTTCATCTTGTTATTTCACGTAGATTAAGAAGCCTTTCCCTTTAAATTAGAAGCTAGATTTAGATCTTCACTGAACGCTGACAAGAGCAGGCGCTATACAGCAAGCGCTTGGCTTACTAAGGCTCGTCCAGGTAAGCATGGTGAGTATTCCTCCCGTCAGCTCCCTCACCTTAGTTGCTCTCTAGACGTGTCCGCAGCACTTCTTAAAGACTGGTTTAACACACAGAAGTAACACCAAATGGGGTAGGTGCAGGGTAGGTTTTACACAGAAGCAATACACTTTAAGACCTGTATTACACAAAAGTAATACAAAATGGTGGAAGCGCGGGTAGTTGCAGCAATAAGTCTAGCAACAACGACGCTGTACCACTTACATTAGCCAAGCGAGTAAGAAAGTTAAAATCCCCCAGAGTAGAACATTTTTTGAGTAGGAGATCTTAGACGAGATTTTTTTACACAGTAATCATCATCCCCCCTACCCGCCCCTATAAGTAATTCACAAGAGAAACCTCTTACGCCATGCACTTTAAATATTAACGACCCCTAGTAAATAAGTAACTAGGAATATTAACGGAAACCTAGTATGAAGAAGTATAGATAACTACCCTACTATATTCAGAAAATTGCTCATTATTTAAGATTAAACCCCCCACATATAAGCTCTATTAGGATTAAGATTGTGATATCCCATAGGATAAGTTGGAACAAATAACTAATTATGTACGGTATTTTATTCCAGCAGTGCAATTATACCTTATATATGATTGTAGGCTATACATATTTTCTTTTGACTACATATTGGTATAACTTAATGAAAGGTAGTACTGACAACGTGCATACATAGAATTCGGAGACCTTGCAATTTGCAAGGTGCCACAGTGATTAGTTTGTACACGCATTCAGTCCAGACACACTACAGTTTCTCTTTTGTTATACAATCCGACCTCAGAGGAAACGCTTATTTGTCCCTTTCCACACGATCAGCTGTACCATATGTCGAAAGCGTGCTGGACAAGCCGGCCGCCTAGCGAGGAGGTTGAATTTGACTCCAAGCAACCACTCAGCACAACGCCGCACGCGAACGGAAGTGCGCTATCATAGATATTACTCCTGGCACGATTAACTCACACGCCAGATGATTTTGCATAGCCTTGCCTTTAATATTTTTGTTTCAAATACATCCATTAACGTATTGCGAAGCGTGCGATAAAACACGCACTAATAATTTTAAAGATGTAATCATAGAGAGGAATTCATAATGTAGAATTCTTTTTCCAGTAGTGCACTTGAAACACGAGATTCAGCTAGCAATTAAGACACCGTTCCCTCACGAAGCAAGAAGTATAGGAAGGTAATCCAATAAGAATTAATGAAGTAGCCGACAACTGAACGGCAATTTCAATCTAGCATACACGCGTAATCACGAGATTGGGCACAGCAGGGCAACACGACAATTTAATTGGTGGTTATCAAGTGCATCAGCGTTATTATATTATTAAGGAGTAAGGACGTCAGCGAAGTATATTGTTGTTATATATCAAACAACTCACAGCAGGTCCAAGGGTGCACCTAGCATTGAGATATGATATTTTTAAGGAAGTTGCTTAAATGACTCACGGCGGGTACAAGGGTTCACCTGGCCTTGAGATAAGGAAGAAAGGACGATATATTGGAGATATTATTCATATTAACACGTTGATAACAAATGCCACTTACGAGATAAGATTATTGCCCACCCCATGCCACAAGCCTACATGTTACGCAGGCCAGATGCTCAAATAGGAACGTCACGTCAAGGAGTGATCAATTAGTAAATTCGCAGAAAAATAGTAGGGCCCGGCAGCGATGACATAGCGCGGGAAAACATTGAGTGCTCGTTTGGGGTTAGCTTCCCTTTCGTCTCGGATTTGGTTACGCCCACTATGCGTTACGGTCAACAACGCCACCCTAATAAGTCAGGATTATACTGACCACCGGACGCCGAGAGATCTAATTTCATTTTCCTGGAAATAGCCACCCCACGGAAGGCGGAAGGAAGCTAGCGGCGATCCATTCACCCTAATACGTGATGATTGTAACGTCAGTTGGGATGCATGGGTATCGAAGTACGCTAAGTCTACCAACAGGCGATATTTTCACAGTATTTTGACAATATAACAGGCGATATTTTCAAGGTATGATAGGAGATATTTTTAGGGTATTGTATCTAATATATACTTGGACCTAACGTCTGTCAGGACTCGTTTGTATCGAAGTACCATTAGACCATTGGCAGACGCTAGTTTGATAATATTATGATAGAATACTGTTAGCATATATAATATATGTTTGGACCTAACGTCCGTCAGCACCCATCTGTATCGATGTACAGTTTGGCTATTGGCAGTCGGTAGTTATATGATATTATATGGTAGAACGATCATTCGGCAGACGATATTTTCATAATATTCTGCGATAGGAAGATAAAATGCACAATCGACGAAACTAGATAAATTCAGAGAATAGATTATGATAGGAGATACATTTTAACAGTAATATATAAAGAGTGTAACTATTCAGAGTAGAAATATGCATACGCTAAAACTAACAAGTGAATTTATAAATTAATAATTTTTCAATGTATTACGATTATTTGCGACGGAAGAGGATGCAATTTACACATGTATCATATACCAAAGGTGACAATGAGAATTGGGAGGTCACTCGGTACGGAGGTAACTCCTTAAAGGCACTGTAAAGTAGACCAAACCGCTATACGTATGGGTCAACTGGTTAAGCCGTTTTGGACGCTCGCAGCTTTCCCAAACCACAATCTGCATTCGTTGGTCACTCGGTTCCCAAGCCCTATAGGGTACTAGGCTCCGATACCACATTGCACATTGGACGAGGTCACTAGGATTACTGGCCGTACCTTAATGCCCCATACCATGTTACGTATTTTGCCGGTCCAAGGGTTAAAGTAAGACCAGATAGGCGCTCTGAGTCCCGATACCACCCTGCGTATTGCACACCGTTTGGTTCAAAATACATCATCATAAGCATCCGTATGTTCCACGACACGAAGGCAACCGAATGCATTAAATGAATCATACTATGCAACGGAGGTATACTATTAGCAATTCCATATAGAGCAACCCCATATATTTTTTTACAGAGCAAGGGTAGTCATTTCTTTAAAGATACATTTTCGAATTTTACCATGGCTGCGGATACAGCCTAGAGAGAGCTTAAATGTTTAAGATATAATTTTAATATATATATCCCCCCCCCCCCTTCGAGAGATATCTTCCTACACTCCCTATCTAGACACAAGATTCACCCCCTACCCCATGTATATAGTAGATTTAATTAAGGGAAGGCATTAGTATTAGATTTAGCACTAAGAATTCCATTAGACACTAAGAAAACCCCATCCCCCCCCCTACCTAACGTGGCAAGTTAAAAGAGAAGAGGGTATCTAATTATATGTAATTAACAAATGTAACTTTTTCAGATAATATTATCGTATTGATCTCTATTTCTTGAAGGTCTATACTGTTCGTACCATAAAGATAGGCATCTTGGCTAAGGACACCATGTCAGCCACGCCAGAATTATCAAGTTAGCCCGTAGAGGCAATAAATAATATACAGTTTCCATAATTTCCCGACGACACAGTCGCCACTTTAACGAAAATCAATTTAATCTTCACCATCACTTATACATGTAGTGCGAATGTCCTTTTCATAATGTCTGCATATACATAGGTTAGGTAGCGGACACGCCGCTTACGTTGAGCTGGGAAAGCATCTCAATGAGGATTCATGATTAACGAAGTATAAAGAAGTTTTTATAAATATATATGGTTGAAGTTCTACGAACTATAAAGAAGTCTTTATAAATATACATATGGTTCAAGTTCTACGACGTATTAAGGAATATATAATGAACCCAGGTACCATTGGTTCAAGGGGTCGAATCCATGTTTTCTTGGTAAAAGAAGAGAGGAAAAATACAGTCCTTAGAATGACTTAGAAAGATTTTATGTAGAGGACTGGTACAACGTGGCGTAATAGTAAGAGACCAGGTGGCACCAGGAAATGATATCATGCGTGACGCACCGATAGGGAGCAGATCATGACTATTAATAGAACGATAAAAAAAATTCCGCTGTGTAAGCGAGAAGAGGTTTCGGAAATTGATCTTACGCAGCAATAAAATGGCATCCTCGCAATTGTGCAAGAAGAGGAATAATTAGATTTAAGCCATTTGCGAGAATATAATTACCAAAAGAAATACATCATTGTGAATCATTTTGGAATAGAGATTTTTGTGTGGGGAAAGATGTTATAATAATTGCACAGGAAAGAAGTGCAAACGCAGCATGACGTAGTTAAAAGTTCCCAAGACCAGAGGTGGTAGGGATTAAAAATCAACCTCAACACCCACGTATCTGAAGCGCAAATTTTATTTAATATCTCGGAATTGTACGATCGATTTTCATGTGCAAAGAAGTCAGTTTACGTTTAGAAAACAAGCTTTCCAGAGATATAAGTTTCAAAAGTATGCGACTATTGCTTCAGAAGTTAGTTATGAAAAAGACAAAGACTTTATCTTTTTGTCGCCGATTTGTATAAAAGCCCTGGCAGAACGAGGCTAATCATGCAGTTTAGTCCGTCTAGAGGACGTGACGCTAGATCACATCGTATATGCAGTTTTAGACAGCCCGAGGGCGTCGCTGTATCGACAACCATCCAGTTCCGTGAGCGCCGAGGCGCTGCACGATGAAGCTTCACAGTATAAGAAGTAGCATCATTAGTATCGCCGTGTGAAGACATAGTAAAATCCTAGTAAAGGATTAATTTCAGTAAGCGTCAGTCTTTATAGTGAAAGTTCATTATTACAGTCAAAATTAGGCTGCGAAATAAGAAGAAAGAACAGGCGATAGGTATTCGAATAACAGTTCAGTTAAAGGACATAAAGTATCGTAACGTTTCGAAGTACCAACGGAAGTGAAAACGAACATTTCTATCAAAGTTAAGGAACCCGATCAGGGTCGAACGAAATAAGTAATGCCTAGTGTGCCGATAAGATAGGGACTAGAGCGCCAAACAATAAGAATTCAGAATTTAATCCAAGGCGTTGTCTAAAAGGACAAACGAACAGTAAAAAGCAATAAGCTACGAATTGAAGGAATAGCAGTAAATGCTAGGGAATTATTAAGGTCACCGATAAAGTATTCGAGAGGCCGTAACCAGGACAGACTTTACCTAGACAAACTAAATAGTGTCTAAGAAGAAACGACATCGTGCTAGTAAAAATAGAAGCCGATAGTCAGAAACCGGATCTGAAGAATAACCGTTCCATGGAGGGGTAGATTGATCGAGACTGTCATCATCGTGCCAGATTAGGGAGCCAACGTCTAAGAGTGTCACCCTTGGAAACGGGGAAGAAAGAAATCACGTGTGTAAGGCAAAAATCAAAGCCTAAGTGATTAAAAGCAGTGTAAAGTAAATATAGTGAAATTTTGTTTTAGTGTAATAATTTTTAGTGAATGTATTTGTGTATGATAAACGAATACAAAATTGTATTCAATATGTTACCAGTGTTTAAAGTAAATAATGTGTATGTGTTTAAAGAAGTGTCATTGTGTGAAAAGGTATCAATGAAGATGGCTTAAATACAGTGAGTGGGCAAAAATGTATCATCGCTGGAGAATTCGGTCCATGACCGTAAAAATCATGTGAGTAACCATTTCATTATGTTATGTGTTGGGGAAGGTTTGCGTACAATCCACATGGGAAGGAAAGAATAGGGATGTTTGAATAACAAATAAAAGAATAATAGCGCGATCTGAACGATTAAAAATTGAGAAAGTATAAAGAATTATGTGAAATAAATCCCTTGGGGAAATGTATGAAATAAAATATCAGTGAATTTGATAAATGATTTAAATATGTGAATGCAAGCGTAATAATAATAATAATAATTGTATAAATGAATGAAGATTATGATGAATTATATGAAAAGTAGTAGCTTCCGAGCTCCTTTTTAATGAATTACATGTTATGGACACACGTTCTTAAAGTAAAGCGATTATTGTCAAGGGAGAGGATTAATATAGAATTTGAGATGTAGATCAAGCGTTGATTTTGAATTTATCAGTTCGTTGAAGGCAACTTGGCTCAATTAAGGTATAAGCGCCATGTAGCGCATTGAAGTAATTTGTCACGCTAGGAATGCGTAAAAAAAACTCGGTAACACTAATTATGAGGGGCAGTTGGTCGTGGTAATTGAACTATGGTAAGTCCTCTAAATAGTGATGTGATCACGAGGCCGTGTGTGTATTGTATTATAAAAGGGTGCTAATAAATGTATTATGAGCGCGGGTGTAAGGCAAAGAGGCCTGCTATAAGTCGCTAATGTTATAAGTCCTCCAGTGGGGAATATGGTTCCCGAGGCATTTGAAAGGATCGAACGCAGATTCGTCCATGTTTAAGCCCCTAAATATTGTTGTTGCATTGAATTATTCTTACCCGCCAATGAGGACACTTCATAATTAATAAATGCCGAAGTTAAGAAAATAGGTCTGTTGAACCTAAACATGTTGTTAAAATAAGTAGTATGAAAGCCTTGCCTGTTCAAAGAACTGCATTTAAGAACAGCTGTATAAAGCTGAGGGTAGCCCGTATCTTGTGAGTGAGACCGTGAAGTTCCTGCTCCCGGCAATAAATCACGCTAAGTAGCCAAGGCCAGGCCCTTACCATTAACGTGTTGTGGTAGGTCTAAGAGCTGTCTGTTTGAAGTTATAGCACACCAGAGTGTTTAGAGTTGGTTTTAACGACCCGGTCTTCGAACCGAGGTTCTTTTAGATGAATATTACCGCTTGCTAAGTTCAGATCGTAGCTTTCTTAGGATATAATGGTCTTTTAAGACAAAATATGATAAATCCCTAATGTTATGATTGTATGATGTAGTGATTCACGAGTTTTAGTGAAGACAGTTAGATTCCGTGAGTGATCTTAATTTTTGACTTGTTCAAGTAGTCTTCTGCAGCTCGGGAGTACGCAAATGTTTCCCAATCACGGTAGTGAATTGTTGACTTGAGAGAGAGATGGTAACCTAAGAGCATTGTGAAAGCCCAAAAATGAGTAACAGTACTTTGGTAAATTTTTATATTTTTTTGATTAGAAGATATACTCATGTAATAGGAAGTGATGTGTTGTAAATGGATAACACAGTATGTGTAAAAGGTATCGAGCCTATTGGAGCTCTTGATTTTATTAGAATTTTAAAAGGACACTATATGGAAGGGAAAAATCAATAGAAGTTTGTTGGTTTATAGAAAACCATTTATTATGATTTAATATTTGTTTAAATATGATTTCCTTGTTCACTCTGAACAAGTATGAATTAACGGGTCAGTATTTTATTTGTTTAATTTTTGTAGCGCCATATATTTGAGTAATTACATGATTTTATAATAGGAGTTGATTTTTGTTTATTTTTGGAAGTGTATCCTCTATTTGATCCAAAGTGTGTAAGTCACAGAGTGGGAGAACATACCATGAACTCCGATACTCCCGATTTGAGCATTGCTGGCAGACTGTGATTTGCATATTTCATGCTGAATGGGCACAATAAATGCTTAAGGAAGCATATTGAAGTTTTACTACGGTGCATATAGGAAGTGGTATAGTGAAATACCACAATGGCGAATATGTCAAGGAGTACATATTACGCATTAGTTTATAAGTATATTAGTATATCATTCGAAATGCAGACATTCAGTAAAAGAGACTACATCGCAATACGTAACGACCTTCAGAGAAAGATTAACGGTACCAGGGTAAAAATCTTCCCACTGTAAACGAACATTAAGAGGGCGCTAAAGTCAGCCGGCCGGCCGCTCGTGGCAGGCTCTGCTTATAGCATGGAGAGAGAGTTAAAATCTACGTTTTAAATAGGTCAATGGCCGAAATTAAACAAAACTTCACTTTCAAATCACGTAAATACCTTCAATAGCACGTATTAAACTTTTCAAATGAGATTTCATTGATAATAACATTTTGTATCATTGAAACTGAGAAGCAGTTCTCCCATAAGGCAAGGCCTTTTTTTCACCGATTTTACTTCAGAAATTAAAAATCAATGTGACTGTCAAAAGTGATGAAAAGTTACATGGTTGTAAAGGGTATTTGTTTAAGAATGCTTCTATAGAGATGAATCTTGCTTTTCTCCTGCGTGTTTCTATAAAACAAGCAGTTTTTAATGCCCTACACTTTCAGTCGTAATGCCGCTGCCGTAGAAGTTCGCTACTTAGCCGCAAGAGCGCAGGCGTAATGGGTCGGTAAGGCAGAGTGACGAGTTATTTTTAGCGCTGAGAACAAGACTTACAGCTGATGTATTGTGTTCATTGAATAGGATTCTACTGTGTTTACTTTCGTTTTTAAACGAACTGTTAGTAGGTTAATCTTCTGTATACAGTGTTATTAATTCAACGAGTTTAAGTATAATTAATTGTGAAACATTTTTATCATACACTTATTAATTAAAAGTACAGGGTCCTTCTTTTTTATCCATCTAGCAAGTTCGTTATTGTTGTTTTTTAAGGGGCGGAACTGCGTGGTCATCTACCCCTGTCCATGTAGAAACATAGCAGCGCTATATCTCTCGCAATGAGTAACCCGGCTACGCATGCATTTTGCCGCTGCACTGCTATGTCGCTAGACCGAAAAAAGTACCCTGTATAAAAATCATATCTATTGTGTTTTCACAGTATTGTCCTACACTAATACTGTGGTAGTTTCTTATATTTTAACTAATTATGAACCTATAGTACAGTATAAGATAAGCGTAGCACTAAAAATATGAGGAAACTCATGACGAGAAAAAGCTACTCATGGAAAGGAGTGACATCATAGCGGCGAGAACTGTATTTTTCAGGGTACCGGTACCGTAATGTACGAGATCGGTGAATCAGGGACATAAGTTACTGCATTTATTACCTTGATGAAGCGTAATGTAAGTCAAAACTATACAAGGTCAATGTGCTGGAAAATGAGCGACGTTTCCGGAGGAATGGAAGTTTTGGTTAGGACGGTCGGCTCGAAATGCAACGTCAGTAGTCGCGTGGATTACAATCGTAGGCCAATTTGAATGGGTATTTCATTTGTTCTTTTTTTGGTTTAAAATTTTGATTTTCGATTTTATAAGAAGGATGGAGTGTGATGAATATACTAATCATAGACAAATACCATAGAGGAAAGAACCGGAAGGAGATGCCTTCGCTGCGCTGGCTAGTGCAATATAATGTTTTGTTGTTTGAGTCTTCAGTCTTTCGACTAGTTTGACGCAGCTCTCCATGCTTTCCAGTCCTGAGATATAATATAATATTAATAAACTCAACCTGCAACAGAATTGCATGGGTACAACTTACAACGGTTCAGCTTCAATTGATATTGTAACTTTCAAGTATGGTAAATAATAGGCCTACTATATTTTTATGCTTCCTGGGCTGTTCTGTTCTGTCGATTCGTACCACCATAGGCACTACACGCCATTATTAGGAAGAAAAAAAAACTCCGAAATAACCATGCACAATGCTCTACCGCATACAAGTCACAGAACACTAGGTTACGCCCACTTTGGACTCAGTGCTTTGCTTCACTGGCACGAGCTCTGGGCAAATCCTCTCTTTCTTTCCTCCATGACAAATACATGAAATACCAAATATTTTGACACAACATGAAAACTTATCTAATTCTAAATTTGAAAGAAATTTGGCAGTTCCCGTATTGAGTAAAAACATGAAATATTTGCGAACAGATGAGTATTTTTCTACAATTAAGTGTTCCTTAATATATTCAGTTGCCCAATTCTATACATTGCTATACAAGCATGGGCACCCGCAGGATTTCTTTCCGGGGGGAGGGAGGCAAGTTGTATTTTTCATTTCTTTACCTACCTGTCACTAGCTGATGATGATACGTACCTCCGCCCCACAATTTAGTTTTATTTCTTACTTGCTTCGTGTTATTCATTATTTGACTGCTCTAAAACCGTCCGGTACATATCTTCATGGCATGACTGGGAGTTTTTTCGTTCTTTTGTGAATCATCGTCATAATGCTCATTTCTTAAGGACAAGTAAAATAAAAATCAAGCAGTTCATTAAAATAGTAATGTTAATCCAGTTCGTCGATTTTCTAAATAACTGGAGATATTTTCAAATAATCACAAATTACTTAGTTAATTAAAACTGTGGAATTATCCCTACATCAAAATCAGTTAACTATCAGTATCCTCAATTTATGAAATAAACTGGTGTGACAATGAACAGTCGAAATATTCTCGGGATTCCAGGCCGGGCCCATGGCCCCTTCCTCCCCGTCCCCTACGGGCGCCCATGAGTAAAGCCCTACGCGGATGCGGATATCCGCAACATTTTTTGCCATGCATATATAGTTTGCATGGCTGTGCGGATAAGCTGCGGATAATGTTTTGAAAAAATTTGAGGATAGCTTTTAGAATACAATCCGAACTTGTTGAATTTCATTACTAGGACCCGGATGTCTATGAGATGACATATTTTTTTCCGTTATGTTATTTTCATCAGAAATGTAAGATGATTACTTAAGCTAATATCATTCAAATTAAGTCATTAAGCATAATTAACACTCCGAACTGAAAAGGGTTGCAATTCTGGCTGTGAAACATTCATTTTAAACATAGAACTTGACATACAAAGCCTAAAGGAACAACTTTCTTCTCAGATGTGTAAATGTGTTGCTTTAATGCGTTATGCTATATCTAATAAAAATATTATAGTAATGCCAGTAGATTGGGGTAGCAGTCGTGCGGATGCGGGGCGGATGCGGGGCGGATGCGGATAGCAGTCGTGCGGATGCGGGGCGGATGCGGGGCGGATGCGGATAGCAGTCGTGCGGATGCGGGGCGGATGCGGGGCGGATGCGGATAGCAGTCGTGCGGATGCGGGGCGGATGCGGATAGCAGTCGTGCGGATGCGGGGCGGATGCGGATAGCAGTCGTGCGGATGCGGGACGGATGCGGATAGCAGTCGTGCGGGTGCGGGGCGGATGCAGATAACGCTTTGTTTATCCGCGGATGGCTCTACCCGTGAGTTCAAGCGTAGTTCCGCAAATAGTCGAGTGGAATACGCCACTGGCACGCTATATAGTGGCAATTGATGTAATATTTCACGGTGATTGAAATGGGAAGAACTTCTTGGAAAGGCACTGAACAGAATGTACGAAAATCTAGTGTATTATGTTCGTAGATATAAAACAAATGTACCTTGATTACAATAGTAATCTACGCGACCAAAGGAGGGTTAGTATCGAACTCTGAGAAATCTGACCATTGCCGTTCAGGAGAGACACGCTCGTATTAAACTAAGGTTTACTGAATAATTACTGCCAGACCTCCGTCCACATTCAGTTATTATGGACAATGTGAGCATTTTCTCAGTGCAAATTAACAAAGCTCCGACCTCGAATAACAGAGAGGCTTACATTATCGAGTGGTTGTCTTCTAATGATATTCCCCACAACCCATCACAAAGCAGAGTGGAATTGTTACTTCACAAATCCGCTCCTTGTACGTACGAAATTGATGAAATAGCAAGACAACGCGGACACAGGTCCGACGAGAAGGAGGGGAAAATGGGGCTACAGCCCAGGGGACAGAAAGAGAAAACTACGGCTTCTTAATTGCTATATCAGTCTTTTAAATAAGTCCAAGCAAACTCTTGAAAGGTAAAGTGAGTAAACTTTAAAACAATGGTGATTCTTGGGCCGTTGTAGAGCGAAAACGTTGGGTCCAATTTCAGTTATTTCTAAAGAACTGTTATTTACCTAGGTATATACTGTAGTCTATTGACAGCAGGTAAAATTTCAAGCGTTACAGTGCTAAAGGCAACTTAGAAAATGTAAGCACGCTACGAAATTTAAAAGTACAAAATTCACGAATGAATATAAAATGAGATTATGTCCTCGCAAAAGCAGGCCCATACTTAGAGATCCAGGGCCCCTAGGCACTTGACATTTGGGCCCCACACCATCTCGAAGCTATTTTGGAAATTTAGCAAATTAATGCACTAGTACAGAACATATAATTTTTAATCGACTTTAATGACTCAAATAAACATCAGAATAATACAGTCTATGTTACTATTGTTACGTTATTCTATAAAATGTATAGAATCAAACGACAAACGTTCTTCTGTGCAAAAGAATGAATGACGTCATCATAGTCAATTGACTGCATTATTTCTGACTCTGAAGCCTCCGTGGCTTAGGCGGCAGCACGCCGGCCTCTCACCGCTGGGTCCGTGGTTCAAATCCCGGTCACTCCATGTGAGATCTGTGCTGGACAAAACGGAGGCAGACAGGTTTTTCTCCGGGTACTCCGGTTTTCCCTGTCAACATTTCATTCCAGCAACACTCTCCACTGTCATTTCATTTCATCTGTCATTCATTTAATCATTGCCCCAGAGGAGTGCGTCAGGCCTCGGCAGCCGGCACAATTCATATCCTCGCCGCTAGATGGGGGCTTCATTCATTCCATTCCTCACCCGGTCGGAGACTGGAAGCAGGCTGTGGATTTTCATTTTCATTTCTGACTCTCCTGTGTTAGATCTTAAGCAATCCTTTACTCTCTTTAGCGCTGAAATCGACCGTTCTGTTGAGCAGTTTGACGATGGTGTACACAACAGCATTCGAAGCGCAATTCCTACGTTTGGATAAATGTCGAAAATGCCTTTTTCCGATATGTGTATAGCTTCAGTGACGATAACTCCATAACTTCATCATTCGACGACAAATGAGCTTGCAGGTGCAGACACTCGTTTTCCAAAGTCCTATCCAAGTCCCCCGGATAAAAAGTTATAAGGTTTCTGGCTCCTTCACGAATGTCTTTAGATTCCAAACGATGTAGTTTCGTAAGAAAGTCAAACATTTTACTTAACTCCTCATAAGCAGATAAAATTCCCCCACCGGGGCCCCTAGGCTGGGCCCTTGTAGGCCTAGGCAGAAATCCGGCACTGCGCAAAAGGCCTGTAATGCGGTAATGCGACAATAGCGCTCACCTCTCAGGGGGCCATTTCTGGAAATAAAAGGCGATTTCCGACCCAAGTTTCGCCCACTCTTAAGAGAGATTTCTGATTTCATACGCTGTGCAATCCATCAATGCAGGATGCCACCCAGGCAAACGTGAAACAAAACCGAAGATTCAACGCACGGGGAAACAGCGACAGTCAAAACCAATAAAACATAGTAGCCTGTAAGCCGATTTAGGCAGGAGCCTTCAGCTTTTTTTTTTCAAATCACTTAAATGTTAATATTTTTTTCTTTTGTAACCATAACTACATTTTTTTTCTCAAGCAAATGCTAAGACAATTTTGAAGAAATTTCACGTTTTCTAGGATACTTTCTACAATTTATTTTCTTTTATCATCCCCACGTTGTAAGGAGGTTAATCATAGTGGCGCACCCTCGCAGCTACACTTGGCCTAGGGTAGCCCATACGATACACTATTTTTTCCCCTTTCTTACACACGATACAGAGGTTACGTGCTAGCTTGAGAGGGCCAACCTGTACTTAAGCTCCTTACGGCATCATTTTACATCATAGGAGAATTACAGATGTGCACGCACCCTCGCGGCAGTGCTCGGCTTGGCGATGTTCTACGCAAGTCACGCACTGATCCGAGAGCGGTGGCCACACCTTAAATTACCTATGCAATTTCATTCAAGCTATTTATTTCAACTTCATTTCTTTCACTACTTATCTCAGCTGAAATTCCATCTTTTTAATGTTAGTACCACAATGTCAATATTTTAATGAAACTTTCAAGTCTGCAAAATAGGCAGCAAATACTATGTCAAAAACGCAACATGGAAATAAGCCAGATAAAGAGAACTATCTGCTATGAAACTGACTATAGCAAACCACCCCTCACTCTTGCCACACCTTCCACCCCTTAGTACGGCCCAATTTCACTCACCCCCACCATCTACGTAGAAGAAAAGAAGAACGATAAAAAGAATACAAGGTAATCTACAGCTAGAGGAAAGTAAAAGAAGAAGAAAGAAGAAAAGTCAAGTTTTGCACCCCCACGTCTACTCCAATAAGCGAGGCCGCTTATTAAGACAGGAAGGCGTCTTCTAGTGGTCCTAACCCTATACTAGGGTTGAGCCCACACATCTACCTAAAGGATGGATTACCGGCATAGCAACGGAAGCGCGGCAGGTTGTAGCCCCAGAAGACCGCCAGCCTGGCAAAGTAGGGAGGAAACCCAGGACGTTACATTCCACATTCCGCTGAGGTAGAGTGACTACACGCTTTTAGTCTATAAATGGGAGGTGCAGCACGCGCCGGTCTCTCTTGCCTGATGGCATTCCAGCTCTTACCAGTGGTTACGATCATTTGAGCAGTGCTCCGCAAAGGACCCATCGGGGCGCCGACCCGATGGAAGCCGAACACGACATCATAGCAGACCGATGTCAACGGTACAGTGAGTGGAGATGTGTCTTCTAAATCCCTTTTTCCTATAATAAGCCTCCCCCCTTTTTATCTAAACTTCATTGCCCTCATTTAACAAATAAACCCCTTTTACACAGTCCAATGCTTCATCTTGTTATTTCACGTAGATTAAGAAGCCTTTCCCTTTAAATTAGAAGCTAGATTTAGATCTTCACTACGCTGACAAGAGCAGGCACTATACAGCAAGCGCTTGGCTTACTAAGGCTCATCCAGGTAAGCATGGCGAGTATTCCTCCCGTCAGCTCCCACACCTTAGTTGCTCCCTAGACGTGTCCGCAGCACTTCTTTAAGACTGGTTTTACACACAGAAGTAACACCAAATGGGGTAGGTGCAGGGTAGGTTTTACACAGAAGCAATACACTTTATGACCTGTATTACACAAAAGTAATACAATACCTGACATAAGTATCTCAGAGGTTTGTCAAACCTAGCACAATATCCTTAAAGTAATGAAATTGCATTTGCTTAAATAAATCCGTAAACGCGCGTGCAAAAGTGGGTGAGCTTTCACACGGGCGAAGTTTTTATTGAGTGACGGCACTCATTCTCGAGCTTATCATTCTATCACCGCTGAACCTACACACCCTACATACGAAAGAATTCGTTCAAAATAAACTATTCTTGGTTATCCCCTAGAGTTCCTGTCCTCGACCCGTCCTTCCATAACAACCGTAATGTTTCAATTCCAGTTGCCGTAGAATGTGCCATACCAAGCTATCTCTTTTATTCATAACCACTCGTCAGACTCTACCCTCCCCCACTCGTCCTAATACCCTTGATTAAGAACTATATTTAATCTTTTAATCATCAATATTTTCCTACAATACCACAGTCAAATATTTCTATTTTATATACTCTGAAGGACATGAGAGAGAAGCTGAAATTCAGAAAGGTGTTAGGCAAGGCTGCAATTTATCACCCATACTTTTCAATCTTTACATTGAACAAGCTATGAAGGAAATTAAGAGAAAATTTAAAGTGGGAGTGAAGATCAAGGAGATATAATTTCAACTCTGAGATCTGATGATGACATCGTCATCTTGGCCGACAAGCCTGAGGATTTGAATGAGTTTTTGAATGGTATGGACTCCGTCTTACAGAAAGAATTCATGATGAAAATTAATAAATGTAAAACAAAAATACTTGAATGCAGCCGAAATAAATCAGAAACCTCTATGGAGATCAAATTGGCAGGTGAAAAGCTGAAGGAAGTAGGAGACTTCTGTTACGTAGGAAGCAGAATAACCAGTGATGGACGAAGCAAAGAGGATATAAAAAGTCCGTTGGCTCAGGCAAAGAAAGCATTTCTACGAAAAAGGAATCTGTTGACATCGAATATAGATTTAGGTGTTAGGAAGTCATTTTTGAAAGCCATTGTATGGAGCGTGGCGCTCTATGGAAGTGAAACTTGGACTATTGGTGCAGCAGAAAAGAGGAGAATTGAAGCATTTGAAATGTGGTGTTACAGGAGAATGATGAAGATCAGATGGGTAGATAGGGTTACAAACAAAGAGGTATTAAGACGAGTGGGACAGGAGAGATGTTTCTGGCGACTGCTAATGAAGAGAAGAGATAGGTAGTAGGACACATACTAAGACACCCAGGAATAGCAAGCTTAGTTATGGAAGGAAGGGTCGAGGACAAGAACTGTAGGGGTAGACCAAGGATAGAATATGTTAAACAGATTGCCTCGGATGTAGGGTGTGGTAGCTATGTAGAGATGAAACGATTAGCTCAGAACAGGGAGGCATGGAGAGCTTGCTTCAAACCAGTCAAAAGACTGAAGACTCTAAACAACAACTGCAGTGAAAACAATCCACATTTCGCATCCATATAGCGGCAAACTCCAGGCAATGGCTTCAAAAATGACTTTTTAATACCTGGATCTATATTTTATTTAAACAGATGTCAACCCAACCTTTATATCTTATTTGCATTGTCCATTCTGCGCCCATGTTGGAGTCACCAACGTCTCTTAGTGTTTCAACAGCCAATCGATTTCAATATTTTTATTTGAAAACATCCTGCTGCATTCCGTTTATTCTGTTTCAAATACAATGATTTTATTATGAAATCTTTCCTCAACACCTCGTACACACCGTTTAGAAACATGATCAAATCCTCTGGTGATGAGGCTAAGATGACCTTGTCGTTAGTAAGTCACTGAGTCGGAATTACTTTATTTTCGTCCTCAATTCTACTTTAAATTGCTTTGGCATTTCCTTTGTTACTTGCCGTATGTATAGATTGAAAAGTACGAATGATAACATGCAGTCTTACCTAATATCATTCTAAATACCAGTTTCTCTCTCATGTCTATCGAATCTAAAAAATGCTAGCTGGTTGTAGACACACTCAGAATTCTGAATTGTATTCCTAAACTTTTCAAACTGGCAAACAATATCTCCAATTAACATTATACACAGCTTTATTTGTACTAAATATGCCAAGAACGTTTTCCTCTCGATCTTTATTCTACCAAGAACAAACAGTCTAATACTTAATACAACTACCCTTGTTCCTCTGATTCTTGTTCACTGAACCTGTCTTTACCTAACTCGGCTGTCATCCAATCCATTTGTTTCATCATCGTCATCAGCTTCTAAAGGCTAAAAGCCTTGTCGTTGCAGCCATTTCTTACAGTCTTCAGCAGTCCTCTTCACATTGGTATACGAGTCACCTTCCATCTCCTTGACAATATTCTTGAGATACGATTGTCTTGGTCGTCCCCTTTGTTTTTCCTCTGAATTTTTTCCTTAAAAAATTACCTGGAGGAGAGTGTCATGTCTAAGTATGTCCCATGGATTGTGCATTCCTTTACTTGATGGTGTTCAACAGGCATCGATTCTCCTGACTTTGGTTCAGAACAAGCTCATTTGTCTTTCTTTCCATCCAGCTTGTTCGGGTCATTCGTCTCCAAAACCACATTTCAGCTGCCTGAAGTTTTGATTCATCTCCTATCCCAAGTGTCCATGTTTCACAGCCATAGTTCAACTCACTCCAAACAAAGGTCTTGAGAAATGACTTCTTTATCTTCAAATTGAGGTGGCCATTGAGCAGCAAATTCTTCTTATTTTGAAAGGCTTCCTCTGCCAACGCTATTCTTTTCTTAATTTCCTAGATGCATATATTGTCATAATTAATCACACTTCCCAAATGGCAAAATTCCGTTACTTGTTCAATGACATTATCATTTAACATTATATTAGCTAAAATTGGTTGTTTCTTTTTATCAACTACCATTAATTATGTCTTCCGAGAATTAAATCTTAGCCCGAATTTTCCTAAGGATTTCTGAAAAACTTCCAACATGCTCTTCATTTCACATGCAGAGTTTGCTAAAATTGCAATATCATCTGCAAAGCGAATGCTATGTACCTGTAATCCATTACATTTTAATTCTTTTGATTTCTCTTTTAATGTATTTACTGAAGCTTCTATATATATATATTAAAAAGAAATGGTGATAGAGTACAACCCTGCCTTACACCTCACCTTATTTTTGCTTCTCTTTCATTGCCATCAACTGTTATTTCGGTAGTTTGATTTTTATATGAGTTCAGAATAAGGCACCTGTCTTTCCAGTCAATCCCAACTTTGGCAAATGTAAGAAATAAGGTCTTCCAATCGACACTATTAAATGCCTTTTCTACATCAATGAATACTATATAGGTTTTTCGATTAACTTCCAGTCTTCTTTCTAAAATCTGACGTAATGCATGGATAGCCTCCCTAGTTCCTTTCCTTGTTCAAAATCCATACTGATCACTATCCAGATGTTGTTCAATTTTCTTGCTTAGTCTATTTTTGATGCATGTGAAAGAATGGCTCAAGTTCTATAATTAGAACATTCACAGGCATTTCCTTCTTGGGTAGTGTGATTGTTCAAATTTTAATAAAATCAGGAGGTACAAATCCGTCCTCATAGCATTTAGTAATGTTTTGAAATAGGCATTCCTTAATGCTTACATCAAAACATTTTAAGAGCTGTGCAGGAATGTTATCTACACCAGTTGCTTTATTTCCATTCAGTTTAGTGAGTGCTGCATAAAACTCTGCTTTAGTTATAGTTGGACCTTTATCATCTTCTTCAATTAGTTCTTCATCTTCTATATAAATACTATTGTCAGTAATTTCTGGGCCATCATACAAATCTTCAAGGTATTCCTTCCATCGACCACATACCTTTTCATTTTCAAACAATAGCTTCCCTTTGGAATCCTTAACTACGTTGCTTGTGATGCGTAGTAGATAGTTCAAAGATTTCACTTTAAAATAAGCTTTGTCGGGTTTCCCATTCTTCAGGTCATGCTCAATACCCACGCATATCCACTTCATCCAATTTTCTTCCTCCTTGCGACATTTCCTTGTTATTTGATTCTTTTGAGACTAATACGCTTGAGTGTCTATATTTCTAAATTTGTTCCTTTATTCAATAAGCTCTAGGATTTCCTGGGTCATCCATTTCTTTTTCGGTTCCAATTTCCCTTTGCATAGTACTTCCGTTGCAGCTGATTCTAAGCCATTTCTTATATCATCCCATCCTAAAGTCTCATCCTTAACCAAATATCTCGCATCTTTATATTTTTGTACTACATTAGAATCATGAAGCTTATTTAAACACCATCTTTTTGTCCAAATGACTCATTCCTCTTGAACCTTATATCACATTTAGCTGCAACTAGGATGTGATCACTATCAATTTCCGGCCCAGGGTAAATATGGCTGGCTTTCACTTGGTTACAATATCTTTGTTTAACTATGATGTAATCAATTTGCAAACTTCTTCTGTCCTCGGGTGCTATCCAGGAGTAACGTCTTCTCTTGGGAACTTCGAAACAGGTATAAGTTATTACCATCTCATATTGCTCACAGAATTAGAGTAATCTTTCTCCTCTCACTTTGACATCACCCATGCCAAACTTTCTAGCATACTTAACATTATTTTGAGAGCCAACGGAAGCATTAAAATAACCCATTAAAATAATGTTTGAATTCTCCTTTACTTTGTCAAACAATTCTTCTAATTCATCATACATTTCTTCAATTTCTTCATCATCAGCATTTGTTTATGCTTCTAATGAAAACTTCGAAGCGTTAGTCATCACACTCATTGTAAGAGAACCTTCCCATCTGTCAGCTCCTGATTTCTTCAATATAGAGATAACGGCATACTGTTCATAAACAGCTTTTATAACCCTTCACATACCTGTCAAAGATCCAAAGTATAAATTAGCGAAATAAACTGACCAGATCTTCAGCCCCTATGCATCGTAGCAACTCAGTTGGTACATAACCGATGTCTGGTGGTCCCTGTAGTTTCATTTAAGGAGCATGTAAATCTTGGTCATTTA